>JAZGTN010000093.1:3600000-4185000 GCA_037783415.1 Leptasterias polaris | reverse complement strand
CTGAAAAATATTTCCACGGGAAAACGAAATTCTGATAAATATTTCCACGGGAAAACGAAATTCTGAAAATTATTTCCACGAGAAAACGAATTTTGAAAAATTATTTCCGCGAGAAAACGAAATTCTGAAAATTATTTCCGCGAGAAAACGATTTTTTTTTTATTGGCATGTCACCTCCCGGGCTCCGTAAAGTTACGTTATAAAATGTTATTCTTGATGGTAGCTACGTAGTTTACTTCATTTCAAATGACGGATAAGTGACCGATAAACTTAGTGCTGCATCTAATTCGTGAAAACAATGTTGTTGTTTTTTCCCCAATAACTGATGAAGATTTGCTACAATTACACTTCATGGCATTAACTGATCGGATAACGTTTGTCGAGTAGGACCTGTTTGGTTGAATTTTGTTGTTAATTGGCAGTCACCAAAGTTGTGCACTGTTTTTTTATATAATCCTACCCATAATATTGTGTTTTATTAGTTAACAGTGACACTGACAGTAACACAACACTCTATGTCTGTAGTATTAATTAACAGATTAAATTTAAAGTTCCATTTGCTGAATATGCTGATTATGCTGATGCACTGTATTTTTGTAACTTTTGAATAATTTGTTGGTGTATTTTCTTTTCAAGTAATGTTTTTACTATTTAGATTTGTTATTAATTTTAACAACTAAATTATAAATATGAATAAAGTAGTAATATTTTTCTGAAGGAAAATACATTATGTGATTCTGACTTTTTACATTAAATGCAAGGAAATTACATAAATTAAAACAGGGGGCAGTAGTGAGTGACAAACTAGTGGTGATGTGTATTACATGTGTACTCATTGTTGCGTCAACAAAACGTCAGTGGGGTACCATTACCACCATGTCGAGGGCTTTGCTTGAGGATTGGACTAGTACAGTAGTATTCATCAACTTTGTTAAACATTCATTGTTTTATTTTATCTTTTTTTAAGGATGCATATGCACAGTTGGAGGGGGAGACTTTTGTTTTAGAACCACCTCGACACAAGGCTGAGTTGGTCTCCAACGAGACAAAAGGGTACTTGAAAACTGCATAAATATATAAGGTAGGTCCCTATGAATTACAATAAAACTGTTCATTTATCAAAACGTTTAGACTGACTACCCATAGTCTAGAACTGGGTACTTTTTAATAACATTACTTTCCACAATTTACAAGACATCCAACACTAATAAGTGGTGAACTGGAGCCTGGGGAGGCCAAAGACAATCCCATGTTGACATTTGTTATTATTTTCAAGGAGGAAGAGGAAGAAAAATCTTCAAAGGTAGTTGGAAAAAATATCATAAAACCATCCAATCCCGTAAAAAGTAAAACTTTTGTTTGTTTGAAATACAATGATCATCCATATGGTGCTTAACTATGGAGAGTTTCATTGACTATTTGATTATACTGATATCAATACTCACAACATTAAACAATTTCTCATTTCAGTTACAAGGCATACACGAATCTGCAGAGGCAATCACATTGTGAGAAAATCTTTGGTGTGATAACCAGTTTCTTCAAAGCAAAACCTGTCGTCGGCTCTTTTTAAAAAGGATACAAGAACTCGTCAGTAGAGGATATACCACCTGTGATTCAGCAGAATAAATATCACCTGTGATTATGTTGGTATAAACCAACTCTAACTGCAGGGAACGATTTCATCCAGCAATTTTGCATAGCAAAATATTTAGACTGAACTTGTTTTGTGCACACTGAATGCTAATATTGAGTAGCAACTCCTGATTTTTGAGTAGCAACTGATGCATTTTGTGTAGCAATAGACCGGTCCATTAAGCCCCGCCTCCTTACGAGTTGACCAATCACAGCCGCGAAACCCGATCACCGTTAGTGCAAAGATCACCAAACGGCTCAAATGGTGATAAGATTTCGCGGTTGTGATTGGTCAATGAGAAATGGGCGTGGCTTAATGGATCAGTGTATTCCGTTTGCTATACAAGGGAAATCGTTCACTGAACTGTCAAAGTAACAGCTAGCAAACTGGTGTCCTTATTTTGTTTGCCACTAAACAACAGCTGAAAAACATTAGAAAAAGTTAGAAAACTCACCATTAGCCTAAATGTAGACAGATATAATGGTGTATCATTATTGAGTGAGTCAACGTTTTTAATTTTTACATTAACGCTTTCCTCCAATTTTATGAGATGAGTTCATCGTTAACTTTTTCAATTTTGAGGAAAACAAATATATTTATAAGCACTGTCTTTGTATTGTTTTGCAAATCAAGGTTGTATACTTTTAGCTAATTGTTATTCCATTTTTAAGTGATTCAATTTGTGATAGATTCATTGTGCCACAGTATTACTTTTATTGCATCTTTTACTCTATTGTCAAAGTATGTTAGTTTCATTCTAAAAGACAGTCATCCTACTCCAGAGTTCAGAAAGCAGAACTAATCTTTACAAATGTCTTTGAGGACTGCCTCAAGGTTTGTTGATTTTTTAAAGTTGTGTATTCTTGAATGTTCCAGTGCAAGGTATAATTTTTTGTTTCTAAGGTTATTTATGTTGTTTGTACTTTTATTTGAATAAAAAGTTTTATGTTTCATGAACTGATCGGTTTTCTTGACAAAAACAGTAAATAATATTGTTTACCCTTACACCGATGTGCGCACTCCATACTTCCCCGAGTTCTATGAAAAAAATCCACAGGATTTGTTTTTTCATTTAAAAAGTATACGTGACGCTCCAGACATTTTTATTTAGCTCATCTTCAATACTTGATTCTCGCATAATAATAATAAAGACTTGTTATGCGCACATATCCACCCTGCTGGGTGTTCAAGGCGCAGTAAATCAAAAACAAACAAAAGAAACGGATACAACTAAATTATTCCTTGAAAACCTGTGACATAAGATAAGGTTTGAGAAGTGATTTAAATTTTGTGGTACAAAGACAACATCAAAGATTATGTGGTAGAGAGTTCCAGATGCGTGGGGCGCAGCTGCAGAAAAAGACCTGTCACCCCAGGAGTGTTGAGACTTGGGTTCCTTGAGAAGAAGCATGGTACTGGATCGAAGATCCCTTGACGGAGTGTAAACTTGAAGTAGTTCTGAGATATAGTGGGGAGCCTTGCCGTTAAGTGCTTTGTGGACAATGAGCATCAGCTTGAAGATGACACGCACAGGGAGAACCTTGTTTAACTGACAAACCTTTTAGCTTTTCAGTCACATATTTAGTGCGTTCCGCGGGTCCTATTTTCTTTTATTTTTTGCATGTCCTTAAAAAATACCCCTCTTCGATGCATTTATCAAACAAAATCAAATTGTTTTTCTCGGGCACACAATGGTTTTAATCTCATCCATGACTTTCTTCCACACGGCTACGTAAGATTTCACCCTTTCCTCTATGTTCAGCTAACCGGATTATAATATAATGTTGGATGCTGCTGTTGGACCTGGACATTAACAATACACTCATTGCTCAAGATTAAAACCATAAGAGTAGCCAAGCAGAGGATCGTAGGACACTCAATTCACAACTTGAAAAACACTGCAAAAAGGGACCGCGGTCTATACTTTCACCACCTGCATTTGCTTGGCTGTTGCACACGTTTTTACATACATGTACATGTACATGTACATGTATGTACATCGTATATATGCATACATGTTCATGTGTATATGTACATGTGCAGCTCGCAGAAAGTAGACTGTGAGCCCGGTGATCTGAGCGTGTAGACTGTGCCGGATGTTATAACATGAATATTTAGAGTATTGGGGCGTGGCTATACACTCAATTTACATATAACACCATTATTTACAGCGCACAGTCATTATTTACAGCGCACAGTCATTATTTATTATATCATAGCCTCGTCCGCGTAGTTGTAAAGTAATAGTTTTCCTTATTTATATATAAATGTGTGGTTCAAAATTCTTTATTTACAAATAAATTTTGGCAGCCGATATTATTTATATATAAGTATAATGATCCGCAAAATTATATGTATATAATGAAAGCTGCCTAACAATTATTTATTATATAATTGCATGTGTAAAATAAATTATTTACATATAAATTTTGTCAGTCGCCATTATTTATATATAAGTGTAATGATCCGTTAAATTATATATATATAATGAAAGTTGTCCAGAAATTATATACATATAATTGCATGTGCAAAGTTAATTATTTATATATAAAAATGTATCCGTCGACATTATTTGTAAATAATGAAATTGTGTTTAAGATTATATATATATAATGAAAGCTTTCATACGATTATATATAAACAATTGTGTGGTGCAAAACTGATTATTTGTAAATAAAGATTAAATAATGGTTAAATAATGAATTATATATTATATAATGAATTATTTGTAAATAATTGCGTTAAATAATAAGTTTACACTTGGCGCCTCATAAGTATACACGTACATGTAGGTATCAAAATACCTAATGGATTATCTTCACGTGTGGTGCCAACTGTTAATGTCGGAAACTGGACATCTGTATAGTACAATTGCTGCTCGATATGGGGCAGAGGGAGGCCCCCCCTCTATTGTGTCTTCATTGTGTTCTGGGAATCTCAGGAATTCTTTTGAGAATTTTAGGGGGGGTGCTTCTGTATACAAGAGGGAAGAGTGTGTTAGGGTTAGGGTTAGTTTGGGGGGGCCTCCCTCTGCCCCATATCGGGCATGGTATAGTATAGTGGGTTTTATTTTTTGTTGGACGGGATTGTACAATAGTTTCTTCACCCATTTCTTGGCTGATAAATCTTGAAGTTACCAGAAGCTGTAGTGCTAGCTAGTGTCCGGATCCACTGATTCAGAATCTGCAGTGTCGGTGGATATAGGCCTACTACCCTTTTTTTTGGCGCGCGCGGGATCGGAATGCGGGAATATGGGTTTCGATGACTGTTCAACCACAAGGGCGTCGATGGGTGGGGGACGGGGGGGGACATGTCCCCCCCCCCCCCCCCCCCACTTTTTAGACTGGGGGGGACAGCATATCAGATGTCCCCCCCACTTTTTGATTGACTGTTCATTAGAAATATTCAACAAAATATGAAAAAATATACACCATTTTCTAGATTTAATATTTCATTACAATTTTTGTTCAAATAAAAGAATAGCGAACAAACGGTGAAATGTTTTCTTCATTTTCATCTTTTGTTCTGATGGACCACGCGCAGAATGGTATTTTTGGCCTATTTCCGTTTCTATAATACAGACAATAGACGACAAGTTTCGTCCAAGACTTGAACGCCAAAATCCCGCTTACATATATACCTTGTTAGCATTCAAGTTATGCGTCATTTGTGTATGCTATAATGTACGGTACACGATCCCTCCACAAAGGAAGTCTGTCTGTGTGTGCGCCCATGTGCAAATGTGTTTTCAAATTGATTTTGGGTTGAACAAAGAAAAATTGACTAGAGCGGGATTTGAACCAACGACCTCCGGTTTAACGTGCCGGCGCTCTACCAACTGAGCTATCTAGCCCTATGTTGGCGGTCTCCCTATTTTGTCAATATCTTTGTTCAAATTGTTACAATCGCACAACGCCAAAAATGTAGTAAAATCCATTATTAATATGAGCAGTTTGGGTCATGACAAGATTTGTCGAAGAAGCAGTATTTTGTTTTTTCGAAGAACTTCAAGCTGACACACGATAAACGCCGGACTCCCGAAGCATGTTTGTATTTGGTAGAATCTCGGTTTTACATAAGGGAAAGCCAGGCCCAAACACCATTTCGGGTGATGTTATTGTTAAACATCACCCCCTGTAACTCGCCTCCTGGTCAAACAAAAATAGGGAACAAGTGTAACACAGAATTAAATGTAAAAGTAATGGGGGGTGCAAATAATGTAATATGTATTTTGTCAAGACTTGCTCGCCCGTCCCCCCTACTTTTCAGTAGCGATCGACGCCCTTGTCAAGGGCGTCGATGGGTGGGGGACGGGGGGGACATGTCCCCCCCCCCCCCCACTTTTTAGACTGGGGGGGGACAGCATATCAGATGTCCCCTCCACTTTTTGATTGACTTTTCATTAGAAATATGCAACAAAATATAAAAATACACACTATTTTCTTGATTTAATATTTCATTACAATTTTTGTTCAAATAAAAGAATAGCGAAAAAACGGTGAAATGTTTTCTTAATTTTCATTTTTTTTTTTGATGGACCACGCGCCGAATGATATTTTGGGCCTATTTCCGTTTCTATAATATAGACAATAGACGACAAGTTTCGTCCAAGATATGAACGCCAAAATCCCACTTACATACCTTGTTAGCATTCAAGTTATGCGTCATTTGTGTATGCTATGTACGGTACACGATCCCTCCACAAAGGAAGTCTGTGTGTACGCGCACGTGCAAATGTGTTACATTTTGTTACAATCGCAAAACGCACAAAATGTAGTAAAATCCAGTTTTTGCCATGACATACAAGCCTTGTCGAAGAAGCAGTATTTTGTTTTTTCGAAGAACTTCAAGCTGACACACGATAAACACCGGACTAAAGCTTTAATCTCCATACATGATTATCCATCAACAAGGGAAGACATTTTATAAATATTTAACCTAAAGCTTTTTGAACATTTTGAGTGCGTTCCGGTCCTACTATTTTCTTTGCGTGTCATTCTCTAAAATTTAATACACTCTGTATGTATGATTCATAATTATTACGTAAAAATGTTTGTTGTGGTCACATGGTCTGTTTGCACAAAACTACACGTATAATGTCACCGTTCCCTTTACACAAATTAAATTTAAAAGTAATGGTGTGGGGTGCAAATAATGTAAGATGTATTTTTTCAAGACTTGCTCGCCCGTCCCCCCTACTTTTCAGTAGCGATCGACGCCCTTGATAGTAGTATGGAGTTGTAGTTCAGGTCACCAATGATTGCTTCCATCAGCCGCTGGAAAGTGGCGGGAGCGTTGCTTAACCCAAATGGCATACGCAGATATTCGTACAAGCCCCCAGTACCAGCCCTGAATGCTGTTTTGGGGATGTCCTCCTCTTCGATTGCAACCTGGTGGTAACCTTGTGCTAAATCTATTGAGCTGAAATACTTGGCCCCCTTCAACGAGTCTAGCGCCTCGTCGATGCGTGGCAGAGGGTAGGCATCTCTCCTGGTTTTCTCATTGAGCGCCCGGTAGTCAACACAGAGACGGATGCTCCCATCTTTCTTCATGACAACGACCACTGGAGCTGCATAGGGGCTGGTCGAGGGTCGAATTATTTTCTGCTTCAGCAGCTTTTGCAGGTGTGCTTTTACTTCCGTCATCTGATGTGGCGGGACTCTGCGATGTGGCACACAGATGGGTTGGTCGTCTTTGGTGGGGATTCTATGTTTCACCGCTGTTGTGAAACCAAGATCTTCTTCTGACTGACAAAAGGCGTCTTGGTACTCCCTCAACAGTGCCGTCAGCTGCCTCCGTTGCTCCGGGTCTATTGACGAATCACCCAAGTGCACCTCGAAAGGTAGTGGTCCCTCATCTGGTGGCTCTACTGTCGTGCGGTTGGTGTGGGCTTCGCGCCTATTCCCAAGGTCGACCAGGATGCTGTCGCTAGTCTCTAGGATTGTGCACTCCTCTGACTGGAGTACCTTTGCGTGGCTTACCATCCCGATGCGACTCTTTGGTTGGATCCACACGTCCTCCTCACCAACGTTGATGACCTTCGCAGAAACAAGTCCCCCATGCACGGATGAATACGTGTCAACTACCGCTAAGTTTCTGGGGAGGTTCCCAGCGGTGTCGTGAATGGCCTGGACAAGTACCTCGTAGACCCTCGCGTTACTTGTCTAGTGGTGCAGGTTAGCACCTTACTGCTCCTGGCAGGTACACAAACCGGAACTCTTCCACCTAGCTTCGCGAATCCTGTTGGTGTATTTGTCAGCTCCTCTATCTCGTACGCAAGCAGAGCATTGGCCCAAGGTGTAGCCTCCTCAAGTAGGCCAGAAGCAAGATATCCTCTGCCGAATCTTTCTTTAAGTGCTGCCCTCAACTCTCGGAACACATTGCAGCATAGCAGGCCTGTCGGTTGGGCGCTGTTTGCTCCTGACGACTTTGACACCAATACTCCTACACGGCCAAGCTGGATCCCAAGGATGTCCAAATCAAGCTCCGTGTAGCCGGTGTAAGGAAGTTCTTCACCATTCGCTGCCAATACTTTTAGCCACTTTGTGACGTCTTGAAGGGCAGGTTGTCCGGATGACAACTCTCTGAATATAGTCTCTGGTAGGACAGTCACTTCACTGCCAGTGTCGAGAATAAAGCGTACCTGATGACCCAGAATGGGAATTGTAACTTCAGGACTCTTCGCCACTGCCCTACCAAAGACTTCCTCTTTACTCCAACCTGTTGAGTCAGCTGCTCTTCCCTCCAGTGTTTGACTCGTTACAGTGAAGGGTTGGCGTTTGGGTCTACTCCTGCTGGGGTTGATGATGGCACAAATGGCGGGGCTTGCGTCCAGTCAGGGTCTTGTGGGGTGGGCATCTGTCTAAGACCTGGTGACCTTGTCTGGGGTCCACTGCGGCACATCCTGGCCAGATGACCAACCTTGCCACACGAGTAGCATACTGGGCCGGTCCTCCTCTGCGGCATTGCAGGTCTCTGTGTCAGCAGGGTGACTTGCTGACACAGCTTCTCGAGGGTGTCGTGTGTTGCCTTTAGCTGTGCAGTGTGCATGTCAAGTTGCATCTGCACGGCATCCTTCTCGGTCGGCTTGGCCCTAGCCGCTCTGGCCTCTGCAACTGGGGGTGGTGGGGGACTCTCCCACGACAGCACCTTGTTCCTCAGGTCTGCGAACTCAACTGAGGGATTCTCTTGAATAAATCTCCGAACCTCCCTTCGGAGAGCAGGGTCATTAAGGCCTGAGGCGAACTTCTCTGAGAGGATTGAATCTTTTTCCTCTAGTAGGGGGCTATCTGGTGAGGCAATTTCCACCCTCCGCAGCAACCGCATCAGGTGAAGGGAGAACTCCTGTATCGATTCTCCCCCTCGCTGTCTCCTCCCATAAAAATCCTCCCAGCGAGTGGATGGTGTTTCATGGCAAGTGTAGGTCTTTAGGACTCTTTCTATTATCCTACTTGAACTCGCCCTCTCGGCTGGTGGACAGAGTCGTATTTCGTTTCTAGCGGCCCCTGTCAAATGGTCAAGGACCAATTGCGCTCCTTCGGCATCCGATAGATCCTTAGTGATACGCCGCATGTCCTCTGCCCACTCCGATACTTCCGGGTCCTTGTCAGTAGAGGGACGACCAGCCAACTTCGTCCCTCTATCCCTGGGGACAACCACCACTCGCGATGTCTTCTGGCCAATCTTGTATGCCTCCATCTCCTTTAAGCGAGCAGTGAGCTCCTTCAGCTGGTTCTCCACAGCCTCCATCCCTGCAGATCGCCTTGTACAACCCTTTTTAAGCTTTTATGTTATTTCTCTTGTATCCTGTCTACGACGCTTTGTGACACAGTCAATTCTTTTTACAAGAGATTTTAATGTGGCGACAATAAAAGATAACCAAAGAAAAAAAGGGTCGATACAGAGAGCGATCTACAGGTGGTGAAACATAGCAACCATCAATGGAAAACTATCAGACTCTTTAACTCTCAGTAGCAATAGCAGGTCATGTCCATCTCACAGTGGGGTGAGTGGAAAAGTGTACATGTGTACCTCAATGCTGTGTGCTGGACAACTCCAATTTCACTGCACATGGTTGTTGCTAGGCAACAGCAGTACTTAAAGGGTTGTGCAACTACATCTCTTAATTAAAGGGACAATGCACTAAAGGTGCCTGGTCACATTAACGTAAATGAAAAGCAAAACTCGAAAGTGGTGTGTCATTAAAATAACTGATGAAATGGGGTTTTTTACAAACGAAATTTAAAAAGGTGGGAAATCATCATTTCGAAATGGTAGGCTTATATTTATAAGGTTTCCTAACATTTTAATAAAATTATAGGTTTTATGTTTCTTTCCCGTAGACATACGTACCCACTCGCTATGTTCACAAGTTCTGGCTTTCTAAGTTGTCAAGACAACTTTTCACGAGGGCTCTTTAAATATAAGCCAGCACCGAGGAGAAGAGGTAGCCCATCGGGGGGGGGGGGGGGGGGGGGGGGTCGAGTCCAACCCAAACCCTCATTTCAGCAAAATTATGTTAATCAATCTTGCAATTTAATCAACTTGTGTATCCTCCACACAGTAAATTATAAATGGAACAAACAAACTGGGAGGAAATGTGCTCTGACTGTATTATTTTTTTAATTTGTGATTAATTTTCCCCTCTCCTCGGTTGTATTTCGCTTAGACTATATTATATCTGTGAGCCTCGGCCCTTTTTATAATTTGACTAAAAAACACAAAATATTAAACAAATTAAGCAATGTATGACCGTTTGGAGTATTAGTTTAATAATTTAAAAAAGACGTCCCCGAAGTTTACGGAACTTTTGGAAAGATATATGGCTGGCCCACTATTCAATTCTTCACGGAAACAAGTCAGAAAACCATATGCTGTATACTATAAATCTTCTCTCCAGTTTTGTCTATTGGGGAAATGGAGAATCATTCTGCGGCAATAAGTTGTTTCTGTTTCTTTCCGAGCCTCTTCTAAACCGTACGGGGGAAATCATTTCATCGCGGAGGTAGAATCCTACCTCCATGGTTTCATCAGCGTTCAACAGTCAAAAGATGTAATTAAATTTCAACAATTTAAAATTCACTTGTCAAATAATGCGGACCATTTAATTTCCGTCGGTGGACAAATCATTAAAGTTTACAAAAGCCAACAACAAGAGGCTGGGTCAACCAGCATTTCATTTCATCAGTAGGTATAGTACAAGTAGACATTCAACTGATGAGGAATGGTAAATTGATTGTCCTAAAAGAAACAGGATGACTAAAACGAACCGAAATCAGAACTGAGAAGAACGAAATCATGAATGCACCCGAAACGAAATTAAATGCTTCAGGAGCTTTAAACAAATAACCATAGTTCGAATAAATTAGGGAAACATGCGTGACTATAATATGCGTAATGCAACCGAATAATATTGTTGCTAAAATTGACCGATAAAACCAGTATTCGGCCGTTTCTCGAAGTACAGCTGAGACAGACAGCAATACAAAATATATGTGACATTTAACTTCAGGAAAAAATATTAGCCAGATAACAACAATCAGGTAAATGAACCTAAGTAAATAAACAACCATTATGGCTGAGAATGTTGTGATAGAACATGCTGGTACAAAATGAGATTGGGGTTGATAGGGAGCCGAAATTGGTGACATCGGGCGACTAGTGTCCAAAGTGTAATTTAAAAACAGAGACCATTATCATAGCTGGCAAAGAATTGCAAAAAATGCACTGATTTGTCAGAGTGCCGAAACCTCAACAGTATCTCCCATAATTTTAGTAAGACGATCCTCGTTTTCATTGGAAAAGTAGATTTTTTTTTTTTATCAATATAATTATAATTCGATGTCTTGGGGGTAATCTTCTTCTCGCTCTCATGTCTAGGTGAGGGGGCTCACTTTTTAATTCTTCAAAAGTGTCAATGGTTGAAATTTTCCAATAGGTTGTAGGGTCATAGGTTGGTAAATAGACAAGTTATTGACCATAAAACTTATTTGGTAAAGAGCACTGGAGAGCTGTTGATTTTATAAAACATTGTTACAAAAGACCCACTTTGAAGTAATCATTTTTGAAAAAGAGGTAATTTTGCCCAAAAGCTTGAATCTGGGAAAGGCTTCAGGCATGAAGCCTCTTTCAGGCATCAGAAAGCTGTTTCTTTCAGTATTTTCTTGCAAATTCGATGACCAACTGAGCCCAATTTTTCACAGGTTTGTTTGTTTATGTTGGAATATACACCAAGAGAGGATACTGGTCTTTTACAATTACCAAAAGTACACCCTGCAAATGAACTGACACAAACGCCTCCAAATGTATTAATAAAGATGTTATATTTCTTAACAATGTCACATGGACAAAATAAAGATACCTAATAGTGTAAAACAAAAACAACCTCTTTATATAGAAAACTGTTACAAAGAGGGAGTCAGTGTATCGGTAGTTAAGGCACAAAATCATCCCAAAATATGACACTATAGAAACATTATAAAGTACAATAAAGTAATTTAATGAGTCGTTTTCTCTGTTAAATAAAAAACTTACACATACATTAACCATTGTTTGTTTGATAGAAGGGATAAACTATCTTAAAAGATACGATATAACTAATATGCTTAATTTTAAAGGTAATTGTATACTTTTGGTAACGGCTCAAAATCAGTGTCCACATTTTGTGTGATTCAACATATGCATGAAAAAAACCTGTGAAAGTTTGAGCTCAATTGGTCATCGAGGTCACAAGAAAATAGTGAAAAGAGACCTTTTGTGTTTTCTGTTTTTCAAACATCGAGTTTATTATCGCGCGCGATAAAAACTATTGTTTTACTCATTCCTCAGAAACGATAGCATTTTAGACAGAAATATTTTAAGGAACCCTTTCTACCATTACTTACTTTAAATCATGTAAGTTATGTGTGAATCTGTGAACATTTGTGTTTTTCGATCTTACCAATAGTGTACAGGGCCTTTAAGAGGAAGAAAGTTTGAGTGAAAAGAACATTGAAAGATAAATAATCTTCTTGGCAAGTTTACAGAGAAATTGGCTCACCAGAAACCAATGCTAGACTTTTATATGCTGCCACTACCGAGGGGCAGAAAAAGAAGATTGAAACGTGAAATGTTGGGTACGTGCCACACGGACAACTCTCTGCCAGCGATGGGTCTTCTTTCGACTTCAGAGAGGGCGCTGTTCAATTCATCTTGCGATGTCTGATCTGTTGCAAAGAGGGCTACTTTGCCAAACCAAGATTACTATGGTGTGATGCTGTACCGTGCTTCATTTGTTGAGGCTCAATTTTGTGGGACTAACTAGTTTAGGGCTACCATTTCCTTTTCCCTCTTTTTGGACCTCAGGCTCAGTCTATTTATACGAAGGTGAAAGGCCTCCCAGGGCTGAGGCTCCGCCCACCCATTCATGGCACCACTAAATGACTTGTAAAATCCAAATAAAAGCCATATTTTGGGGGGGGGTTTACAACAATGTGAATTGTAAAACTTAAAACAGAGAAGCAGTAAACACAAAAAACAAACAAAAAGTACGACTTAAACTTGTACAAACTCCTCTTTAAAATGAAGTGTAAACGATTTACAGTGTGGATGTGGACAATGTTCCCAAAGAAACTTATTTACGAGAAACCGTATCTTCCTTTTGTTTCTTATACAAAGTATTTTCAGAAATTCTTCTACAGATAAAGTGTTAAAATTACCAATGCAAAGGTGGTTTTTTTCAAAACTAAATTTCAACTTGCGACCTAAAAAGCTAGCTTCAACACATTTCCAGTAAACTCAATACATGCTCATCACAGGAGAACAACCTCCATATATTTCTAATTATGTACACCTCATCCGAATCAAGCCACTTCGCCTATGGCTACTGGCTGCAATGACAACATTGAAGAATAGGTCTTTTCAGTGATCTAGCCA
Organism: Leptasterias polaris; assembly: GCA_037783415.1. Classification (NCBI taxonomy): domain Eukaryota; kingdom Metazoa; phylum Echinodermata; class Asteroidea; order Forcipulatida; family Asteriidae; genus Leptasterias; species Leptasterias polaris. The sequence goes on along the minus strand of JAZGTN010000093.1, from coordinate 4,171,451 downwards.
TAGCCACTGCCTAATCCCCCACGCTCAGAACCCTTGCCCCAACCCTCTTGCCCCCTCAAAATGAAATTGAAAAAATGCTCCCCCCTCCTTTCCCAAAATAAAATTGTCTGGTTATGCCACTGAGAGTGCGGTTTTGTGCATTAAAGAAGACTCAAACTACACAATAGAAGCACAGCAGTGATGGTGAAATTTGGCGGTTGTGCGATTTGTTTACACGAATAACGAAAATTCAACCTAAATATGTGGTTCTCGTTTGACTACAATCCATTATCAGCAAACCAAATGTGTAAACTCACCATTGTAATAACTGTACTATTTACTAATTTTTCTAATTAGATAACAAGAATATCTGCCCTTTTTATATCCCTAAATGAAATTGTATAGATAGATGTTCTGGTTATCAACAGGCATGATATTCTGCCCCTCAGAAAAAAGTTAAATTGAGTACAAGGGCTGATCTATATTTATATATGGGATAAGCTTTTATAAACTTTCCTGGCTACTCAGAAATAATTTTCTGAAATAATTTTCTGAGGGCAAGAAAATTGGTAATCAGACTAAAGTAGGCAGAATATCCTACATGTACAGACTTACACCGATGTGCGATAAGCACTGTATAAATTGTGCTTTCAGATTCCTGCAGAAAAAACACACAGGCAACTGGGTTGGGATTCGAACCAAGGACCCCCACATTCTAGAACAGATGTCTTAACTACTCAACCATCAAGCATGGTTAGGGGCCTGTTCGAAACCTGTAATTAGCAGCAGTACTGCAACAATACACCGATCGGTGATCTTTGCACTAATGGTGATCGGGTTTCGCGGCTGTGATTGGTCAACTCGTAAGGAGGCGGGGCTTAATGGATCGATCTATTTGTCACATAAGTTTGCAAATATTGGGGGAAAAAATCAGTGAAGAAGTCATTAGAAATGCAAGGCATGCTGTGTATTTGATCAGGCAGGGGATATGCAGAAGTGCTTAAACATATTGATGAAGGCCAAATATTAACACGAGTGTACAGCTCTTACTACACATTGTGTGGTTGAATCCGGAACTCTGTTAAAAGTATACTTTATCAAATAATAAACCACAAGGGAAACTGACTGGGTAAATGTTTAAATGATTTTGGGTTGAACAAAGAAAAATTGCCTAGAGCAGGATTTGAACCAACGACCTCCGGTTTAACGTGCCGGCGCTCTACCAACTGAGCTATCTAGCCCTATGTTGGCGGTCTCCCCATTTTGTCAATATCTTTGTTCGGGGGGTGCCAGTCAGAAGCCATACAACCACAAACTGCCGTGTAGCCAGGGATCACACCCAAGTATACGATACAACCTGGGAAGCGGCAGCCAGGGGATCACCTTAAGGGGATGCGACTTTTTATATCAGATATCAAATAATAAACTACAACCAAAAGTATACTTTAAATACATAAACTACTATCTCTTTTACCCAAACAAATTAAAGGGGCATGTTGCCTTCAGATTGGGCACATCGGGCTAAACAAAATGTTAGTTTTCTAAATGAGTACGATTGGAAAGAAATTTCCAAAGTAGAATAGATCCTTTGAAATTGTGTGGTTTTTGTGTAATATCACGATACAACACAGTCTGCTATTTTGTAGGACAAAATGTTGGACTCCACAAAATTCCGCTGGTTGTATTTCAAGAAGATTATGGTTAAAAAAAAAATCACAACTCACTTAATTACAAAACACAATGGGCGTTTTTGTGCATGAACCACTCTTGAAAAGGATAAGGATGATTCCAAACAGCAACATTTTGAGAGATTTGAAGGAAACATGCCCCTTTAAGAATATTGTGTTTGTTTTTTAAAGGGACACATTGCCTTGGATCGGGCGAGTTGGTCTATGAAAAGCGTTTGAAACCATTTGTTATGAACTGCATATGGTTAGAATGTTTTAAAAGTAGAATATAGTGATCCACACAAATATGCCTCGAAATTGCGTGGTTTTCCTTTTACATCGTGAACTAACACGGCACGCCATTTTGTAGAGTCAAATTTTTGACTCCACAAAATGGCGGACTGTGTTAGTTTTTAAATTAAAAGGAAAACCACGCAATTTCGAGGCATACTTGTGTGGATCATTGTGTTTTACTTTTAAAACATCATTCTAACCATATGCATTTTTTGAAAAACAGTTAAAAACGCTTTTCATAGACCAACTCGCCCGATCCAAGGCAACTTATGTGCACAACATCAGAAAAATTGAACAACTAAATGTTTGCACTGAAACATGGTGTGAAGATGGTCACCTCAATTGAAATATTTGTGTTTGAAATATATAGTTTTTAAGAAATTAGTAAAACACTTAGTTTTGATTTTGCAACTCCAAAACCCAATGTTTGAAAACAATGAAAACATGTGAGCAGTGTTTTTTACTTGACTAGGTGACCGTTTGAGCTTAAAACTTCAGCAGGTTCGTTATTTCATGCATATCGTCACCGTTTTCACGAAGAGCCACTTATGTCCAAACGCTTGATTGAGATTTACATTTTATGCTATGCTTGGCTTAAAACTGCAAAATCTGCAATACTAAAGCCACAGATTCTGTATAAGTTTAACCTCTCCATTGACTAACTAATTTCTTTAGATATATTGGCTAATTGCCATAGTAATTAGTCAAAGATACGTGTCTCTTCGTGAAACCTAAACAGTGAGATGACCTACTTAAACACCCAACTGGATAACGTATTTTTACATAGGAAAGGGGCGCGTGTGTCACGTGATCACACCGACATAGGTTGCTCTTTGTGAAACCTGAAAAACGATTTTTGCTACATTTTACGCTCTTCTGTTACAACGTATTACAATGCATTTTCGGGGCCGATTGCTCTTCGTGAAAACGCAAAATGTAGTAATGAATAATTTGTAATTTTATGATATGTGTCTCTTTGGAAAACGGTGACGATATGTCGAGTCACACGAAGTGCACATTTAACAAAGTTGTCCACGTGCTTCAAGGGAAACTTTTGAGAACAAAAAAATCTACAGTGCGTCTCTTAATTTAAGAGATTCTGGGATACCATCCTGTGTATCTCTTACTGTCCATTATATAACTTGTCAAAGAAAAACACTTTACAATCGACTGGGTCTCTCTATTTCAGAGATTGAGCAAGCATGAGTAAGCGTCTCATTTTCTTGGCGTTGGTGTTAGAGGCGTTCTGCTGAAGGAAAGTAGAAATCTGATTGCAGAGCTCGTTGATGACGATGGGTAAGTGATCGTGGTACTGGGTTGTCATCTTGTCGTCTGCTAGGACAACGAGGGCCTCTTCAATATAACTGGTCGAAGAAAAAACAACAAAAAATGTTGAAAATATAAAATAGCCAATCATCACATCACTGCTGGTTCAAGAGTCAGACAAAAGCTGAAATATTACTACAAAATATAAATGAAAAGCTGGAATTTGGATCACTACTTTGGCGTATGGTTTGTGGCGACAGGAATGCCACGGTACCGTACACCTAACTCATTGGCAAGATTGCTATGCCAGGTAGAGCTCATTGGATTGGTATGGATTCAGTTCAACCTACATCACTCTAAATAAATCTTGGTGTCACCATCTTGGGATTCTGACTCCCCACGTGTTACTGTACAGTGCGCATTGTAGGCAATGTGCACGCAGTTAGATGCGCGACCATTTTTATAGAGCTGCTCAAGCAGAACATTCGCTCAAGCAAAAAATAAGCAGAAGACCAGTCACAGACAGTACACATGACATGGTATTTTGGCTGGTAACCTTATTCTGGTAAGCAAAATTGTTTTGTGCTTTGCTACTATGCAATTTGGGATCATATCTTATACTTAATTTGACTCCAAACAAACAATTTCAAAACAGGAAAGCGCACGAATGGGAAGGGAATGGGGTAATCAAACATAATGGTTGAACCTTTAAAAATAGTATGGTGATCAAACAAAAGTGCTGATCTACATAAATAATTATAAACATTTTTGGGGGCAGCTATTGGACAACAATCTTACTGATTTTCTGAGGGGTAAATAAGAGAAAAAACCTGGAAATCGGATTGAAAATGGAAGGATAACACAAGTATTTGATAACTTACTGTAGTTTGAGTAGAGTGGTATTGCCGAGGTCCTGTGATAGCTGCTGGATCAATGAGAGCAGAACCGGCTGGTCAAGAGGGCATGGCTCGGTTCCGAACAGATCATCCGGCTTGATGGAATTGCACACAAAGATTACAGCACGGAGATCTGCTGCACTAAGGGCCTGTAGTAAAAGAGAACACAGTCACCAGCAATGGAATTTCATCTCTGAGAGGGCAAGGCCTTTTTCATTTTGAGAAGGGCAGTTCTATTGGAAAATCTTAAAGTCTATGGGAAATTTTTGAAGGGGCACAAGGAATTATATGTACAAAGTCTATGGGAGGATGTTAAGTATCGCGACAAAGTAAAGAACAAAAGAAATCGCCACAGAGATGCAAACATGGGAATCCGTGTTTCTGTATGTACAATGTGCAAGGCTCAAAACTAACACTGGACTGCAGGCCGAGGCCAGTGAACTGAAGACTGGACAAGCCATGTGGTTTTCAGTCTATCTATAGACGATGTGACCTGTGACATCACATGTTTACAAAAGAGCCACAGAGCCTGGACTTCCTGCAGGCACAGTTTGTACGCAGCTCAATGGAAGAATACAGTAAATGTTATGTTTTATGGAGATTGCACTGTCTGATTTTTCTCAACTTTTGATATGAAGAAAGGGGGGGACATCTCAAAAGCTGTAAAGCCGTTGCTTTTGTAACTCTTGAGTTTAAGTGAAAATTATGACACCAAATGTAAATTTTCCCATATGGCATGGGTAGTATCTTGCCTGTCAGGAAATGCATTAGAATGTACAAGGTCACCATTTCTGTAAACAAAGGTAACATGGTCTATTGAACAAAATACCTCATTGTGAAAGAGACTGAATCTAATAAATATCTTTCAATTCTGTTTAGTATTGAAGTACATTTACCCAATAAGACAAATGAGATATTTCCTCTCTAGGTGCTTGTTCAACTAATTTAGATTCTGGGCCCAATTTCATAGAGCTGCTTAAGCACAAAAAGTAGCTAAGCACAACAAAATTATGCTTACCAGAATAAGGTTACCAGCCAAACTACCTTGTCACATGTACAATTTTTGACTGGTATTCTGCTCATCTCTGCTTAGCAGACAATCGTTAAGCAATTTTTTCTGCTTAAGCAGCTCTATGAAATTGGGCCCTGGTCTTGTAAACTAAATTCTGGTCCAGTAAACTCTTTGAGCTACCGACAAGCCCTGTGGTCTTGTGGATTTTTTTCCCCTCCAAGTTGGAGCCCTGATGTGGGTGACTTACAGTCTGGAAAGCCGACATGATGTGTCCCTGCTGCAGGTATTGGGTAATCTGACTCTGCACCAGTCTGATGTCAGGTCCCTGAGGGACTGGGGTCGGGGCCTGAGACCGAACCACAGCTGCGATGCTGCTCTCAACGGTGGTCTGGTGATCCCGTAAGGCTGACCGCAGCTCGTCTTTCAAAAGTTTCTGAACTTTGTTCAGAAGCTCCTCTTCCATTCTACGATGAAGAAGAAAGAAAAAAATGCATCCTAAAAAAACCCATAATACTTTGATTGTTTTGGGGGCAGAAAATACTGGCAAAAAATCCGAGGCTCAGTGGAAATTTGAAATCTTGTTTTCCCCTCCATTGTGATTTATTGAGTACGGTTCGTTTAAAAATCATGGTATGGTTGGTTTAAAAACCACATCGTTAAGTACCACTACACATGCCAGGATGACCAAAATGCAAGATCGTTGATGAGATACAGCTCAAGGCAAATGGTTATATGCTCAGGGCTCGATTTCACAAAGAGTTAAGATTGATCGTAACTCCAAATCCATCGTAGTTGCTTAGCAAAGAGTGATGTCACAATACAAATCACTATGGTAATACTGATAACTCATCTTAAGATGAATCTCAGTGCTTTGTGAAATCGACCCCAGAAGAGGCAAGGCTCTGTACCTTACTTCCAGGCAAGTTCTAGTGCTAGTTGTTTTTTTAGGATTCACTGTTTCTCAAAACCAGAAAGTATACCACGCCAACATGTGGCAGAGGGAGTCCCCCCAAAATGTTTCTGTTCTCTGACACACTCTTCCCTGCTTAAACAGAAACACCCCCCTCCCCCGAAAATCTCCTGAGAATTTGAGAGATTCCCAGTAACAATGATGACACAAACAATGGGGGGGGGGGGGGGGTACACCATGACATATATTGAGCACCAAATGCCAGAAAGATATGAATCCAATATTAAAATGTCAGTACCTTTTGTTGGATTTCTGGAGCTGTTTGTCAATCTCAGAGTGCACACTGGTGAGGATGCCCTTCTTGAGAGTTTCAGTGTTGGCCTGGAAGGTCTCCACCAGGGTCATGAGCTCGGCTATGATGGGGTCCTTTGATTCCTTCTCCTTCTGCCTGAGCTTGCCGAGGTGCACCTCCAACTGATGAGTGTCTAGAAGAGGTACAATGAGGATAATATGTTTCAACTCTTCAACCGACTGATCACTTTAACGGTAGGGTCATAGATTGGTTTTGTCAACGTAATGCTGATTTATAGGCAAAATTATAAAGAAAGATACAATAAAAGTCACATGCGAAAGTTCCATCTGAAAAAAGTGTCTACTTGCTAAGAAAACAGCAACAAACTGTCACAAGAACATATAATCCATAGCGAGGTGACTGCGGGTACCAACTGCATCTCTGGCTGCAGCATTCGAGAACAGACACCAACCCTCCGAAATCTGAGAAACGTTTCTCAGATTCCTTACATGAAAGCTTAAGACTTTCTCAAATCTATAAAAATAGCCATTTAAATTTAAATCCCAATTTTGGGGTCAAATCAGCCAAGAATTGGACCTGGGCATCTTCACAACCATTTTATACATAAAGAACAGACAGAATTTTTTATATAAAAATACACGACTATAAAGTTCACACCAGTCTGTTAAAGTTCATGGAGTTTTGGTAACCCTTGGTATCCAATTGAAAATGGAGATTCACAAACCCTTCGTTCCCATTGGGTAATGGTTGGGTCATTTGATGGTCTATGCACTACTTACATTGCCTCGTTCCTGTATCGAAGGCAGTGTTGACTTGCTGGAAGAGTGACTGACATGAGTTATCAAAGGCCGGAATGACATTCCTCTGGAACACTTCCCTGTACGTTGATTTGATTGTAGTGTTAAGGGCAGTTGCTGCTGATTGGCCTATAGCGTCAGTAACTCCCTGGGGGTAGAGACAATAGAAATCACTGTGAGTATTAAAACAATACATACTACTATCTTTGGTGTATAAGCCGCCTGGTTTATAACCCGTCCACCAAAATAGACAGCGCAAGATTGTGGTGTCAAGGTATAAGCGGCACCACTGTATAAGCCGCATCATCTTATAAGATGCACTAAAATATGTAGGCGGCATTATAATTAATAAGTGCGTGTGTGAGCCGCCCATCATATAAGCCGCAGACAATTTGTTGAGGGCTAACCATAATGTCTAACCCAAGGCCTATACGCTGAAAATTACAGTATATGAAACTGCGCAAAAGTCCTGTCTTGCTATGACTAAAGCAAAGCATACCAAACTACATTGTCTTTACACGTCAGCACTCAAAACAGTATTCCTTTTAACCTTAGTAGTGCTATGCACTAAATTTATGCAAGGCCATGCAATCTTACGTTGTATACAGTCAACTATCACGGTCACTGGGACTGGCAAAATTACCTCTTTATAACAGGAACAGTAAGAGGACAGCAAAACAAAGAAACACAAAGCAGAAATGAGATTAGGGACTTCAGAATTTACACTTTATAGAAGCAGAACCTCTTTATAACAGTGCTCTTTATAACGAGGGCCGACTGTATGACTACCTTTTCTTAATTGCAAACACAAATTCCACACAACGTTTTTTATAAAGCTAACTGCCTCTAGCCATCAGGCTAGCTCGATGGTCTAGTGGTAAGACATCTGCTCTAGCAATGCAAAGGTCGTGGGTTCGAATCCCACCCGAGTAATTTGCCCGTTATGTTTTTTGTTTTTTTTACAGAACCAAATTAGAGAAAGCTAAAAGTAGAACCATATTAACTTGCTGATCGCAACAAGATGAAATTGTGAAAAGCCACACAAACACCTACATGCAAACCCACACAACATAGTAGAAAGCCACAACAGCACCAATAATCAACTTGCTGATTACATCCACACAAAATTGTGGAAAGTCACTCCACAACCCAATCCACTCACTGATTAAATCAACCGACATCCTGCCAGACTTCCACACGTTTCAAACAAAACCTTCACAAGTTTCAAAAACACAAATAGGAAATGACACACTATTGAGCTTTTCTCAGTTTTCTCCCTCAACAGCGGTCCGCTGGCCAAATCGCAGTTAAAGCATCTCAGGACCAGTCAAAATTCTGTCCAAATTCTGTCCAGTTTATTGAGCTCCCACTGCCAATTGTAAATCAACGATTGTTTACATTGCTTCAAATTACAAGTCCAGTGTTGACAGTTAACCCTAACCTCGTTCCCAGGGGTGAACATCTCGCTGCCCCATTTGTTCCTAGCATGCCCTGCTCGCTCATAACCCCTGGATTTGGTTAATTAAAATGTGTTAGAACCTAGCACATTTCAATTAGGCCTGTAGTCGATCCATTCTACACGTGCTCTAGTATGGTAGCTCGCAAATCGCCAGCATCAAGTCAGAGAGCAACCGGTACTCTCTCATTCCTCTTTGATCTTGTGACATGTCTAACTGTATGCAGTTTAGGGCTATCGTGTAAAACAAGATTCATTTGAAATTGAATCGCGTCAAAATACTAGCATTTTCACAAGCGCGTACTAAGCGTCCTTCAAGCATAATGCAAGCGCTGTTTTTTAGCACATCCCTACCATGGGTTAGTGACGAGAGGTATCGATACGGGGTGATGCCCATGGTAGCGAGGCTGAGGAAACCCTAATACCAGCACCAGTGAAAAAGATGGAGGACTTGTGAAATGACACACTGGTCCCCCGTGCCTAGCAACTGAAAAAGTAACTGGTAAACCCTGCATCTACCTTTGACTTGACCAACTTGCCGATGTTCTCGGTCATCAGTTGATCTGTTGCCGTCAGCTTCTGAGCTACGATGGTACTCAGCTGCTCAATCATGGGATTCAGGACTTTCTGTATCTCTGTAATAAGGAAATCATAAATTATCATAAATATATATATATTTCTTTCAATGTAATGTTGATTTATAGGCAAAATGTGCAAGAAAGATACAACAAAAATCACATGTGAAAGTTTCAGCTGAATACAGTGTCGACTTGCTGAGAACCCCCCCCCCCCCAAAACCAACTGTCACAGTATTTTCACATGAACGTCGAATCCATCGAATCCAACAACAATTAGCGCGACGACAGCTGGTACCAACCGCATGTCTGGTCGCAGCATTCCCGAACGAATACCAACCCTCAGAAATCTGAGAAACGATTCATGCATGATCACACAAAACATGAAGACTGTCTGCGACTATTTTAACAGCTCTACCAATCCCGTATAATACCTTTTATAAAAATAAAAAAAAGGAAAAAAGATTGACATAATTTCTCACCTGGTACAACTTTGCTATCAATCTCTGAGCGCACCGTCTTGTCCAGACGGCTAGTGATGGATTTATGCAGATTTTGGGACACACACTCCAGGAGACGCTCTTGTTTCTGTTTCTCCATGGACTGCCTCTCCTGCAGAGCTGTATTCAACCTCTGACCTACAGGAATTAAACTCATCGCTAAGGAGCATAAAGTCTTGGACTTACGTTGCAAACTGTGAAGTTAAGCATTCATTTCAGTATTTTGAACATCGAAAAAGAAAACAAGAATATACCATATGCATAAGTGGTCTTGACATTTTGAAAAGTACACTCTACTCCTCCTCAGGAGACGAGCAGAGTCTACTGTTCAAAACGTTGAGACCACATCGGTTCTTCTCAGAACCCACACTTCTCCCAAAAAGAGTTTTATAAATGGTTGTCCCCGCAAGTTGACTGATATAGTTTTTCTTACCATATGCATGGTTGGAAATGAGACAACAACAGATGTAAAACAAGGGCCTAGTTTCATTGTGACTTAAGCAGATTTACTTGCTAAGCAGGAAGCAGCCGGGAACCAGTCACAGACAGCATGAATCATATGGCGCATTGGTGACCAGTTTCTACTGCTAAGCAAAAGAAATCAATGCTTAGCACGTAAGGCAACTCTTTCAATTTGCCCATGGTGTGCATGTTTCCATATCTACACTGTCCCTGGGACCTTCTAAAGCATTAATGTCAATGTTATTATTAATATCATATATATTTTAAATATTTACTTATTACATATCCAACAGCACAAATAGCGCCAATAACAGGATGAATAGGAAACACAAAGAAATGTTCAGTTTTTAGATGTGAAGGGAATACCCAAATGGGGAAAATCCACGCAATCAGGTAGGGACTGAAAACCCAATCCACATGCAGGGATCCTGTCCGGGATTCGAACCAGGGTCCACAGAATTAAAAGGCAGAGAAGAAACCACTGAGCCAACCTGATCCCCCCTGATGGTGTCAGCATTTAGGGTTCGAATCCCACACAAGAGCCCTGCATGTCGATTGGGTTTTCAGTCCCTACCCGATTGCGTGGATTTTTGTCTATATGAGGTTTTTCTGCAACATCTAAAACTGACATTTCTTCATCATCTTCTCTACACAGGTTTCTTCAGGCCTACAGGTCACAGTGCAAGTCATGTTTGAAGGTCCATTTGCTTTCATTGCCAGAAAGACATTATAATAATCATGACATGATTGTTAAGGTTTTGTGCTCAGTTTGGCACAAGCTTTGTATTCAATCTCTCTCTATTTATTTTAATACATTAAACACAACTAAACGAGTCAGAGACAAGAAATGGGCAAAAAATCCACTTCCAAACAATTATTTATAAAAATAACGGTTAGAAATACTATCTTTCATGGAGATTTAATTCTGTCAGATGATATTCCTACATAGATTCCTAAATCAGGTTTACTCTACAAATGAGATTTGAAGTACTTCACGATGAAATTAAAGACATTTTTACAAAACTCCTGCTGCCTTTCAAGCTTGAAGTGTAACACCATAGTAGCATGACACAAAGGCAATCACTCAATAAGCCATTTGCGAGTTAAACTTCAGTAGTGTCTGGTACAACGACTTGATGCGTTACAAGGTTCCGCTTAAATTTGAATTCCTCAAACTTTAGAGACAGTGGCTATGTCTCATGATTCTGGGCAAGTTTTGTGTAGTTATGTGTGAGAGACAGTGAACACCCATACACAATTTTGAATGAATGTGTATGGCACAATAGTACCAAAGCTTGCCCCGAACTATTTGACATAGCAACTGTCTCTATAGTCTGAGGAATTCATATTCTATCAATCATTTGTGACTAAGCAAGTCATTGTACCAGACATTACTCAAATCTAACTCACAAATGACCCATTGGCCGAACCATACAAGAAACCTTGATGGCAACTTGCAGGTTACCAACTGTACTGAATGCAAACAGGGTCCAATTCCATGGCTCTGCTGCTTACCGATGAATTTGTACACTACAGGGGGGGGGGGGGGGGGAGGGTTAGGGGTAATTTCAAGAGGATACGTTCCTGCTCAGACTGCTTGGTCATGGTGGACTCAATCTTGGTGCACATGCTCTTATCCAGCTTGTCGACACGTGACCTCATGGACTGGATGATGCTGTTGGCCTGCTGCGACTTGATGATGTCTTGCCGCATCTGCTTGATCTCCTGCTGCTGCGACTGCAGCAGTCCCAACACCTGCTGCAGGGTGTTGTTGATCTGGACATTGGACAAGAGTCAAGATAAGGCACACTGGCAACTTTAAGACCAGAAAATTACTAAAGAGCTATATGATTGAATTTTGCCTGGTATAATTCTCTGGGGTTTTCCTCCCACATCTAAAACTGAAACAACCTTCCCCGTCTTCTATCCATTTGGGTTCTTGGCTAGTACAGTGATTAAGTTCACTTTTCTGAGAGTCCTTGGCTTCACAACCAGAATAAATGAAATGAAATGAACTGGGACCCAGCAAGATATGGCCAGTATTGCAGCATTCTCCCTACAGTGGTCCGCTAGTTGTGCTAGTTAAAACACCCGAGGACCAGTCAAAATTCTCTCCAAGTGGTCCGGCTGGCTAGTTCATTGTAAAACAGCATCCCTAAAAGCCCTAATTAATATGAACAATGGACTGGTGACAAAGCTGGTGGACTAGTGAAACGACAAGCTAACTGGTGCTGCTGGCTAGTCACTAACACAGTAAAGGGCAAACCCTGGATCATACAACATCATACACATAGCAAGACAAGTTCTCAAAGAACAAAATCTACCTAGCAAGTAGATATACGCAAACCAAATATACATTGATACCTTACCATGCAATGCCTCAAATCCCATATATCATACACATACCATTAACAGTTTGAAGGCAATGGAAGTTAGATGTGTAAAAGAACACACCTGAAATCAGGATAAATCAAAAGCAATTACGAACCGGCAATACAAATAAAATGAGAAAAGAGTTGACGTACCTCTGGAATATCTGATCTGCCCTCTCCATCTCCAGCCAGGGATTTCCGGGGTCTTGGGGAGGATCGACTGAACTTGTCTCGCCGCGGCTTTCGTGTCTTGCTCCTTTCCCCCGACGGGGAAGTGGAGTCTGCCGGCTCAATGTCCGAGCTGTTGACGGAACAACATGATAGTTTAGACTTTTTACAAGCCGCTTTTACACTGCTTTTTACTACCCCCTCTTCATTGCAATTCCTGAAACCATCTCAACTCCTTAGGAGTATGCAGCACCAACAGCAAAAAGGGTGCAGAGGCTGCTAATCATTAACATCGACAAACTCTACCCTCCCAGGTACCCATTTACTTCTGGGTGATGAGGAGCGACTACAAATGGGTGAATTGCCCAGGGACATTAGTGTCCTGACCGGGGCCCAATTTCACAGAGCTGCTTAAGCACAAAAAGTAGCTAAGCACAACAACATTTCGCTTACCAGCCAAACTACCATGTCTCATGTACCATTTGTGACTGGTATCCTGCTCATTTCTGCTCAGCACACAATTGTTAAGTAAAATTTTCTGCTCAAGCAGCGCTATGAAATAGGGCCCAGGATTTGAACCAACATTCCAATGACTCAGCCATTAAAACTGAAGTTAAAGCACCGTACAAAATGCAAACACCGCTCCAAGCCCAAGCAGAAGCCATAGCCAAAGCCAGCGCAAAAGCCCAAGCCTAGGACTCCAATTTACCAACCTACCTTTGCTCACTGCGTGATTCCTGTTCTTGTACTTCCAGCAACTGCTGTGCTACTGGTGCTACAATGCCCCCTACTGACTGCTGACTACCGTAGTCCCCAGAGTCAGGGGCTGCTGCCATTGCCCCTTCTCCAGGGGTGGGTGTTGTCATGTCTTCTTCGAGTGTGACTTCATTGCCATCAAAGGCTCTGAAAATTAGAAAAAAAAGATATGGAAAATGAATTTCTTGTTTTGAGTATTATTTTTTTCATTCTCTTGTGGTTTATTGTTTGATATTTTAAGTATTTTAGATCAATGGGGCTTTTTCTAAACTTTGGCCTAGGCTCTGTTTGATAATGGAAACAACATGCAAAATGTACACTGCTCCAAAGTTGACGATGGAGCCCAAGCCTGAACTGGAGCCCAAGTTGTTATTCGAAATGTGCTATCGGCCAGTCTATAAGTGACACCCATTTTGTGTGTTACACTACCATGTTTTATGTACTGTTTGTTTGCCAAAATCCTGCTTGTTTTCGCTCAGCAGAAAATTGTTAAGCACCATTCTCTGCTCAAGCAGCTCTACGAAATTGGGCCTAGGTAAAAAGTATAAGACTTTTATTAAACACCAAACTACCATTACCCTGTTTCCATGAAAACCCAAGCACCTTTTTCAATAGCTTTTTTCAACAGTCTCGTACAGGAATGTTTATTTAAGTCTACATATTGGGCATTAAGAAAACTTGACCTCTAATAAAAGTCAATAAAGTTAGTCGTTGACTTTAGTGATTTTGATTCTAAAGTTGGGCATCTGCAAGGAGAATACCTAGGAGAGTTTGTATCGTATGAGATCTTGGGAGGATTATGAAATTTAAAGAGGGGCTCTAAGGCCGAATTCAGTTTTGTGATGCACTCATTTTCAAATAGATAAGATTCCTCGTGAAAGTTGGGAAAAAAAAGTCTCTAACCTCTTGTTAAAATGGTGTTAAATATCATTATATTTGAAACTCGATGTCATCAGACATTGACAACAAATGAGTCTGTACATTTCAAAGAGGAATTGTTCAAAATTCAATTCCGTTTTGATTGATTTTCATCAAAATTGAGGAATGAACTTAAAATTCCCCGCACAAAATTGTACAGACCCTATTTGAAGTGAGACGACATCAAATGTTTTTGGATTTTGACAACACACAGTGGCCTTTTTACATCCTTTTAACCTGAGTTTAGAGAACTGTAATTTTCCATTCTCAAAGGGACGCCCTCTATAGACCGTATCGAATATGACGTTACCTTTCAATAATACCTACAACATGGCGTCTGTGAGCGTGTGCGTGTGCCATAGAAATCAAACCAGGAACGCTAAGACGCGTTTACACGCGCATACGGCCTGTCCTATGATATGGCCGCTTTCATGCACTCTGCGTTCCTGGTTTGATTTCTATGGCACACGTACACGGACGCACACACGCTCACAGACGCCATGTTGTGGGCATTTGAAAGGTAACGTCATATTCGATACGGTCTATTGGGCAAACTAATTTTGACCTTGGAGCCTCTACCAATAATGCATGGTATGATACATATGGGACCACAAGGGTACCTTTGCTTGGACTTGCCCTTGAGTGAATTCTTTATTTCAAAAAACCAAATACATCATTCCATCAAGAATTGAAAGGAGCTCACTCGTTTTCTGTCAGCTTGGGTCCAATCACAACGACCTCTCTACCCTGTGTGTCACCCTCAGCGTAGTCGTCCACTATCATCATACCGGCCTGCTCGTCCATCTCTTGCACTGCTTCAATCTCATCTTGAGGGCTGACGGGCAGAGCGTCTCTCACGACGGGTATGACCTCTTCGTCTCCGTTCATGTCCTCCTCTATACCCTGCTCAGTCTCCTCCTGTTGTTTGTCGAGGTGAGATTGCAAGATCTGCGCAACCTCCGCACTGGAGTCCGACATCCTCTTCTCCTTCAGGCGGGAGTTCTCCAAGAGGTCTGCTAAGTCCTCAGGGCTTGTATTCGATTTGCCGATCAGTTCGGGTGCTCCCAAATCAGTGGGGGTCGGGGGCGGTGACTTTGGGCCTTCATCATCGGAGTTGTAGACCCCTTTCCTTGGTTTGTCTTTAGAAACTGGGGTGCTTGCAAGGGGTTCCGGCTTCTTTGGTGAACTGGGCGTGACAGGGACACTTGAACCTGGGGTGATGGTCATGGGGCTGTCCGGGGTGATGACACGGGTGTGGTCCGAGGAGTTAACGGAGCTGAACAAATCGTCGACCGAGGGATTCATACCCGATATCTGGGTGAAGCTGCTGTTGGTGGAGTTGCTCTCCCGTAGGTGTTCGGCGAGCGTCTTGGCACTGCTGGACATGATGGCGTCTGGGGTCATCAGGTACGGGTGAGAATTGGAGTGATTGGTGGACTCCGATGTGAAGGAACTCGTCAGGGAGCCTGGGGTCATGTTGCTGGAGTGGTGGCTGGTGCTGACCGCATCAATGTCTGTCCTGGTGGAGTGGTCCGTTGTGTTCATGCTCATATCTGAGAGACCATCTTGCAATGCTACATGTAAAAAAACCCACACAGATCCACCATAAATGAATACCTGGTATGAATTCATGATTGTGGTTATAACAACAATTTTCCTTGTAAATTCTGCTCAACTCATTTCCATCCGACTGGTCATACTACACAAAAACTGTTCCTGCCTAAGCCCATGTAGTGCTTTACTTCTGCATTATCACAAAAATGTGCTATTTGTTACCTTTTAAATAAACGTTATCCCAACAAACTGTACAGACCATTCCTTTTTGGTTCAATTTCTCATGTCATATACCAGAGTTTTCCGCAATTACTGGGTGCTTTTTTACGCTCATGTATGTGTTTCAACACAGGCTTTAACTCCTGTCACGCAGGCATTTTGTATAGTTGCATCAACATCATTGGTGCTTGTGGTGCATTAACAAATTGAACGCTGGGTGTATTTGCATCCCAGCAATGGCGGAAATCACTGGTATGGGACATCCCCAATGGATTTGTCACTTCTGTTGGAAAGACTAATTCTCTTTAATTAGGCAATAACAGTGTGAGGAGCTGGTCTTTACTGCGTGTTAATGACTGGATTGGTGGCTGGCCGCTGTTAATGGACCTAGCAAACTCTTTTTTTTGGGGGGGGGGGGGGGGGAACTAACCTTATACAAGATTTCCAAAGAACTCTAAGTAAATCGAACCATCTTGAAATATTTGCTTACCGTAGTCATCCATTGAAGCAGAGCTAATGGACCCAGCAGTGTTGTCCTGCTCGACTGACGAGCTAGGCTTAAAACGCACCTGCAGATCTTGCACTGATCTGAAATAATCAAAGTATACCCAAGACACAGATTTAAACTCTAGTCCTCGTTTGTTTATTTGGGGTCGAGTATTTTTCTTTACCAGCTTGCATGTGCAATACGTAGCCGTTATTGTATTGTAAGTGGTCTATAACACTTATATATATGCATATTTTTTTGACTTGGTTTCAATTTCATTACCAGAAAGACACAGTAAAAATAATAACGTCTGAGCAATGCATCCATTTATGATGTATCGACAAACCAACATGATGGACACACTATGTTGTTTCCTACAATTTTCCTGAAGACGATCAGAGCATTCTGATTGAATCGTTGAGTAGTAACATTGCTGGTTCTTTTGAAAATCACCACTACTCACACAAACACCATGCTCTTCAACATCCCTCGTTCTTAACACACTTTGGGAGATCGTTCTTTCTCACATGCTGGACCATCTCCTTGGAATGCTCTTCCACTGATTCTCAGACGAGTAGACCCAGCTTCAAAACTAACTTGAAAATCACACTTGTTCAGTCTTGGGCTTTAAGTACTGTCATTAGCAGAGTTCTTTTTCTGTGAGCCAGGAGTGTCTTTCTGACAGAAATGGCACACTACAAATGTCCAATATTATTATTATATTATTGTCTAGATATATTTCATGTGCGTGGTGTTACCAGAAACCGACTCTACCTCCACCATGCAAAGTTTAAAACCCTACTACCTTACCTTGAATTGATGCAGAACATTTTGACAATCACGCCAGCGTTTCTGCTCTGGATGGTATCGGCACTGCCATCTCGCACTAGCTCCATTAAATCACCTAAAGAGATGAACGATTGCTATTACAATATGGGCATTTACCAACACTTGGCACATGACCTTAAAATGACCTTTGTTCAAGTTCAAGTTGTGACCTAATAGAGCAGGCTTCTCCAGATGTACAAGGGCCAATACACACAAATCACAGGCTGATACACGTGAATTGCGACCCATACACAATAGATAAAAAATAAAAAATGTTTTGACTCAAGATCAAATTTACAAAAAGTATTAAGATAAAACCATTTATTAGAAGGCTCCAGATTGCACAGTAGGGCTTTTACAACCAAAATAAACACCAAGTAGAAAACATTCCAAACACATTGTTTCAATCCAGAGAGCTTAGGCCAACTTCTAAGATTTGTTGGTCCAGAACGCCAGCAGTTTTGAAAAATCCGGGGAGAACCCTGTGAAATTTTGTGCGTCGACTTTGAACTTGTGTAGTGCTTGACTGTAGTCATTGTTTCTTGAATTTTTATTTGCAATTTCTGAAGAAGTAGTAATTTACAGCTTAAAATGCATGGCATTATGGTTATATAAAGGTATTATACAGGATTGGTGGAAGACGAAGACAGTGTTCATGTTTTGTGTGGTCAACCATACACTTCAAATAACAAACCTGTGCAATTTTGTGCATAATCCGTTGTGCAAGTCAGGAGAAAGTAGTGAAAAACCATGCACAATCTTCAGCATGTAAACACATTGTCCTTGATTTTTGTTGTAACGACCGGAATCAACTGTTGTGTTTGTTTTTAGGTTTTCAGATACAGTTTTCTTGAATATGACTTCATTAACAGAGGAAAATAATTCACAGAAAATAAACCAAGCAACGATGTTTTTAAAAATCCTTACCAATCCTTTCAATACAGGTCTAGGGTTAAGCATCTTTTTGACATTTTGACCCAAGGCAACGGAAGGGACGTACCTGAATTAAGGTCATCGCCTTCTTCTCCTTCCTCCACGAGGGTCTTCAGGCGACACTTGCCAGCATCCACGATGGCAAAGCTCAGGGTGGGCTGGGTCAAGAGAAACTCCGAAATGGAGCTGATGTGAGCTCGGCCTTCTCTATGGTCCTGGTGAACTTGAAGAACATACAACACCTGCAAAAGGACAAAGTCAGATGACTGCTACTTATCTTCTTGAAGATATAAGGCAATCGTTGCCGAATGGTCAAGCACACTGGCCTCGAGCTCTGATGTTTCTGATTAGCAGAGTGTGGGTTTGAGTCCTGGGGCCAGTTTTAACAAAGAGCTAAGATTGATCTTAAGCTATTTATCCTTCTTAATTTGAAGTAAAGAGTGATAAAAAGCAAAGCCAATGGTGCTATTTGCCCCCTGAGGGACCCATGGACCCCATCACAGCGTGCAACTATTGTTTTGTTATGGTAATAAATTCTTCTTCTTTTTTAGAGGCAGTCTGTTTTTATCTTCTGACATTTTACAACAAAATTGGCACAGCTTAAAAAGCTGACGAACATTTGAAAACAATTGTAAACAGCAGTATGGTCATTGACAGAAATATTGCTACTGTTCTCTAATGGCACAACGCACAGGAATGTAAATCAATTTACATAGTACCAGCGTAATCACAACCTCAAACCCAGGGCTATTTCTAATATTGTACAAGGCATTGGAAACCACCAACGCTGGGCACGATCAAGGTAATGCACCTTGTGGGATACATTCCTCATGTTCCCCTCTGAGCCATGTTACATGTGTCTTTGCACCACATCATGTGATTGGTTCTCAACCAATACAAATTTAAAATCTAATACTGCGGTTTAACAATTGATAATGTTCCTTCTACTGTGTACCACACATATCTTTGAGAGAGCAGGGGTATTAAAGCCACTCACCTTTCTAGTAATATCAGTCACCATGAGAAAGCTTGCAGATAGATCCAGTTTGATCTTCAGGAACGGTTCTGGGATGAGGCTAGGCTGGGAGAAGCTAATCTTCTGCAGGCAGGTCCAGGAAACGGTGCACCACATCATCAACTCCTTGTTGGAGTTGGCCCCGGTGATCAGGAATCGCCAGAATGGGAGACTGGATAACAAATACAGGAGTTGTGAATAGCAAAAAAAGGCTCAACCCTCCTACTGTCTGACCTATTGTTATTTATCCCCGATGCAAATTTGTTTATTATTTACATCTATCAGAAACAACTCGAAAGAAGAAAAAATAAACAAAATGATGACTCACTCAGGATCCTGGTACTTGTGATTGTCGCAAAAGATCAACGCAGAGAGAGGCTTGCCGTCGTGGGGGCTGAATCGGTGAAGCTGTGAGGGCGCTTGGTCTGGCATGGTCATATCCATCTGCCAGAATTTCACTGTGCCATCTTCGCTGGCCGTCGCAAGAACCTGACCGTCTGGGGCGACGGACAGATCTGTGATTGGCTGTCCAAAATATTAAGAAAAATCAAAATGATTACGTAAATAGTAAACAGTGTAATCTTGTCCAATGACACAATTTTCAACTAAAGCTGGAAACAAAGAACAAGTTGACAAGACTTGACTATATTATTTTGGTTTTTAAAACCCTCAAGCGAGGGACCTGTTTAGTTGTAACGCACTCGTGGTACATTTTTTTAATTTTTATCCAAGTGGTTCTGTGCACAGTTGTACCACCATAAGCAAACCATGAAGTTGAATGGTTTCAAATGGTTTCAAATGGTCGGTTAACTTGCAGGAAAATTTTATCAAGAGTAGGACATTTTGAAAGGTAATTTTTGTAATGCTACTCGTTGATCACATCTCACCTTTGTGTGTCCATTGTCAACTCGTATGACTCCTTCAGTAATACTGACGGATTCCACGACAGTCCCGAATAGCTCCACAACCACATCCAGATCCCAGAACTCTGCCTATTCAAAATGAAAAGAAATAAAGTTTTCAAATAATACATCCAACAAAATATTAATATTAAAAATTCCCGGGCACAGCAAGACTCTGTTCTGTCGTGGCCGAGCAGTCGAGTGCACTGGACTCAAGCTCTGGTGTTTCTGATCAGCAGAGTGTGGGTTCGAGTCCCGGTCATGGCATTAGTGTCTTTGAGCTAGATACCTAATCATTATTGCTTTGATCTACGGATAGGACGTAAAGCTGTAAAAGTCCTGTGTAGGCCATGCAGATTGTCAATAATTATTTGTATGTGTTTAACTATTAAGACGCAGCAAACTCAAGCTCTGGTTTTTCTGATCAGCAGGGTGCGAGTTCAAACCGAGACAATTAGCCATTATTGATTTGTCCTCCTTATGGGACTTAATAAAGCTGTGGGTCCTGTGTGTTGTGTAATGCATGCAAAGAACCCAGTTACACTTCTTGGTATTAAGAGAAGGGGTTTGCCACGATGTTTCTGGCATCGGCATTAACAAATCTCAATAACCTGTCTTTAAATGTGTCCGTTTGTTCAAGTGCCATGGGTACCTTATAAGTAGATAAGTGTGCTATATATAGGACTGTATATTATTATTGTAGTAATATCATCTGGGCATACTTAAAGGCACTGAACACGTTTGGTAATTGTCAAAGACCAGTATTCTCACTTGGTGTATCCCAACATATGCATAAAATAACAAGCCTGTGAAAATTTGGACTCAATTGGTCATTGAAGTTGCAAGAAAATGATGACAGAAAAAACACCCTTGTACAAATTAGTGTGCTTTCAGATAGGAATAAAAGGCTTCTGGCCAGAAGTCTTATTATTTTAGTGAGAATTAACCTCTTTCTCAAAAACTATGTTACTTCAGAGGGAGTCGGTTCTCACAATGTTTTATACTATCAACAGCTCTCCGTTGCTCGTTACCAAGTAAGTTTTTATGCTAATATATATTTTGAGTAATTACCAAACGTGTACAGTGCCTTTAACTACAATTTACAAAGTTGCCGCGTTCAGCTTGGAGTGACTAGCTTATAGACCTTTCCATTGTTGATAAACAAAGTGCGCCAATTGGCATGGACGGCCGAATGTTAGCAAAACATTCAATCGTGTTAAAAAATGCTGTGACCAAATTCAACATTTTCTGTAGAGATTCATGAACTGAAATTCCTTCCAGTTGATTGGTTGATTTGTTTCCAACAAATTCAACACTATTTTATGAATATTTTGTGCAACATTGCTACAAAGTATGGCTATCTGTTTTTGATTTGCTGTTATGGCTTTCCGCAGTTTTCCAACCTCGGTTTGCAATAGAAAGGTCTATACCTGTAGCCTCTTTAGTACCTTATTGGTAGATACGTGCGCTATATAAGACTTCAATTTTATCTATCTCTTCCATTGAAAACCTCATACTCTACATTCTGTTTCAGCCTTTTTACCTTTTCATTATGAGTGACGGCCAGGAGTCGACTGTTTTCTTCCGTGAAGGAACTGCTTTCGCTGGTTGTGGGGTCATCAGGGAGGTAGGGGCACCACACAAGACGGTGATAGTCACTGGGTTGGGTGGTGCGCGGCCGGGTAATTCTCAGCTTGGGAGTGGGCCTATGTGAAGCGTAGTCAAGGAAGGATTCATGAAAAATGTTAGCAATGTGAAATTCAAGAAACCATTTGCCCTCCCGACTCTTGGTAAAATTATTCAGCGAAGAAGTAACTATAAATAAATAGTAAACTTGCGAGTTCAACTACGTGTTAATCTCTTTTGTAGGAGTGTTGGCTCTGAAAAGAGTCAGTGTGGTCTCAACGTTTTGAACAGTATACTCTGCTCGTCTTCAGGAGAATTAATACATGGTTGTATTAAAGAGATTTAATACATGGTTGTACCCGCAAGTTTACTATTTATTTATAGTTACTTCTTATTTTTCACAACATGCAAAGCTTCAAACACCACTTATTATTCAGCGAGTTGGCCAACTATCTGCAGGGGTAGTGTATGTAGTGCACAAAACTTTCACCGCGTGTCTACCCGTTGAAACCGAGAACTTAAAAAAAACAAAAACTGTGTGTTTTGAAAAGACAGAGAACGTCCCCGGTTTGAATTTGAGTGCACTAAGACTAAATTATGGGGTGAATAAAAAATTAATTTGACTATAGAGGGATTTGAACCTGCAACCTCCGGATTTACGTGCCAGCATTCAACTAAGTTAGCATTCAACACAAATGTAAATTCATAGCAGAGTCAAGGCGAGCTGAGGCTAAACTGTCAGACTTGTTCTCAACTTGTAAAGGTTTTTTGATGTTTTTACAGAAGGGTACTTAAGAGTGGGCATAAAAGAGGGGTGACTCGGTCTTAAATTGTTGTTTAAAACCTTCCATTGTTGCGGCCGTGCGATAAAAGACAAAGCCGAGGTTCTTCATTGCACGGCCACGAACTTGCCGGTTTACAACGGTCGTTGAAGACCTCGTCGCGCTCAGTTTTATTCCCTTATTCACAACCACAGTGGATATATTAAATGGTCATAAAGTAGGAGGGTTAATTTATCTTAAAAAGATGACACAAATGACACAAGTTTGTAAAAGGATACAAAATCTTTCCATCTTGCTCACAAATGTTCCACACAGTGATGTTGCCTATTCTGTCGATGCATCCGAGTGTGTTTGATTGATGATGGGCAAAGGCCACGTCTGTGATGATGTAATCAAAGCCCTTCAATAGCGCCCTCACAGATGTGCGCCTGTGTAGGATCCGAAGGCCGTACCCACTCTGGACTATTTGTGCAGGAGATAAAAGAAGAAAGACATTTTCCAAACTATCCGAGAAATTTCAAAATTGCAAATGTAGTTTCAACAAATAATATAAAATTGACTACTTTCTCTGTAGAATGAACACATCTGGTTTGTACTTTCCTATAAAAAACGAGTGCAAAGCAAATCTGACAGGGCCCAATTTCATAGAGCTGTGTAAGCACACAAAATTATCCTAACCAAAATAAGGATACCAACCACAAAAAACAATGTTACATGTACCATACGCGACTGGTATCCTGCTCTTTTTGCTTAGCAAAGAAAATAAAAAATTGTAAAACAATATTTTCTGCTTCACCGGATGCAAAACTTTCACTGACATGAACATGGATGCACTCACGATGTTACACCTTGTTTGCCCCGTAAGACAGAAAGGAACAAAAGGTCTGGATTTCATGCTCAAAATCTCTCTTTTAACGGGGATGATTGTGTAAACCCCCAATGGCAGACATTTGTCCTCTGTTGGACAAATAAGGATTACGAGAGATCGATATTCGATAGGCTGCCACAATTATTTCCCATTAAATTTGGCATGGGGCCAAGTCCGAGATTCCAGCATGCCATGGCTGATTATTGGTAGTGACTAATGGCCAGGGTTCGGCCGATTCACAGTCAACACATACCACATTTTTTCGAAAGAGAAAAAGAAATTCGCCGCAATCAATGAGAACTTTTGTCGTCTTTACTTGAATAAGTGATAATTTCATTGTAACAACCATAAACTTAAAAAGAAATCAATCCAGTAGTTCTGAGGTGAACACGGAAACATTTCGGAAATCCAAGCAAAAAGTGGTTAAGCAGCTCTATAATTGGTCCAAGGAATGAAAAGCAGGGCTTGTAGATCCAAATTTTGACTGGACGGACCAGTTTTTTCTTTAAAAACAAACAGAAAAAACTACATGCAGTTTTGCGTATAAACTCTTTTAAAATTTATTTGAACATGCACTAATAGAAGATTTCTTTGTATTATGGGTAAGTAGGCCTATAATTTGATACTCAATAGAACTGAAACATTTGAACATAACTTTTTTTGTTCATTACAGATTTTACACAGCAAAGCATTGTTATTCAATTGAAAAACACAAGACCGTCAAACTTGTCCATTTGTAAGTTTATACTGGCCCAAAGCTAAACATCACTGGCCTCGGGCCTGACGGGGCAGTGTTAATTTTGAGCCATGAAAAGGTGCACTTACTCTTGAGGACATACACCAGGTAGGTTTGGTTGACAGCCACCAGGTTTCCAATGTAGTACTTATGCTCCCAATCATACTTCACTACTGGTGTGATCTTAACCTGAACATGACAAATCATTATTCAACAGTATTCAAATTTGAACGAATGATGAATAAAAGACATTGGCATCCACAAGATCTTATCATGAATAATCTAGGTTAGCTCAGTTGTTAGAGCGCCAGCCGTTCAATCATCCTTCCTTCCTCCCTCAAACAAAATCCAAGACCATAGGGTAACTCATCAACAAAACAGCTGGACTCCGATTATGATGGTGTGCCTGATCCCATGTATAGCATAATTCAGTTTACTAATGCAGCCCTCAGTCCAACGGAACCAACCATAACATGCAGCTATTCTGGTTTTTGAAGGTTTGGGTGTTGGGACTGGTCAAGGTTATACCCCCACACTTACCTTATTACTTCCTGGCGCCGAGCTATCCCTCTTAGAAGCGTCACTTGGTATGACACTGACGTCACAGCCATACACTGCCACCGAGCCCTTGTTGTCATCTCCTTCTAGCGCACTAAGAGATTGGTCAGTGGTATCAGTTATTTTTGAAGGGTTTGTTAACCGTTAACCATTGCAATTCATCTCTTAAATTTCCTCAAAATGTTGTTGAACAAGGTCTCTTACAGGCCAAAACAGTCTCTATGTTTTAGAGACTGTATGATGATTTCAAAGGGGCTCACCAGCCCTTTAAGCCGCCTACCTGCCTCGACCAGACGCATACTCCAAGATGCCTAAAAATCTCTGATATGCTATGCACACATGGGTGAAGTAAAGGTAGGGCCATAGATTGGTTTTTCTCAATGTAATGCTGATTCATAGGCCAAATCTCAGGCCGTAGTATTCACAAATGGACCCCACGGAAATTTGAATCTCAAAAAAGTTGCTTGAAGGCGATCTTTGGAGATTCAATTTTTTGGACCTATTTTTTATTATATTCTAATCAATGGGGGCAATTCAGATGAAATCATTTCGCAGGATGCTTACCACCATTGCCATCCTTATAACACGTAGGCTTTCAGATAAAAAGAAATTACGTCATTTTATGGGGGGTGGGGGGGGGGGGGGGGGGGGGTCATTACTCATAGCTATGACCCTTCCTTTAATCCATGCCACACTTTTCTGTCATTGTAGTTGAATGTGTGATCAATCAGTGCCACAGATTGCTGGTCCTGCCAAGGTGTGAGAACCTTATCAGCATTAAAAGTAGCCATTTCTACGATGCACTCAACCACTTCTGAATCTCAGATGCCGTGTATTCATGCCAAATTATTCTGAACTGACTTACGGCAAACGGTTTATTATTACAAACAAAACATCTTCCGAGTGCCATCAATTTTTTGGCTAGTCAGTTGAATGGCAAACGGAAATATCCACTGGACTTTCTATGGTGTGGTATGCACAGACATGCACCTACTATGCTAAGCTTCGTTTTACACCTATGAAGAGGGACACCAGGTACTGGAAAACATGCCTTGTAGTACCCCTTTTCAGGGGGTTATTGAGTGACCCCCGATTCCAGACCTTTGTCTTGTTGTACCAATATGGCACACAAGAATGGACAGGCTGCCACCATTGTTTATCATTGTATTCGGCTCAATGGGAGGCAAGCCGGAGCATTCTGAGATTCCAGCAAACCATGGCAGATAATCGGCCTCAACTCACAGCCGAGGTTCTGACATGTCTGAGAATCAAGAGGAGTGCCTACTTACATTTTATGAAAACCTTTGTTGTATTTTTAAAGGAAAACGATTACTCCAAAAGTTAAGGAAAATAATACCGTTGGTTGGCACAGAATGTTTTCCCCCAGAATACTGACCCGAAGTGTTTATCACCGGGTGACAGTAAAACCAAAGTTATTGTATATTTTCACCCAATGCAATTATTACATCTAGTAAACACGATTTCTTTTAATGCTGTTGCCTTCCTTCGAAAAAACAATGTTGGTGCATATTGTTTGTTTTGCACAGTCAATAACATCTTGCCATTTGTTCAAGTACTCCCCATATTCCACAGTAATTTCTGCTGCTTTTTTAATTGTGTTTAAATGCTTCTTTTGCAATTTTTGTAATTTCTATACTTTGTAATAATTTTCCTTGTTAAAGACTTTGAGATACGCAATATATTTTAGCAAATGTGTCGGAAATTCTGGCACCGACCTACAGCAGAACGATTAGTGGATTTCTTTCTTAAAATTCAAACTCACATAGTCTGTCTGACTTTACTATCTAGACTTCTTGGGGCTCCAACCTCGCTGCCATCCTGGTTAATGTCCTGAAGAAACAATGAGAAACATTTCAACATTTTAGCCGTAGCCGTAGCCGTAGCCATAGCCGCCAATTCGAACCTGAGCCTTGGACTTGACCTACAAGACTACTACTGAGAAACCAAATGTGTGCTTCAAATCCTCTGGAGCCCACTGTTTCACCATCCAATACAACTTTCAAGCTTCACTAATCATGCATGGTTGCGTTCACTTTAAACCAATGGTAAAGCCACCGAGGGTGTACAAAGCTACAGGCAAGTTTGAGGAAAGGAATTTTGAATGTTTTCAAATCAGACAGGTTAATACCAATAATTTGTTCAGGAAGTTTCACAATAACATATTTTCCTGTTTCCACAGACGTGTTTAGAGTTGCACAAAAGGGGGTCATACCCACATTCTCTTGTTCAAAACAATAATGTTGTTTCCTACCTGAGCTGGTCCAACTTGTGCACCAGAAATCCTGTTACAATAGGAAATAGAAAGGATGAATAAATATTATAAACAAATATAAGTAAAAAAGTAAAGAATTAAATAACAGATGTATACAACTTTGTTATTGCAAAAAAAATATATATATATGGAAAAGGAAATGGCCAACCACGCTTAACTTTGAGTGCTTAGGCCCTTTCACATGAGACAATTTTTAACAAGAGACCTCATGACTAAAATCACATCGTTGTTAAAAAGTTGCAAATTCCAGTATTGTGAAAGCTATCCCAAGTTAACCCTCCTACTGTTCGCAACATTTTCAAGTGAGTTGACCAACCATTTGAAACCATTCAACTGCCAAAGTTGTGTATGGTGGCACAACTGTGCACAGAACTAACTGTGTACTGTGTACATGCATTCCCTCATGGTATCATATTGCAAGGCTGGCATAGCTTATCTATCATTCAAAACCACAGTGAATGGTATTGAATGGTCAGACAGCAAGAGGGTTAAATAACACCTAATAAGGGCCAACTGTGCCATAACCAAGGACCGTTGCTATGGTGATATCATTGTTCTCAAGCACATAACGTCTTACGTTTGAGCAATGAGCATAACCAGGGTAAAACAAATGTAACAATAATATGTAAAATAACTTCTTCAAAAACATATCCCGTTTTTCTAAACTAAAAAACCCCAAGAATACCTACTTCCCAACATTCATGTCAATGCTATGATGAGTTTCCGCACTGTCAGATGAACGATAGGCTGCAAGTCAAAACATTGAGGAAGCATTTAAGAAAGAGTATAAGAAAAAAACAAAAAAAACAATTCAAACATGGTACTTCACGGAGGCAACAGAGGCAATTCACCTCCCTGGCCATTGCCTTGGTGTAACTTGAGGGGGGCAGTGAGGGAGCCTTTGAGAGGGGGTGAGTTTGTATTTGAGGGCGCGACTTTACTAGGGGGCCATGTTGTAGTGGGTGACTTTGTAGTGGGCAACTTTGCTGTGGGGCGAGTGGACTCATGACTGGCATTCCATCCAAACATGGTCCCTGCTCTTCAACAATATATATGTCATTTCTAACCCCAAAAGTAAGACCAGTGATCTGAATTTTATAGTTCCAGTCTCATCCAGTTCAATCAACAATCCCTTTTTTTTGCCACAATCATAAGAGAATGGAACAATATAGTATACCCGCTAATATTAACAGTTCTACTAACTGCATCAATTCAAGGTCTAGTCAAATGCCATCTTGCCACAAAAGCCTCATTGAAGGAAGCATCATTCATAGTTTGGGTGGTTCTTGTTTTCTGTTTTTGATTGAGTGCTTAATTAATAAATTAATTAATTCTTGTTAATCTTCTCTTGTTTTGTTGACCCCCATCTGTATTTTTATTCTCTACATCCGTCTGGTTTAAAATATAATTTTAAATATTAATTTTCCTTTTTTTCTTCTTTTTGTGTGTGCAGTTTTTCTGTACGAACCCCAATGAAAATAAGTGTACCCGGTAAGTTGTTGGCTTTTTGGGGCCATCCTTTGATAATTTTGTGCAGTTTTTGTGCAGTGTTGTATGACTCGAGTCCAGGACTCGGACTCGAGTCCGTCTCGAGTCACAATTTCGGTGACTCGGACTTGACTCGAGTCACGTCTGCAAAAGACTCGGACTCGGACTCGGACTCGACTATCATGACTCGGACTTGTCCCCGAGGACTCGTGACTCGAGTCACGTATTTTTTAACAAACAATACCTTTTTTAAATGTGACGGTATGGCCGTTTCCTGTGTAGCCCCGTGTGTATAATTTATTGTATGGTCGTTTAATGTTTAGCCCGTGCGTAACCTTATTACATTTGTACGTACTGCGTGAGTATGGGCCAACAGGGGAAAAACCTGTGTCATGACCAAAATTGAAGTAATTGTCTTGGGTATTTTTCTAACATGTTTGGTTATTGTATTACTCTGCTGTCATGGTAAACAGACCAATTCTTTAAATATTAAATAAATCGCGTAGTAATTTGTAGTGTGTGAGCTGGCCGGAATCAACACCATTCCCGCTCAATTCTTTCTCTGGGTTGAAGAGCGTCAAGTCGCTGATTTTTGTGTGAGTAAAATTCTCCTTTTTCTCCGCTTTTATTCATTGTTGGTTTCTAAAATGTTACTACGTCCTTTCATTGCGGGTTATAGATCCCCTGTAGTGATGATTCCTTGCAGTGGGCGGAATGGAAAGAGTTATTTTTGAGTAGTTTTGACTCCATTGTCCGAAACTTTTGTGTGTGTCAAACTTTTACACGAGGGTATGACACCCGGCGACTGTTTGCTGTCCTATTTATTTTATAGTGATGCTCTGTTTTATTACCAGTTCGTGAGTGGTTGGCTGTTTGGTGATGGTGGTGCTCAGGGATTAAATACGTGGATTAAATACAGGGATTAAATACGTGGATTAAATACGTGGATTAAATACGTGGATTAAATACAGTGATTAAATACAGGGATTAAATACAGGGATTAAATACAGGGATTAAATACAGGGATTAAATACAGGGATTAAATACGGGGATTATTACCAATAGGGATATTTGCAGAGATATTTAATTGGACTAAGTTCGATTAAACCAGTATTAGACTTGGTCAATTTAACTTCCCTTAACTAGATTGATGGGATTTTTGTGATCATTTTAGTAGAATTTAATGTGACTGGATTGTGGATATTGACTTTTGTTATGTAACTCGAGGGAGTCGAGGTCGAACTATTTTCGGAACCTCATTATACTTGTACATAGTACTTCTGTTCAGCCATTGTTGTGAACTTGCTTGGAAATAAATCCAAATCGTCATTTTGTGGTCCAAAATTATTTTGTTTTGACTTTCTTTGTTTGAATTTGATTAATATCTGTAAGTGGGCATCCAACTTCTCAAAAGTTAACGGACTACCACACAGCAGGGTTGCACCACCCTACCTCTGTCCGTGACATAAATATTAAAAACAATTCCGACGATCCGATCGTCATTCCCGGAGTGCACATGTCATAGAGTTAACGTCTAGCACAATAAATAAGTACTGTCGTATGGTGTTCATGATTATTGTGTAGATGGCCATCAAAGTACAGCGCGTGTATGTTCGATTCGTACGTTCAGTACGCATATTAACACTGGGATGCACGACACCAGCAGCATTATGCTGGTATTCTGTCAACGTTAACACCATAGCCACTGCTTGTGCTTGATGCCAGGGAAATGGCATGTCTGGTACCTGTAAAACACAGCCTGCATATTGCACTGTGATGGCTGTGTGTTGTTTGCACCAGTTTCTACACATGGTCGACACACAAACACGACGTCAAGTTTGGTCACGTCACTAGTAAATAGTACCAAAAAAATTTAATCATGGCATCTGCCGTTCCGCCCCGTATTGTTTTATTTTGGTTATAAAATACCAACTTTAACAAAAAACTTTAACAGAACTTTGTTTAAAATAAATGTGTTTTATTTTGTCATTTCCAATTCTTATTTTACGACATTTGGTTTGCAATAAAAAAAACAAGTGACTCGTGACTCGGACTCGGACTCGGACCAAGTGACTCGTGACTCGGACTCAGACTCGGACCAAGTGACTCGGGACTCGGACTCGGACTCGACCCAAGTGACTTGAGACTCGGACTCGGACTCGACACAGGTGACTCGACTACAACACTGATTTTATTTCATTGTTTAATTAACCTCCTGTTGCTGTGCATGTATTTTTGCCATGTTCTTGCTGTATTTTATCTGAATAAATTCAAATCAAATCAAATCAAATCTTCTTTGGGTTAATAAGACACCACTTATTTAGAAATGATTTTAAAAAGTGGCAACAAAACAAGGACCAGTAAGTTACAAGTATCTTTCCATGAACTGAAAAAGTATCAAAATCATTAATTTTCATTCAAAAAAATCAAATCAAACTAAAAACAAAGTTAATATTTTTGTTTATTTGTCTGTTGTTCTCAGTCTGTGACCTGTGTAAAAATAATTGGTTTTATAATTAATAATATCAAAAATCGAAAGAGTGATATGATATTGATGGATAATTATCATTTTCAAAGATAATTGACAAAATAGGGAGACCACCAACATAGGGCTAGATAGCTCAGTTGGTAGAGCGCCGGCACGTTAAACCGGAGGTCGTTGGTTCAAATCCCGCTCTAGTCAATTTTTCTTTGTTCAACCCCCAAATCATTTAAAAATTTACCGTCAGTTTCCCTTGTGGTTTATTATTTGATATCTGATATAAAAAGTCGCATCCCCTTAAGGTGATCCCCTGGCTGCCGCTTTCCAGGTTGTATCGTATACTTGGGTGTGATCCCTGGCTACAAGTACAAGGCAGTTTACGGTCGAATGGCTTCTGACTGGCACCCCCGAACAAAGATATTGACGATAGCTCAGTTGGTAGAGCACCGGCACGTTTATAAACCGGAGGTCGTTGGTTCAAATCCTGCTCTAGTAAATTTTTCTTTGTTCAACCCAAAATAATTTAAAAATTTACCCAGTCAGTTTCCCTTGTGGTTTATTATTTAATTATCATTTTCATATTACATTACAACTCAATAGCTATTTTCACAAATGAAATACCTATCTATAAAATATACCATCAGCAAATACACAAATCAATAACTTTCTGAGATGAGGTGTGAGGAGAAAGTCACTGCATTTTCCTGTGCAATGTGACCATATTGCTGCTGTTTTTGTTGATGTTTTTGTTAAAAGACCAGAGAGTGACAGGCTATGAAATGAATGGAGCTTCAACACGCATAATATTGGCACAATGTGAATGCAACTCAACAAATTGAATTAGTTTAGTACAGCAGGCCTACCTTGTTTCATCGGGGAAGGTTTTCCCACATTTAAAAGGTCTTTTAATATTTGAGAGGCATCACCGTGTTCATGTTGAGGGTTCCCACCCAATGAGCCACTGGAACTATTGAAAGACCGCTCCATATAACCTTAATTTGGGGGAAAGTGTTAAGCAAAAATTACACCAAAACTAAGATAAGAAATCTCTTCACTTCTTTCGTCGCAGAAGCCAGCATGTGTTGAAATGATACTGCGCATGCACAGCCGGCCCAAAGCACTTCATTTAAATTTGTAACAAGTTTGGAAAAACAAGAAGATTTGAAAAAACAAAAAATTGTAATAATAATACCACAGTTATAGAAATGGAAAACCTACCTAGCGTAATTTTCTTTGATGTTCTCGTTTGATCATCTACAGTAAGAATAACGAAAAAAATTCAATGTTGCAACATCGCGTAGGTTTTAGGGAAAGTCCAAAATTCCCAGAATTCCTAGTGAACAAAGATGGCAGCGCCCATCCCTGATCCCTGGCAGCCGCCACAGTGGATGCTTGTTCTCAAACGTTTGGCATTGCTACACACAAATAGGTATCCGAAAGAAATATTGCAAGTGTCGAGAATTAAGGCTAAACTTCACCAAGTCCTTTCAGAGTAACATAATTTTAAAATTATTTCGTCACAAAACCCCTCCCCACAGTATCTAAACATCAACGGAAATTCTTGAGATATTCAAAATCGATTATTGAAGAGTCTGGCTTGATGAATACATTTTTCCCCAGATTTTTCCCATTTATATTAACCGACTTATTTCTTGTTGCAGCAAGGCCCGAAAGAAATATTGCAAGTAAGGATTTCCGTTGATGTTGAGATAATAGATCGATCCATAAGCCCGCCTCCTTACGAGTTGACCAATCACAGCCGCGAAACCCGATCACCATTAGTGCAAAGATCACCCAAACGGCTCAAATGGTGATCAGATTTCGCGGTTGTGATTGGTCAATGAGAAATGGGCGTGGCTTAATGGATCGGTGTATTAGTTTTGAGGACGGGTACGGGTGAACCCGGGGAATACACCGATCCATTAAGCCACGCCCATTTCTCATTGACCAATCACAACCGCGAAATCTGATCACCATTTGAGCCGTTTGCTGATCTTTGCACTAATGGTGATCGGGTTTCGCGGTTGTGATTGGTCAACTCGTAAGAAGGCGGGGCTTAATGGATCGATCGTGTTAGCCACGCAACAAGGCTTTGGGTGCGTTCGATTAGCTTCCCTGGGTCGACCCCGGTCTGCTCATCCGGGTGAGCCCCTAACCATGAGCTAATCGAACACCAACTTCCCCCAGCATTCACACCGATGCATCTTGGGACAGCCGACCGGAACTACTTCCATTTTGTGCCGTATGTCCGATACTTTCCGTGGATTCACGAAAACATCGTAAAATAATTATTCTCAAGGTAAAACTGCAACATTAAACAATTTGTACAACCCCACAGTGATACAAAGGTACCCGACTTCGAATAAAAAATACTTATTGCTCACAAAAACGCTGTTGTAATGGCGAAAACGTGTGTCAAACTTCCTAAAATGTCCCGCTGAATTACAAACAAAATGGTGGCCATTGAGAACTTAAAGTTTTTCGCCGTGACATCATGAACCAGGGGCAGCCCCAAGTGACCCGCTCCACAAGCAGGGCACTTGGGGCTGACCCGGGTGAGCCCCGCGAATGACGTCAAAGCTATTCGAACGCACCGGGGGAAGACCTGGGTCGACCCGGGGAAGCTAATCGAACGCACCCTAATAGAACGCTGTGGTCTTTCGCTTGGCACTCTGGGAAAATTAAGGTCAAACGTTTTTGCGTAGCGGCAGGACTTACAAAAGTGTAAGCTCCGTCGTCTGCTCACTTGGAACGTGTCGATGTCCGCAACGACACAATTTAATTATAAAAATATTAAATAACTTGCACACAGGGGACAGTCACCATCTGTTTGTTTTTCTGGAAGTGCGTTTCCTTTCCATTTCTCATAATTGTTTCATGACGATAAATTTGTGTATTTTTGGTACTTTTGTTCTCACGTCAAATTCGTCTTGCCCCCGCCCGCTTTGGTATGATACTTCATTACACCTGGGCATCCACCAGAGACCCGCTCGCGAGCTGGGGTTGTGGTGGCTTACACCCGGGGCAGACACGAGTATCACTTGATGGCTAATCGAACGCTCTCGTGTAAGTTTTAGTTACACGTGTAAGCTAATCGAACGCACCCTTAGTGGAGTCTGTTCTTGCGGTCAGTGTGCGTGACAAACTGAAAAGGTGCCACAAACGTTGGAAGTGGGAGGGCTGTTGCTGCCAGTTTAAAGTCACGTAATCAGTGATTATTATTTCGGATACTTATTGGGGTATAGCAATGACCCCCCCAAACTTTTGAGAAAGCACCCACCGTACAGTTTAAACCCGCTGTTATTGTTTTGTTTTGATTTAATATGATTTTTGGTCTATGTAATAACTGATACACTACTCAAGCTGTTTGAGGTATCCAACATGAATCGCACAACTATTAACAAGGTAAATATAAATTATAAATTATAATGTTTAAAAATTTTGTTTTTTTAGTTAAAGTTAAACTGCGACTGCACTGTGTCTGTCAGCCATGGACTAAATTGTTGCGATAATCGTAACCCTCTCCACGAAGGTCGCTTGCGACTCCGACCTTCGATATGAGGGTTACGATTATCGCAACTATCATGGACTGTGCTGCTGACACTGACACTGACAGTGACACTGACCACTGACACAGTGACAGACCATGGAGGTAGGAATGCAGACACTGACCTGCTGACTGAACTTTGACTGACACTATGTCGGGGGGGGGGGGGACTTTGAGACTTTGAGAGGGGGCAAGTTTGTATGTGAGGGGGCGACTTTGCTAGAAGGCAAATTTGTAGTGGGGACTAATGCTGATCAAGTTTTAAATTACAAAATGGTATTGGGCCACCAAATTTTCTGGCGGGCCAATAACTTTTTTTAATTTTTATTCCTTGCCGGCTAGTGAGCAAGGTAGTTTAAGTTCGACCACTGGTTTACTGTTTTTTTTAATCGATTTTTACCATAGAGGTAGACCTCTATGATTTTACTCTAAATTACTTTTCTCTTTTATTCACACCATGACATGGTCATTGGTCAATGTGGCTGGCTGCCAAAGTCACCTTTGCATGCCTGCGGCTCGACCACATAGTTGGGGTCCTTTACAACTCAGCTTCTCTTCAAAGGATGATTAGCCTCCCAAATTGGTAATTATTATTGCAAACCCTCCTACCTAGTCCTGAGACAAAAATGTGTACGCATTAAAATGGACAGTTAGTACAGTTCAGGAGAAATTGAAAAGCTCTCGCTTTAATGTTTTTGTTTTTCTGTTTGATTCAGCGCCCCTTGAAAAGAAATAACCAATTTGACATAGGGTTTTATACAGCTGAGAATCCTGAAAGTGGTGATGATTCAAAGTCCAAAAGGATTAGGTATATGATGGGGCAAGCTCTCCCTGAGCAAGGGTGGCGGCGTTGTCAGGCAGGCTTTGATGGAGTGAGTACGGAGGGGGAGGAGGAGCAGAGACCAGGGCTACATCAGTTGAAGTGTAGAGGAGCCAAGCGGTTCAGTCTCAGCTCAACAAAACCTGGTAGGACTGGGCCCAATTTCATAGAGCTGCTTAAGCACACAAAGTAGCTAAGCACAATAAAATTATGCTTATCAGAACATGGTTACCAGCCAAAATGCCATTTCCAATGTAAAATCTGTGACTGGTATCCTGCCAATTTTTGCTTCAAGCAGAAACTTGTTAAGCTATATTGTCTGCTTAAGCAGTTTGTCTAAAAATAAGCAAGGAACCAGTCACAGGCAGTACGTGATGGTGTTTTGGATGGTTGCCTTGTTCTGGTAAGCAGGCAGTATGTGATGGTGTTTTGGATGGTTGCCTTGTTCTGGTAAGCATAATTATTTTGTGCTTAGCTAGGTTTTGTGCTTAAGCAGCTCTATGGAATTGGACCCTCTGAGTAGAGTAACTGGAAACTATGAAAATTAAATGAAATACAAGGTCAAAACTGAAAAATGCCTTGCCAATGCCTGTCCAGTAAGCCTCTAGCAAGGGGCTTGCTGTTTGAAACTGTACTTCAAGAACTGTATAATAAGCTCAGTCTGCATTCAGTTCATGATGCAGAAGGAGGTCATGTATAAAAGCTGTTAAATTTGTTTAGTTCAAGTCACATTTAGTTTGGATGTTTTATTTGCAGCTCAAGAAGGTTCCTCTTTGGAAATTGACTGGAGCTCCAGTAGTGATAGCCTATCAGATGTTGAACCTCTCCCACAGGAACCACCAAGTGTTGAACCCCACAAGAGGGCCTCGCACAAAAAGCGAATTATCCGGAAGTCAAGATGCAAGACCAGGTTTCATCACGGAGCTAAGCTTCAGTCTGGGAGGCTTGAGATAGCTGCAGGAGAAGAGGATGAGGTTGATATAGTGGAGGATCATGAGGAGGGAGGAGCCAAAAGAGGAGTTTCTCGAGGAGAGGGAAGTAAAACGCCCTCGATGACCAAGCAAGACCAGTCCACATTGGAGGAGAAGAAAGTGAGGAAGGAGCCTTTTAGTACATGTAGAATGTATTTTTGTAGAAGTTTCAAAACTGCTGTATGGTTCCACGGCTTGTACACAGAATTGTGTACATGTGTACTTGCATTCACCATGTGGAACCATATTGAAGGATTGCATAGTTTATTTACCATTTAAAACCACAGTGGATGATATTTAATGGTTGGACAGTAGGAGGGTTAAATCCTGAAAGGTCTTCCAGACCTATGCACATAAGAGGGGTGTGTGTGATTGAGCACGTTAACCCTTTCAGCCATGCCAGCCTCAATTACGACTTTAGTCAAGTGTGCTCTAAACCCTGCTTGAGCCCCAATGGCGACTTTAGTCAAGTGTGCTCTAAACCCAGCTTGACCCAAAATGGCAACTTTAGTCAAGTCTGCACTATACCCTGCTTGAGCCCCAGTGGTGACTTTAAAGTCAACTGTGCACTATACTCTGCTTGAGCCCCAATGGTAACTTTAGTTGACCAAGATAACACACGAAAAACTTCAGCCAGAGCACAAAGGTCATTTGTTATTAAAAAAGCTGTCGTTTGTTCATGTTGTCCTCCATACCCAAGCTTACTATGGTTAGAAAGAGAAAGATTGGATCTTTCCTGTTGATGACTAGAGCAAGCTAGTCGAAATGTTGAGACCTAATAAGAACTCACTCCGCGGCAGTGTAGTTATTAACGAGAAGTCCCCCTGATCCACAAAGCGAAAGTTGTAGTCCCGCCCGATTTTCCTACCTCCCGCCCAGGTAGTAGTTAATAAGCAGGACAGTTCTTTTCAGAACTGAGAAGTCTCCCGAATTCCGAATATTCTACTCCGCGGCAGTAGAATAAAAAGCAAGACAAGTTCTCAAAGAACAAAATCTACCTAGCAAGTAGATATACACATGGTGTTACCGCAAACCAAATATATATTTCTAATGATGGTAAATAAATAATAATATTTTCTATTATATGTAATCTCTCTCAATCTTCCACCCAGTCTTCACAGATTCACATTTCTGATTATGATTCTCCGTCAGAGGATCCATTCAACCTGACATCAAGTTCTCAACAGGTGAGATATGAAGAAAGTACTCAGTCAACAAATTAGCAGAAGGTTCTCTTTTATCATGTTTATGTTGTTCCTCAGAACTTTGGTTACAATGTTTAGAAACATAAATGTACAAAAAAACTACACAACTACCCTAGCTTCAGTGTGGTAGTGTGGAAGATTGCACAAATATTTACAAAAGACAAACTGTACAATGGTTGCAAAAGTGTGTGGACTAGCTGCTAGAAGCCACAGAAGATAACACTGAAAAAGCAATGTAAGTGTGAACGCATGGGAAGGAAGCCGACCCTCTAATTAAAAAGGACGAGCATTCACTAAAATGCGACAGCAAAATCCATACGATGGCGTCTAAAATGTGAAATGATCTCCTGCACTTGAATTGTTCTTCCAATCAATAGCACTCAATCCAAACGTCACAACAGGGTCATTTATGTGAAGGGCAAAAGGTCAAACACGAGGCTGGCAACTTAGATACAAGATTTATATCAACAATGCACTTATTGCTTTTTACAGGGATCCTGCTCACTGCACATCTCTGACCACTCCCCCACCCCTCAACCATCACCAGTCCACAGCCCCTCCAAAGAGAGTCCTAGAACTGGAACTGAACTACTAAAACGACTCAAACTACCAGAGAGGACCCCTGACAAAGAGGGCGCTACAGGGGGACCTAGCGGAGGCGGGGACTCAGCTAAGAAAAAGAAGTTTGTCAGGTAGTCTGAAAAAAATGTTTGAAAATTAAGATTCTTCTTTAAGTGGATTGCATTGAAACTTACTACATGTAAACAAGTTTGGTGACAGAAATATAAATTTTGAATTGTATTTGTCAAGGATTTAGTTAACAACAGAACAGAAATTTGATGGATTTAAGAATGCGGAGAGCAATAGTTATGTTTAAACGATGTTTAAAGGGAAGGTGTACATTCGGTAACCACTCTTAAAACTAGACATTAGGTGTTTGTGAGCAGACACAAAGCTTTTAAAGTTAGCCTGACTTTTAAAGTTAGCCTGACTTTTAAAGTTAGCCTGACTTTTAAAGTTAGCCTGACTTTTAGCTAGAAGACTCTTCACAAATCTTGAAAAGGATAAAGAGCAATTCCAAACAGCAACATTTGGAGAGATTTGAAGGCAATGTGCCCCTTTATTATTACTGATTATTTAGTTTTTGGATTGATTTGTAAATATTGTTCCCAGGGGTGGTTTAGCTGAAGATTTACAGAGAGTGATGAACAGAGAAAAATCCTCCATGGCTTTCTGGTCTCACCGTACGGTAGACACCACAGCAACAAACCGTAAGATCACATTCTTCATGTACTTGTGTGTTTATCTGTGGGGTGGGGGTGGGGGGGGCCTTGGGTTAAATGGAGTGTTTCTTTAGTCACTGGACTTTTTAAGTCTTCCTCGTAACTTCTTTGATTTCCATGTTTGCTTGATATTTACAATTATGCCATGTTTATCTATTATATTTTGTAACTTATTTTGTTTGCGTTCATTATGGAAGTTAGGGAGAAAAATAGAAGATAAACCTGAATCAGAATGAGTGATGCAGCAATAAGTGCCAGATAAGCTTTATTTTTATTTATTTATTTTAAATCTTTGGACAAAAGTACATACACTTCAAATTGTCCGGGTCAAGACAAAAGTAAAACAAAACTGTCATCATAGATGTGTCAGACCCAATAAACACCTCCACTTACTACCAAGTTATAGATATAATTAATAAATACAAAATACAAAATGTGAAACAAACGTGACTTTAGGAGACAGAATAAAAAAGAGCCAGTAGCAAAGCACAACAAGAAAACTAGATTAAAAAGAGATTAAAAACATTTTGAAGCAAAAATTGGCAAGTGTTAATTTACAGCTACCAGTCGGGTGGATATGGGTTTGGGGGCGATCAACTGAGTTTACCTGATAAGTTTTTTATCAAACATGTCGTGGCCAAGCGGTCAAGCGAACTGGACTCAAGCGCTGGTGTTTCTGATCAGAAGGGTGTGGGTTCGGGTCCCCGTCTTCACATTCGTGTCCTTATAAGCAAGACCCTTGACTATGTATTGCTTTGTCCTTCGGATGGGACGTTAAGCCATAGGTCCCATGTGTTGTGTAATGCACATAAAAGAACTCGGTTACACTTATTGCTAGGAGAAGGGGTTTTGCGCGGTGTTTCTGGCAGTGGCTACTGATTGTGCCTCAGCACCTTGGTAACCCTTACAAGGTGTTACATAAAGGGTCTCATAATTTAAAAGTTTGAAAACCTGTCTGTAAACAAATAATGATAAGGGCGTTGAGACGTCCGTAGATAAAGCGCTATATAAATAAATACAAAATACAAAATGTGAAACTAGCAATAAGTGTAACTGGGTTCTTTTATGTGCATTACACAACAGATGGGACCTACGGCTTAACGTCCCATCCCCACGCAGGTGTCACTATCTTGGGTGATACTAACCGACTTGATTTAAGGGAACTATGCTCGGGAACTGAATTCACCCAAGTGGTCAAGGACCCGACTCGCAACGGAGTTGTTCTCGATAAGATAATTACAAATGTTTTTAAGCATTATCATATCCCGGCTACCTGCTCTCCACTTGGAGCAAGTGATCACTCTGCTGTTCTCTGGACTCCAAAGCCAAGACCTCCCGGTAATACAACATGCTCTCGAGTCGTCCGACCCATGAAAGACTCGTCAATCTGTGACTTCGGTTCATGGATTGTTAACCATGACTGGGAGGAGGTTTACAGCAAATCAAGTGCCATAGATAAATGCACAGCATTCCATGTTACCCTACAGGGGGCCATTAACACTCACTTCCCAACAAAGACAATCAAGGTCCACTCAAGGGATAGACCATGGATTACTGCATATACAAAAAGCCTCATCCTCAAAAGACAGCAACTATTCCACACCGAACATTGTTCCTCAAGATGGAAACAGCTTCGTAATAAGGTACGCCGAACAATTAAACAAAACAAGGAAAACTACTACAAGAATCGTGTACAGCAGCACAAGAAATCAAACCCAGCTGAATGGTACAAACACATCCGAATTATGACAAACATGGACAAAAAAAATATGACCATCAACACCCCCTCCTGGTGTTAATGCGTGTAACCCCAAAGATGTGGCAAATTGTATCAACGACCAGTTTTGCTCCGTATCTAGTCACCTCAAGCCACTCTCTACCTCTGAATTAGCTGCATACTGCCCTGACCCTCTCCCAGTTCCATCCGTGCACAACTACCAGGTCTATGCAGCACTCAAGAAGATAAAGTTGGGGAAATCTAGTGGCCCAGATGGTATCTCTGCCAGAATAGTACGAGAGTTTGCCTGTGAACTAAGCGACCCCCTAACAGACATATTTAATCAGTCTTACAAGGATGGAGTTGTCCCACAGCAATGGAAGAAGGCTATCGTAGTACCAGTACCCAAAACCAAACCAGCCACCTGGGACAAATTAAGACCCATATCATTGACCGGCCATTTCGCTAAGGTTGCGGAAGGCTTTGTTGCTACCTGGTTACTGGACGATATTCAGAGTAAGATCGATTCGAACCAATACGGTAACCGTAAAGGAGCATCAACGTCGCACTACCTGGTGAAGTTGTTGGAAGCACTTCATAAACATGGTGACCACCCAAGCAATGTTAGCACAGTCGTTATAACAGACTTCAGCAAAGCGTTTGACTGTGTTGATCACAACATACTTATCAACAAGCTCATAGATTTAGGGGCTCGCCCTTCCATTATAACATGGATAGCTAGCTTTATGAGTGGAAGAGATCAGTGTGTCCGATATCATGGGGAAACCAGCGACTGGAAAACACTCAAAGGTGGAGTCCCGCAAGGAACATGTCTTGGCCCCCTTGCATTCCTAGCACTTGTCAACGACG
The DNA here is from genome assembly GCA_037783415.1 of Leptasterias polaris. Lineage (NCBI taxonomy): Eukaryota > Metazoa > Echinodermata > Asteroidea > Forcipulatida > Asteriidae > Leptasterias > Leptasterias polaris. The sequence continues at coordinate 4,129,926 of JAZGTN010000093.1, read as the reverse complement.
CAGCCAAAAACACCCAAATTACAGCGCTGAAGTATGTCGACGACCTAACGTTGATTGGTGGGCAAAGCAACCGTAAAACACTCCATCGGTAATGCAGCGTGAACTTGAAACCTTGACGAGTGGGTTAACAACAACATAAAACTAAATGCTAAAAAGTGTGCTTCTATGGAAGTTACTTTTGCTAGGAAACCCCCAACACAACTGCCACTTACTATCAACGATGTCCCACTACAACAAGTTGATACCGCCAAGATTCTAGGACTGCAAGTGACCAAGGACTTAAAATGGGAAACACACGTAAAAGACATTCTAAAGAAAGCGAATGGCCGACTCCATCTAATGAAGACATTAATAAAACATTTCAAAATGCCCTTATATGATCTTAATACCATCTTTAAAGGTTATGTCAGACCCATTACTGAGTATGCTGCCCCTGCTTGGCATCCAGGCCTCACTACTGGGGAAAGTGCCATGCTAGAGAAAATCCAACGTAGAGCCTGTAAGATAATGATGGGCAGAGAGTACTTGAGCTATGAAAATGCTCTTGTTCAGTGTAATCTCAATACTTTGGCCGAAAGAAGAGAACAACTGTGCAAAGATTTCTTCCAATCGCTCATTACATCAAACATGTTTAGTAGTTGGCTCCCACCAAGAAGAAAAGATGTCCACAAAAGGAATCTTAGAGACCACAATAAATTCCCTCTACTCCTCTGCAAAACTAAACGATGCCAAAAAAGCCCTTTAATGTACATGACTAAGAAGTGGAACGATAGTCAGTAATCCTGTTTTTCTGTTAGATGTGGTCCTTACATTACCAGCTCTGCATATTCAGTTTCTGTTGTATTGATTTATATTTATCACGCCATTGTTTAATTATACTTTGCTTTAAAATGATTGACATGTTATTTTTCATAAGTTCATCACTTTTAAAGTTTTTTATAAACATCTCTTTTTTGAGTGTAATAGTTTTAATACCAATCTTAATTCTAATTGAAATGTTTTACTCCAGACTTTTCATTCTGTTACTGTTCATGTAATTCTGCTGCTGGCGGCGATTTGAATAGTTTTTTAATAAACCATTGAATAAAATAAATAATACTAATAAAAACTAGTTATTGTTAACACCTACCCTCTGTCAAATCTCCCATTGTTGCAGTTTAACTCTCACTAAATTGTCTTTTATCTTTTAGAGAGTCCGGCACTTGACCTTGTTGTCCTTTCTTTGGAGGAGGTCAGGGGATTGTTCGTCACCCGATGCCAGATGCAACCTGTGACCTCCGAGGTCATTGAAGATATGTTTGTTTTGTTTTCTCAAGCCAATGGGAGACAGTTGAAGCTTGGATTGGGGTCAAGGGTCAGAGTTCATCCTCCATGGTACGGAAACAATTGAATCTTTTGTTTGTAATGGAAGCTGTGAAGATTTGTCTCGTAGAGGTTTTGTGTTCGGTACACTCTATTTGCACTAACAGCCTTAGTTCAATTAGAATAAATTATAAGTCAACATTTAACTCAACTTACCATTAATTGTCCTCAGACCTTCCCCATCTCGTAGATATTTAATTGTTTGTTGAGCTGATTTTCCTGTCAAGGGAACTCGGCAAACTCCCACAAAGAGATATAAACACCAGGCAGACAACAGCCAATCTCTCTCATACAAATATTGGTTTAACGTGATTGTGAATTGCGCAAATCAAGAAAAATTGACGACATTACTTATTCCAGTCATTTTGAAACCAGCGTTTAGCTTGGTAGAATTTATTGCCATCAGATAAATCAGCCAAGTTGTTATTAAATAGCCCGAACAGCCTATAAAACCTATACATTACATATCTGTACGTAGATCAGCCCTTGTACTCAATAAAATGTTCCTTCTTTTTTTCCAAGGTCCAAATATCACAAAAGCGAGATTTATTTTTGTTTTTGTTTATCCAAATAAATGCACAGGCTTTATACACACTTGTTGTAAGGGCAAGGCAGTTTTTTGCTACATATAGGGTACCTCAATTAAGAAAATTTTAGTTTCCACTGAAGTATCAAGACTGAATGTGACAAAATTAAGTGTGGTTATTATTTATTTTAATCAAATATCATACATGTAATTAAAGTGCTTTTTGTGTTTTTTAACAGCTGTCAGTGCTGTATCATCAGTGCTGTATCAAAAGTATTTTATTATTGCACAAAGCTTGAATTTTTTCGGCCCCAAATTCTTTCTCTCTTGTTCTATCTTTTTTTATTTAGGCAGAAGCTGACTCTGCCAAACTACAAGCAGCCAGTGATTCTTTGCACATATTTCTGTCAGTCAGTGGATGATGGTACAGAGGGGGTAGAACAAACGGGAAATCCATCCTTGGCATTCCCAAACATGATGAGTGCTCCCTCCTTGGGTGAGGTATGTCTCAACATATTCTACTTTACAAAACACTGTTGAGCAACATTTATGCCCTATTTTTATGCAGCGCCGGCGAAGCCGAAGGAGCTTAGCCCGCGAAGCTGAAGGAGTAAGCCCGCGAAGCCGAAGGAGCTTAGCCCGCGAAGCTGAAGGAGTAAGCCCGCAAAGCCGAAGGAGCATAGCCCGCGAAGCTGAAGGAGTAAGCCCGCAAAGCCAAAGGGGCATAGCCCGCGAAGCCGAAGGAGTAAGCCCGCGAAGCCAAAGGGGCATATTGTTAGGCTTGTCCTTTGTATGCGTGAGCGTAGGCTTACAGAAGGGCCCTTGTGGGGTCTTTTACACTATGGAACCATAGACCTCTGGACCCCACATAGGAATTTTTTTATAAAAGGTAATATTAGAACAACAATAGCAGGACCCTACAAACCTGATCCATAAGGTTGTGTGGGTAGGTGTACACATTCAAACCGGGGACCTATAACAAAAGAGAACAATAGGGTCCCCTGTTCGATGAAGGTCCCCAGTTGTCATAGAAACCAAGATGTTTGTTCCTTTTGCTTTCTGAACAAGGTTTTTTAAATCATTTTCTACTTTAAACACACTAGACAAAATATAAAATATGTGTTTTTTTTGCTGTCCATAATTAAAGGCTAATTTAATATTTCTGATTTCTCAAAGAGTAGTCCTTATATCTTCTACTTTAATACAGCTTGTTATGCTGTTATTTTCTTGCTGCCATACGATAAGACTTGTTCTTGTTCTTATTTATACGCAGTTTTAAATCTAAATAAAACAGATTTCCTTGTTGTCATTTTCATTTTTTTTGTCACCACATCATATCTACCATAGCAACTGAGGCCACTTCAACTCTTCCAGCCGAGGCTAATTCCAGCCAAAACACCGACCGAGTCAACCCTGCAGTCAGTACTCCCACAATCTACGGAGGCCCCAAAAGGCCATGTATCCGATTCCTTCCTGGACAGCATAGCACAGAGTGGTATGTATTCATCAGCAGGCATGTGTGTGCTGGCGACTATTCACAGAGTGTACTACAGGAGGTGTCACCCGGAGGCTACCTTAGCAAGCAGGTTAGAAAGAAAATACAAGAATTTGTCTCTGATGTCCTTTTTTAAACAATGGCGCCAGCTTGGGCGCTGTCGGTTTTTTTAAGCCCTGTAGAAATCCCACATTTTCTAATTAATGGTTATAATTGATAAATCCAACGCTCATGGTGCTCCAACATTATTACCGTTGGTCACTGGGCAATTTATTTCATTCCTCAAACCATCTCAGCTCCCTTGAGAGTATACAGCCTGTGCTGCAAAATATGTAGCATCAAGCTAAATCAATCACAAGAACCACCCCTGCCCTCACAGGTACCCTTTTACCCCTGTTTGAAGAGAAGCAATTATAGCCAAGTATCTTGCTCCACGACACAAGGTTCATGACCAAGATTCAAACGCCACAACCTTAAGGGGTTGCGACTGTTTATATCAGATATCAAATAATATCTTAGGGCTAGATAGCACAGTTGGTAGAGCGCCGGCATGTTAATCCGGAGGTCGTTGGTTTAAATCCCGCTCTAGTAAATTTGTCTTTGTTCAACCCAAAATCATTTAAAATTTACCCAGTCAGTTTCCCTTGTGGTTTATTATTTGATATCTTTATATTTATACAGAAAGTTTCCAAGTCACTCCCATGCAGTGCCTGCAAAACAATCGACACAGTGGACCCTACTTATCCAAGACAGCCAGGGGGTCTTCTGTGAGCTTCAGGTGACCTTGGGAGGCACAGGGGAGGAGGAGGAGGAGGAAGACTGGAGGCGGTGTTTGAGACATGGAGAAGGGAGGACGTTCATCTTCTCTGGACTCAAAGTGATGAGACGAGTAAATAGAACAAGGTGAGGTCAAAGGGTGGGTCTAAAAACATTTCAAGGAAGTTAATTGGTTTATTGAAATATGCTGATTACATTCACGTATGCGTACAGACACTAATGGTTGGCAAACACCATGGAGTTGTGCATCACGCCATACAAGAAAGGCAAGAATTTCCCTCATTTTTGTTAACCAGCAGTAGTGTTTGTGCGTACACACTGATGTGCTATTTACAAATTTCACGGGAAAGGCATATTAAAGAGTTTTGTTTGTTTTTGTTTTTCTTTGTTTTCAAAATGTACAACACGTGATTGGTAATTATTGACACAAAAGTATCCCGTTGTCCGGATTCATATTTCCATCTGCCCCAAGAAAAACCACATAAACCATCATTCTTTGGACATTACTTTTTGCATCCACAGCTTTCATTGGCTTAGGCTATCCACTCTTTCAAAGTTCTGTACCAAAAGCTCGAAACTTCCAAAGTTAATGCCCGTGGTTCCGATTAGGGCCACTGTTTCTCGGAAACTTGATAACCTTTTATGATGAAATTTTCACAGGTTGGGTGTGTTTATTGAAAACTATAGGATTTGAAAGGATTTGCTCTGCCAGAAAATCAGTGATGTATCGTACTGGTAATGTTGACAAAGTGAAGTTTTTATCCCTGCTGTATTTTGTCTCTCTATGTCAGATCTCCAGGGTTGTTCTCATTGATAGATTCCATGTGGTCCCCCTGTGAAGGAACAACCAGTCAAACAGATACCGAATCACAGGTAACCTTTAACCCCTGCTGCAATTTCGCAATTATTGTATAAGAGAAACAAACTTGAATTGGGTTCATGCGAACGAAGACACACATACACTCTTGACACCTGTGAATTGATGTTATTTTTGGTTTGTGTGATAAGCACTTTATACTTGGTACTTTCAGAGTCCTTTGGGACACAAATTCACATGCAACTAATAATAATAATAATAATAACAAAGACATTTGTAAAGCGCCTAATGCAAAAGCCTCTAAGCGTGAAAGATACATTACAAGTAAGCAGATTACAAATAAGCAGCTTCAAACAAATGAGTTTTTAACAGAGACTTAAAACAGTGTAAAGAACTAGCCTGGCGAATATGCACAGGAAGACTATTCCAAAGAAATGTAGCAGCGTAAGAAAATGATCTTTGACCATAAAAAATGGAAGAAGCTCTTGTAGGGTGGGATTGTACATTTGTGTGACGGTGAAACAAAACATAACAATGTTCTTTATCCCTAACACAATTACTACATCACAAATATCAAGAAATGAATGAATAAATCAATAAATCAATAAATCAATCAATCAATCGTTCCCAGCTGTACGTACTTCACAGACCTGTATTATGTATAAGACGTTTCCTGTCCACTTAGTTTTTTAGTTTTATTTTGTTTTTGTAAATTCTGTATACTTTGGGATTGAATAAAGTGTTAGTTAGTGAAAGAATGAATCATTGAATGAATAAATGAATCTATCAATCAATCAATCGATCGATCGATCTATCGATCCATCCATCCATCAATCATTAAAAAGACACTCTTGGGCAGTGAGGCATAACAGAGGACAAGAAAGTATCAGTAAGCCTGCTTTCATGAGTTTCTTGAAAGTTTGGGATGAACAGATGTCTCATTGACAATTGGGGTACCTCTTTTGCTTCTTTCAAGGTTAACAAGTTTTTGCATGTTTACAATGAAATTTTTGGGTCTTGGTGCACAACTTCAAGAAAAAGCTAGTCTTGGTGCAAGACGTTGTTTTTCTTTATCACTCGACTATCGTGATTCCCCCGTTATCCGAGCCGCGCACACTCTAAATACACGAACCATCGAACAATAGCTGAATCTGCTTGGAAAACTTGAATTCTTCCATCACCCACCACACGTGCTCTCATTGCCTGGTTCGTTGCTTCTAGTAAACGCCCTCTATCTGAGAAATAGTCATGATGTGTAGTCGGATCGTGTATTTGCAGTGTTGATCCCTAACAATATTGTATAAGAACGTCTTGCACCAAGAGTAGACAAGGGTTTGCTAAATCATATCATCATCCGTACATAATTTATTTGAAAAACACAGGACTCCAAGTCACAAGGACTTGTATCTCCTCAAAGCTTCTGCTACATCTTGGGAGTACAGACACTGAAGAATTCCATCAGAGAGGATGGGACACACAGAGTGAGAATACCCTACAGGGAACCTGTGATTCACACCCTGGGGGAAATTCAAAAGGTAGCGTCAGTTTGCTCAATTGTTATTTGTGTTTTTAAGGAATTGTTTTCACTTGTTGGGTTTCTGGATGGGTCGAAGGTAAGAGAGCACTTCTTTTTGATCAGTCTTTGACTGACCTCTTGTTCCACAATTAATAATTTTGTACTTTTAGTTATTTCCGAAAAAGAAAAAGAATCTGAGATAAAGTTCTTGCAAATGCTTATGCACATATGCGACTTGCATGTAAAGACAGGCAGTCAGTTTTATTACAATATTTAATGTACTGATAGTGATTTTAATTTATTATTTTTCACAGATGTCAGATATTAACAATCAGCGAGTAGCCTGTTATGCTAAATTACTATATGCTCATCCGGTTACCGACCCCCACAGCGCATCTCAAAAACCTCAGTCCCAGACACTCACAACAGACTGGCACCTCTTCCTCACAGACCACTCGCTTGCTCCATTAGCAGAATCAGCAACAAAGACTGAAGAGAAGTCTGGGAATGTGACTGGAATGCTTGGCGATGAGTGCTGCAGTGAGGGTCGTGACACCAGACTCATGTATGTCTATGTGAGGAGATCCTGCAGTGCGGCGGAATGTGCAAAGGACTGCTTGGAAGTTCCGGGTAGTCTGGTTCTCCTAAGGGATTTATGCTGTGAACAAGGTAGGCTGCATCCCGAACAAAGCGACCTCGAACAGGAGCTCGCGGCTTGCCCCGGGGTGTTTGTGGCATATGTTGCCTACAGATTTCACTGTAGCACCTATAATTGGGTCTCATATTATTTCAAAATGTATACCTGTTGTGAAATATTTATTACTTTGAGGCGCTTGTTGATAAAGCACTATTCACAAATTTTGTTTTAGAATTTTCATAATTAGTATTACAGATAATCACCCAAAGTATACAATGCTTAAATCGCAGGTCATTTCCATGCTGATACATACACCACCATTGACAAACTCACTGAGAGTGAGACCGAGAACGAGACAGAAAGGAAATGCAGCCCTCAAGATTGGAACATCGTCAGCAGATTATCAACAACCCCCATCCCTCCATTACCGGATCTTGGTCTCCAGAGTGATCAACATACTCTTGTCTCTATCTCGGGTGAGAGCAGTCAAAGAGTTTAAAGAGCTCTTGCATAGGAGGCGGGGGCAGGGGGTGGGGGGCGCTGGAGGGTGTGCACAGATACGTGGGTTTGAGTCCTGGGCCCAATTTCATAGAGCTGCTTAACACAAAAGGTAGTTTATCATAACAAAATTATGCTTACAAGAATAAGGTTACCAGCCAAGCGGTTTAGTTCACCGGACCAAAGCTCTGGTGTTGTCAGCAGCAGAGTGTGGGTTCGATACCCGGTCATGACACTTGTGCCCTTGAGCAAGGCACTTAACCATAATTGCTTCGTAAAAAGTTGGGAAGGTAGTGCACTCTGCTCTACCAGCCAGGCTCCTAGTGGATGATACCCATGCCTACATCCTTACAGACTGTGAAGGGGGTAACCCTGTTTCAGCCCCAGGTGTAGGTGGCAATGTGCCCCTGGTGGCAGTTGATTTGGGTCGAAATCAGTTAAGTGTAGCCCTCACCTCGAAGTGGCCGTCTGTGGCCTTGTGATGTTAGGCGATCTTATATAATAAATAAAAACAACAACAAACTATTCCACATGTATCATCTGTGCCTGGTCTCCTGCTCATTTTTGCTTAGCAGAAAAATCTTAAGCACTATTAACTGCTTAAGTAGCTCTTTGAAATTGGGCCCTGGTCTTGACACTTGTGTCCCTTAGCAAGACACTTAACCATTAGTCCTTTGGATGGGACGAAAGCCATAGGTCCCTTGTGTTCTGTAATGCCTGTTAAAGAACCCAGTACACTAATTGTTAAGAGAAGGGGTTTGTCCCAGCATTTGTGGCATAGTTGTGGTCGTTGATTGCACCACATCACCTTGTAAAAATGCTTAGTTGCTTTAGAAAGGGGTCTCTTGGTTACAAAACTTGGCGTACCTGTCATAAAACATGATAAGCACTTTGATTTGTGGCGAGTTTTGGTCGAGTGGTTAAGAGCACATAACTCAAGCTCTGGTTTTCTAATCAGCAAAGTGTGGGTTCGAGTCCCGGTCATGGCACTTGTGTCCTTGAGCAAGATATTTTGTCATAAATTGTTCTTAGGAAGGGGTGATACACCTCTCCCCAAACACTGCCGCAGTTGATGGATACTGTTGTCAAGATTTTTATACCCATGGATTAGCGTCGCTGCTCGAAGGGATTGTAATTTAATGGCCGCCCCAGTTTTGAAAACCGTGCTGTGTGCCTTTGTGATATTCTATTCTTGGTTGTGGTTTCTAGGCGTGGTGACGGGTGTGGACGAGGCAACAGCCTATAGCTGGCCAGCGTGTGACACCTGCGGTAATGACAGACTCCAAGTTGAACCCAACAGGTGAATCACTTTCATACGTTTTGTCATCACGGTCTGTATTTATTTTTTTAACTATATGTAATGAATATCAAAGTAATTTTGTAAAAATCCCAGTTTCTGTATGACCAATTTGAGGAAATCATTGCAACTGCTGTTGTTTGTTTTGAATGATTTATTGCCTGTTTATTTGATGGCGAATATATTTATACAATTTATAACAAAAGCAGTATACAAACATGGTTTGGTGGGTGGACAGTTGATATGAGCTCCCTGAGGTATTGGAAGTTGACAAACTAGTTCCCGAGGCGAGGGGAGCTATTATCAATCGTTGACCCGAAATAAGCCAAGTTATATTTGTTTTACTATACCACATACTTTACTCTAGTTTGGCATCATTCAGTTCAGGAAAGTGTGACATTTACATAAAATGTACTTCCGTCTTTTAATGTGTATGTACGTGTAGCAAGTGTGTGTGTGTGTAATACACTACACTGGTGCTCATGGGCGACAGTTCAACAATTGCTTCATTAGGCGCATGCTTAGTAGATTGTTATACATAAGACAGTCTGCTACGCATGAGTATTTACCCTGTACGTTAATACTGGTGCGCGTACCTGTTAAACGCAAAAATAGCATCTGGCACATGATGGTGAATGATTAATAATGACGACCCACCTAGCAAATTTAGGAGGTCACCACAAGTTTGTCTCTTTGTTTTAAGGATTTGATAATAAATACATGTTAAATTTTTTTTTTTTTACTGAATCATCAGTGAAATTTGTTGTCGTAAAAGAAGTGGTAATGTATAACTCACTTGTAGAAAACATTTATGTTTTGAAACAGTGGCTCTGAGTTGCACTGCAAGGTGTGTCAAAGGTCGGTGACCTCGCCCTTGACCAGAATGCATCTTGAGATAACTCTGGATACTCCAGCATTAGGTCACGGAGAGGCAAAGATCAAAATTCAGGTACGCTAATTATTTTGATTGTATATCATTCTTTCATTAATAGGGAATCAGGTTGGCTTAGTGATTTCTGTCTCTGCTTTTCACCTCTGGGCATGGTTCGAATCCCCCCTGTGACAATTTAATATACATTTCATCCATTCTTTCTTGTTGATCATACATTTTAAAACAAGAACCTGACCCCCCAAAACAGTTGACAAATTTATACTTTATAGATAAGCTAATTAACCCCCCCCCCCCCCCCCCCCTCCTCTCCTCGACAATTATTTCTTCAACAGCTATTGCAGTCCAGTATCAAGCAGGTACTTCCCCCTATCAGCAGCCAGGAAGATGGGTACGACATGCAGTGCATCATGGGAATCGACATCGGACCAATCAGCTGCTTCCTAAGGACTGTCTCTAGGCAGCCAGGGGAACCTGTGAACTTTGACCTTGAGGAAGTATCTCTGGAACCATGCATGTGATACATCCTAAATTAGGTAGAGGCCACTTTTTTATAGCTATGTTTCTTTTCTCCTGTCATCAAACATTCCTTCCAGCTGCCCCCCCCCCCCCTAATTTCATTACTTTCAGTATCCACCCTTTATTTTCAACCAATATTTCTATTGGTCTCTTTTAAATTGACAGGCTAGGGGACCGGTTTCATTGGTGCCTTACCTTCAAAGGTCTATTTCACAAATCCCTTTCAAATAGGAACACAAAAGTGATACGTAACAAGAATGCAACAACAACAACTGACAGGTGGCCACTCCTTCTGCCTGCAATGTAATACCTGGCTCACTGGAGTGGCAACATGTCATCCAGTGGCTATACCACCTGTAATGTAACACCTGGGGTGCGTTCCACTTGCGCAAACATTGCCAACGTTTGCGCACATTTGCCAACAATTTCGAGTGGAGCGAGTTGTGCAACAACATTGGCAAACGCTAGCAACCATAGGCGAACGTATTTCTGAGGTGTTGGTGGGTGGTTTTTAAAATGGCGGACAACAAAAGGTCAACAGACGATATTATTTTCTTGTCTCCAAAAAAATTGTATGTGTTTTCAGTGATTGGTAACGCAGTCAGGTGGAGTTGAAATAACAACTTATTAAGTCAAGATGTACAAACGAGGACTTACCTACAATACAGCAAAAACCAAGTTACAAATTGCTTTTCAAAATGACTTCAAACTGGCACCTTGGCACAATTTCATAGAGCTGCTTTATGTAGTTTAGTGCAAAAAATGTATGCTTACAATTAGAATAATTTTTTTTATTTTTATTTTTTTATTTTTTTTATGAGATATCGCCTAACTCACAAGGCCACGGACGGCCACTCAAGGTGAGGGCTACACATAACTGATTTGGGCTATCGACCCAAATCAATTGACACCAGGGGCACGTTGCCTCCTACTCCTGGGGCTGAAACGGGATTACCCCCTTCACAGTCCTTAAGGATGTAGGCATGGGTATCATCCACTAGGAGCCTGTCTGGTAGAGCAGAATGCACTACCTTCCCAACTTTTTCGAAGCAATTATGGTTAAGTGCCTTGCTCAAGGGCACAAGTGTCATGATCGGGTATCGAACCCACACTATGCTGCTTAAAACACCAGAGCTTAGGTCCGGTGACCTAGACCGCTCGGCCACGACACGTTACAAGCTACTATGTCACATGTACAATTTGACATATGTAACATATACAATTTGTGACTGGTATCCTGCTCATTTCTGCTCAGCAGACATTTGTTAAGCAACGTTTTCTGCTGAAGCAGCTCTATGATATTGGGCCCGGAATGTAAACGAGAGCTGAAAGCATGTTTTCTAACAAAGAAAAGAGTAGTCTTTGTTTTTAAAAGGAGTTTCAATACATTTTTTGTACCAGGGGTAAATATTAAGAAAAGCCATTATTTATGCCCGTTTAGCAAATGCCACACACTGAGTGCAAACTAAAATGGTTTGTACTATTCACACAATCTAATCGCTGACTTGGTACAAGCTCTCATAAACCTCAGTGAAATTACCGTATGGGACAAAATGTCCACTATCTATTGTCACTAATCAGTAAATTGAATAGTAAGACGCCATGAAAATAAATCTGATCCAAGGTTTTGTAAACTTGAGTCTTTCCCCCAAAGAACATAAACATTGCTATTTATAAGTCTATTCTATTTTTAAATGATCCACCACAGCTTTGTGGGGCTAACGCTTACTTCTGGTGGTAGTTTTCTGCACTATCATCTCCTGGTTGTGATTCTTTAGAATCGGTATCACTTTGACCTTTTCTTTTCCTGGTTTCAGGAAACGTGTTTTGAAGTCGTGTGAACAACTTTGAGAAATGTAACTAGACTGTGATCGAGGAAAAGTTTGCGTGGTCTTGTGAAATATTACTAATCATTAAATGTTATTTAATACTGTACTTAGTTATCAGGATGATTCTATGACTAACCAAGGAGCTATATTAAGTAGAAAATAAGTATACACAAGTCTGTGTATGGAGAAAATTGGATCAGTTGTTGTCTTTTGCAGACGCTGTTGTGAAATTTGGGGGATATTTGTTTTTTCTTCTTCAGTAAAAATGAAATGTTATGTTGAATTTACCAAACTAAACCTGCAAGGAAATGCTGCGTTGTTGTAAACACTGTGACATCATCTATAAATAGGCTGACTTCATTAACTCAGTGTAAAGGTTTGCACCACAGGTTCAAAGCCCTTTTCACACTGTATCTCATATCCCCGTAGAATGAAGCCCTGGGGAGGCCCCGTGAATTTTTTTAACCCCGCGGTTACCCCGGTGCACTTTCACACTGTCCCCGCCTAGATCCCTATTTCATGGGGTTCCGGTTGCATGTTTCAAGAATACCCCAGGATTTTACATACCCCTACTCCAGAGCAGGGGTGGCTATTCCCCAGGTATGCCCAATTGCAGGGGTAGATCAGGGGTAAAGGGATCCAAGTGTGAAAGCGCCGGCTGTTATACCCTGGGTTTGCCTCCGGGGAATAGAGTAGTGTGAAAAGGGCTTAAGGGGGACTTTTTGGTAAAGCTGGTAGGAACAGAGGGGTGGATCTGGCTGAAGTTTTACACAGATAAAAACATAAGTACCAATTTCTGATACCAGGTGAAAAGTATTTTTTTACTGTCCATTTGTTTTCCTTCTTCTGTACCAGAATTTTCCCCACAGTTTTGTCCAAATTTTGGAGAACAGTTGCCCCCGCGCACACAGTTAAAAATGAATTCAAAATAAAAAAATGAGAAAGTAAATGATTGTGTTCTTTTCTTCTGTAAAATCTTCTTGCCGCAATATATTATAATTTAGTTAAAAAACAGCCTCTGAGGAAGTGGGTCAAGCCTCTGCTTGGGTCAAAACGTCCAGTAATTAATGTTTTCCCCTTTTACACCACAGGTCATTTTGGTCGGAAGGCCTAAGGATGTTTACGTTTTTTCAAAAAGATAAAACAGTAAACATTTACCCAGGAATTCCAACATGTGCAAGTAGAGATGAAGATCAAATAGTTGTCAATAAGGACCTTATTGAACAGACAAAGTGATGAAAGCTTCATTTTTTTGGGGGGGGGGGGGGGGGAAGATTAGAGAATTGTGCATCCCCCTTCATAATGAACATACAATGACAGAACTGCCAACATTTGCATCTTGCAATTATAGAGATTTTGTACAGCAAATCAGTGAGATATTTAGTATTACATTCAACGTAATAAGGAAAAGGTTTCCCATAATCAGGGAAATTTTCAAATTCGTTCGGCAGAAAATGGAAAGATCTGTTTATTTTCAGGGCATGTTCTGCAGAATCAGGGAGAGCTGGCATCTCTGTAATATAGTTGCAGCATTTGTGCAGAACATTTTTATTTTGTTGGCCGAAAAGTGCTAGCATCTTGTGTAGGAGTTTAGAACACTTGTATAATGTTGAATTTGAAATTGTGCTCCAAAAGTTAGTTTCAATTTAAAGAGTTTGGCTACAATCTTCCTATTTGCTTGTTGAACAAATTAACTGTATTGTTGCTAATTTGTCTGATATTAAAAGATTCCGAAGCTTTCACTTCAGATTCACATTCTCGAATTAAATTTCATCAACGTTCTATGTGTACATTTATTCCAATTATCTTGTTATAAATAAATATATAAATATGGTGCTTAAATAAAATATGAAAAAGGTGCACCATCGAGAAGACCTCATCACAGTAAAGGAGACCCACACGCGATTGTATTATCAGGCATGCATGATTGGTCTGATTTCCGATGTGTTTTGTCCTTGGAAAATCAGACGAAATTGTCATTAATAAGGCATGAAAAGTCTATTTGATCATAATTACACCATATGAACATGAAGGTCAGCCCATGTACTAAAAATAAATTCTGACTTTTTCCCCAAAGGCCCAAATATCATGCCTTTTTGGGGGGTCTATAGTTTGAAACTGTTTATGCAATGCTTTATAATTCAGTGTCTAGATTTGTGTAGGCCTATGCATCCTTACGGCAACTGCAGTTTTACCAAAATTAATATGTCTAAATGAAGAACATATATTTTCTTTAAACTCCAAACAAATAAACGCTTAAATAATAGCATAAATAAACAGAATAATTTACTGACATACCATTTTCTATCGGGCCAATGTGTCAGAAGGAGAGGTTGTCTGTTTGACGTATAGGGCCTATACTTCCAGTTTCGCCGGTAGTTTGGCCACATGATCAACCCTTGTTTTTTCGTTAATACGAAAGTGAAAAGCACTCGTACACACGTCATCTACATTTCTATTTTAAACCGGAGAAAGTTATTAAAGATGATAAATGATTACCCTCATTTCCCCCAAATTAAGTTGAGGTTAGTGATTCCCTTGACGTAGGTATATTACCGGCGATACAAAAAAGAAAGAAAAGTGTTGAATTAATTAAATGGTGTTGAATTAGCCTTAAAAAGATTGCATATCATTGGTTGAGACTTTCGTTTTTAAGTTGCAACCAAAATAGCTCTAATGCACAAAACTATCATCACAGAAAAAATAATTTAAAAATGATCTATGTTTTATAAAAAACTAATTTGTCATATTTTACTTGAATCCTATTATTTCGGTTAGTGTATGATTACTTCGACAATTTATATGACAGTATAACGACAAATTATGTTGCTTACAAAACTGTTTATTATATTGTGTGGTGTGTCATTGATTGCGGAGCGCTTTAGTGCTCAAATTCAAGTTCTGATGGTTAAGTCATCGGGGTGTGAGTTCGAGTCCCGGTCTTGACACTTGTGTCCTTGAGCAAGATGCTTTACGCCCAGAGGTATATAAATGGGTATACCTGCGAGGGTAGAGGTTGATATTTTGTTTGAAAAAGCTTTCGGAGCGCAACGGCAACCCGGGGCTGTATCATCCCAGAGAGTAATTTCAATATGCAACCAAAAAAGTAGACCGTGGCCTTGAGAAAGATAAAGGGAATGTTACCGTATAACCCGAGCACTAAACATAAAAGCGCATTAAAACATTATTGTAAAGAGCGCTATGGAGCTAGTTATCATGATGATTATTTAATCAGGGCCGGGTAAACAAAAATATCATGGTAAAAAACAAAATGGTATGATTAATATTATTATTATATGCGCGAAAAAAGTATGATATATGGTATTAAGTTCTATGTATTTTTGTATAAATAGTTTCTTTGGCACCGGATGATCTAGAGCGATTCCGAGGCCTTGGCCACTCCTGTACAAAAACAGGAAAAGGGTTCGTGTAAAACTATGTTTTTATAAATGACATCATCTCGTGATGATCGCGGCGTGCAGTGGCAAGGCCCTGTGTAAAGCTTACAGTGCAATGACCCCATCCAGGGCAGAGACTCGCTTAGCATGCAAATTTTCTCATCACATCAGACACAACTCTTATTGCTTTATAACAGAAACACTAGCTTTACTCAACCCAAATACAGTGTGTGTATGTTTGGATGGTCCTTTAATGTGTGCATATCAGTAAGCAATTCTAAAATGTCTAAAATATCGTTGTTGCCTTAACCCCTTTTCTGTTATATTTCTTTGTTTAATATTTTTACTGTCCTTGTGTGGAGCTTTAATCAATGTTAGACATGTAAATTTTCAATTTTTATCTTTTGAAGGAGTGACAACAAAGATTTGAATTTATAAGCTTTTTCTCAACGAGCAGCTCTTTGCAATGTCCTCGGCGTCGCGGTCCCGATTAGTGGTTTGCTCGCAATAGTAAAACAATGAACGTGACAATAGACGTTGTAGAAATTAACTAGGCATAATATCAGTTGTAGCCTACTACAAAGGAATCATTAAATTAGGGCGAAGTATTTTGATAGTTTCTTTAATATATGGATTCAAATAGGGTCTAGTCAAAAAGGTTCCATGAGGGTTTGGTCTTTGGGCTATTTTTTACGTGACTAATATTTCTTGGGCCCAATTTTTGTTGATACGTGGTTAGGCCAGGTTCTCATTGCCGACTACCTTCTGTAAAACTCTTTGGCCAGCCGAAATTTCCAAAGGCAAAAATGGTCGCCTGACTATAAGATCATGCGGCCACGATGAAGTCTGCATGTCTTCCTCAATAATTTCTTAAACAGAAAATCACAAACTTGTTCCACACATTCTACATAACATCCCATACAATTTGTGGCAAATGAAATTAAGGCCGACTCTTGGTAATCTTGGATGAAGATAGTGGGTTGGTTTGTGCCGTAAGGATGTGTTTATAACAAATTGGAAAGTAGGCCTAAAATGCTTCGGCTGGGCGGGCTCCGTAACCAATTTTGGAGCAGTTTTTTGCACGGTGTTTAACACAAAAAAGCCTTGAGCCACGCGGGTCTAGAAAAAGCCCATTGTCGAGCTGTAATTGTTGCCTGAGTGTACATGTACTTTGTACAAAATATGCCTAAAATTCTATGATACAAAACTAGCATGTTTGGTTTTCCATTAACACTTTCGTTTTCCCAGGGCTCTGTGTTTGAAGCATCCCGTGACCAAAACGAGATTGTTTTTTCGCATGCCAGAGAGTAGGCAAGGTCAACCCTCAGAAAGGAACAAACAACTATGACAAAAGGAAATGCGGGGGCGAAGAATGTCACATGACTGTTGATGGCGCAGAGCATAAAATTCTCAACCACACAGTACACATAGGGAATTCCCGCTTTTCAGGGGGGTGCCGCTGTAACTATGCAAAGCGCTGCCGGGACTATTTTTTTGCATACCACACAAAGGTAAGCCAGTCATGTGATAAGTGCAGGGTCAAAGGAGCGCCACGGGGGTGGTTACGTAGGCGAAATGCATGGAAAACGAAAGAAAAATCTATGGTCACATGCTTCTAATAAATTATTGTAGGCATGCAGGCCATTGATGGATGTGGATTAGTACTACGGGCATGTATTGACATGTCACATGATGCAAGATGTGTGGGGATACCCTTTCATGCAACGTGTATGCCAATATACATGTACATGTACATGTACACTACACGTGTTCCGCGATACGTGTAAATGGCCAGTGCCGAGAAAAAGCAGCCGGACGGATATTTTTTCTTCTTTTGATCAAAAGATCTTATAAAACAAAAAAATAAAAACACAAATTAAAATTAAAAAAGATACCCTGGATTTGTTTTATCATAACTTGTTTTGTTAGTGTTTACAGTTAACCAATGTCGGTAGAGTCTGCTGCGAGGAAAATAAATCGTGCCTCCTGAGTCCTGTGTCCAAATGGAGATAAAAAACAGAAAAAACCCATCTAGCCCTGTAGTGTACGGAACAATTAAATCATAGACCCTAATAAAATTAGGCCTAACTTAAAATCATTCACTAGGCCCACACAATACGTTGTTCCAAACATAATGATTGAAATTAAAACAAATTTATCACACACCAAATGAGTTGTGATTATCAGAGCAATAGCCTATTGCTCTGATAATCACAACTCATTTATAGGCAAAAAAGACAACAAATAATATGTAAATATATATAGGCCTATAACATATAATTTTTTTAAATTCTATTATCGGGAATCAGAAACTTATAGCCATGTTAAGTTCGAGTACAGTACAGTATAGTTTTATAGGGCCTACATTTTACTTATTGCTTGGTAAACCAATTGCAACAAAAAACTCTGACTTTTCACTTGGGTTGTCTAAAAGTTATGGTGAAAATCATGTCCTATCATAGCTTTACACTTTCCACGCTTATAGGGCCTACTACTCTAAAGTGATCATGATTGTAATAACTTTATTGGGGAACCCGGTGGATTCATCTCGTGTTATATATCACGTATAGACACGGGGAATATCCTCCACAAGAATGGCATGACCTTTGGACGTTTAATCCTGTTTGTATTTTATTACAGAACAAGATAAAATCCGGCTTCAGTCTCATGAGTCGATCGTGAGCTTTATCCACTATACTTTAAAATGATCACGATTTTAATAACTTTATTGGGGAACCCGGTGGTATCATCTCGTGCTGTATATCACGTAGGCACTAGTGGGAATTTCCTCCACAAGAAGGGCATGACCTTTGGACGTTTAATCCTGTTGGTCTATCTTATTACAGAATAAGATAAAATCCGGCTGCTCATGAGTCGATCGTGCTCAATAAACCCTGGATAAAAGGGGAGAAATTATTTAAATAAACAAATAAAATGGAGTTGTTAATTCGGAAGATTACTGGAGGCATACTGAGGCTATAATGTAGGCAAGTGGCCCGCCGGAGTCCGTGGTCTATTAACCATGGAGGTAGGAAGAATTGTCCAACCAGCTTTAGAGCTCACCAAACGAAATTTGCATACAACTGTTTTTGACATTGATGTAGATTTGTTTTCAACTGTGCACGCGGCGCCCCGTGAACAAAGAGAACAATGCGCATTGAGCTTTCAAACTTAAAGGTGGCTCCATTGAGTGGGCCGGAGGCCTAGGCTGGGCATAGTGGGCAATACAAAGTCCCCAAAACATGCAAAACAAAGTTGTTGAACTTTACTACTTTAGCCTCCGTTTATTAAAGATGTCTCACCAACAAAGTTTTGCCACTTGCTGAAATACTTGCTTTGTTGTAATGTACAAAATGTGGTTCTACTTTGTGTCCTGTAATTACAATGTATAGTTTAGAAGACTATAGTTGTTTCATCCACAGAGTTTGCTTATTCACCGTCAAATTCGTTCGGTTCAGGGGTGTGCTACATCCAGGTTTAAACTGCTGGAGGAATGCAAAAACATGCATACCTGGACATTTTCACGACTTCCCTGTGAAATATGAAAACGTTAAAAGTTTTGTTTCTTTCTTTTCTTTGAATGCCTTATTCGTCGCTCCTTCTTCCTCCCCCATTTTTAGAACCCTTGCCCTCCACCAGGGGCATGCCCACATGAGACATGTTAAGCAATGAATTATTAATGAAAAGATAAATTTGGCCTTCGTTCAACTTCAAATAAAAAGTATTGTTCTTGTACACAGACCCAGGCATATATACAGGAGTATTATAATTATAGGTTTTCTCATCCAATTTCAGCAAAAATTTATTCACGACAATTACATTAACACGCAGGCAAATTCATCATTTGACCCTAATCCACTAAAACTATATATAGGGTTTCCTTATTAGCTAATAATGCATTCAGTTTCGTTTTCGTGCACACATGATTTCGTTTTTGTCATTCAGGTTTGTTTCAGTTTTTCAATTTCATGTATAGACGTTCAAGACTACACTTTTGACAATTTTTAAGTTGAATTTCCACTACCTTTTTACACTCGATAAAATTGAATATGGTTGACCAGCTGTTGCTGCTGAAGTTTAAAAAAATTGAATGAGTCTTGCGGCTTAATAAAATTTAATGATCTTTAAAGTTTGACCAGTGAATCCTAAACTGATGAAACTTTTATTTCCCCTTTTGACTGTGGTACTGGTATGCTGATTAATAATAACGGAGTAACCCGAAATTAGATGAGCAAGGTATTTAAATGAATTATTTTTTGTTGAAATTGTACGGGAAAACCTATATATTATTAGAGAGGGTTTGGGGGCATAGATGAGCAGAAGAGTCATTAAAAAATATTATATTAAAAGTATATAGGTGATGCACAATTTGCTGAAAAACAATGTGAGTAAATCGTTAACCAAGCTCACATCCCCGTCCCCAAAACATCAAGAAGATGTAAACACGCGACAGAGTTCGTCAAATTAAAAATGAATACATCCAGGAAGGGCTTAAGACATTGTTTACGCGGGGAAAAGTGCCAACTAACTTATATTGGCCGTCAACCAAACTTCCAATCAAGCTGCTGTAACCCCAGGCATTAGAACTTTAGATGACCCATCGGGATGACAGATCAGTCAGTCCAGGATGGGTGAGCGATGAGCCCGGTGCGGTTGCAGGGAGCCATTATAATACTTCCTTCCACCCCATGCGTGGGCATGGGAGAGGAATGGAAAGGAAGACGGTGACAGGTGGTCAGGTGGAAGGCAAGTGTTGGGAATTAATTTCCCCGTTCCCATTGGATTGTGTTCGCAGTTCAATTTTGACAACTATTCATTCTACTAAGTTCTGAAGCAGTATGCAATCAGTGGAAATGCAACCCTAATGGATACAAAATAAATGTAATCAAACGGGGCCGCAAAAAAATTACCTACAGTTAAACGCCACTGCACCCACTCCTTCCGGTACCGCCCACCCCCCACCTTTTTTCAATTGGAATGATTTTATCTTCCAAAAGCCTTAAGCCTTGTCGTCCCCATGAAAAGTAAGGGCCTAGGGCCGTTATCCGAATTGCAGCTACGGCTACGGCTACGACTATTGGTATAGAGTGTTGCTAAGGACGTCCTATACTTCAACGCATGATGAAGCGGCGACCCAGCCGTAGCCATAGCCAGCAACCAATTCGGACAGCAGAAGATCGGAAATGTGCGCAATGCGTAGTGCGCAATGGGTACAAATGAAAGCACACTCCAAGCAACGCACATTTTAGTAGATTGCGCAGTACGCATTACGGACACAAGTGGAAAATATGACTTCATTACGTCATACATGTACATGTACATCATTGTATATTGTGACGTGTTCGATGCTGTAGTCATGCCTCCGATTCTTTGCCTGCAAATCATAAAGCGATCGCTTAATTGTTTACATATTTTCTCTTTTCAGCATTATTCATAACTAAAAATAAATTAGAGACAAAATCAGTCTTTTTGTGAAACCTTACCAGATGAATTATGCTTTTGTTCTCTTTATATTTAATTTGTATAATTATTACAACTACTTTTTTTCTTCTTCAAAATCATCCATCAACCAGACTCAAACTCCCCGGGGGGGAAGTCCCTGGTAGATGTCTCAATCCTTCCACTGTGTTAGAACCCCCCAAATTTACTCATTGAAAAAAAATCCCCTACCCATGATGCAACACAGTGCCAATATTGCAGGGTATTCCCTAACTTAATACATCCAGCATGGCAGCTAATAACAAAAATGGATTCTCAAATAAAGCATAGACTTCACACCTTTTATACGTATTCTTCAATTTTCCCTCATTTTATTTCACACAGTGATTTTTGTCTTCATCATTGACATAGTATGTGATTTTCAATTAAGTTTATTTTGTTTTTACATTCAACTCATTTGTCTTAAAAAAATAAACCCAAGTCAGCAGTGATACAGACAATAGGCTAATGATACTTTTCTCCAATCTTCTTTCACCATTTAAATACTTCAGTGTTTCAGGACAAAATACACTCCAAAGTTCAAGTTCAAAGCAACCTTTCTTTTTCTTTGATGAAAGAAGTTTAGTCAATACTGGTGTCATGGGAATACCTTTTATGGGCAGCACAATAAGCCAGTGCCCTATCACCTACATTTACATTGAAGATTGGAACTGGATCGAACTGGTTCCAGCTAGCTGGTTTCATTGATATGAACTGGGACTTTATCCCTTGTCGGTGACTCACCCTTGGGGGTATTGTCATGTTACTAAGTGAATATGAATTTTACAGTTCTTGGTAAAATGCAGTTCTCAGTACATGTATTGTGCTAGCTCTATTCATGTTTCTAAGGAAAAGCTTGACTTTTACAAAAAGTACAAACAATATTGTGAGTTTGTTGCGAATTCGTTGTATTACTAGTTGAAACGAAATTTCTTAAAAATACTCATTAATACAATTATTCGTATAGAATAATAACTATCATTTAAAATAATGACAAATATTTTTAACCATACAAGTCTGTGAAATTGCAGTAGCAATCAATACCTTTAGAAGATTTTATCCAGCAATTTTGCATGTAACAAAATGTTTAGTGCACAAACATTTGGTGCTAATATTGAGAAGCAAATATTTTTTTTAGTAGCAACAGATACACTTTGTCTAGCATTGCTGTGCTATACAAAGCAAATCGCTCACTGAATACAGATCTTATGACATGGTTGTAAATTAGACTTTCACAAAAGATTCACATTTTTAATTGTTCACCTTCAGTTTAGTATACTGCTATTTTCTATTTCCATGTACAGTTGCAAATTGAGTTAGTAAGACACTGTCATCAACTTTACAGTTTGTGCTTTTTTTAGCATACCATTTTTAAGTGAACCAAGGGGAAACACGTTATTTTATTTTCTCATAAATATGAACATTTCATTTTCATACTAAAACAAATTATCTCCAGCTCAAACGTATGATTTTTTCACACTTTTTGTAAAGTTTTGAAAAATCTTTAGAAGCTATATAGTAATACAATATGACAGTCATACAAACCAATAAATATCTGTGTATTTGCAATTTACATTCAGAATAAAATTTTTAAAACGCACAATAAGGTAATCTTATGGGAAAATCTCCCAAGCCATTGGAACATACAGGCATTAGTTTGGCAACATATTAAATTCATATAGTACACTAGTATTCAAGTTACCTAAATATCACCTTCATATCCGGACACCACTACCTTTGAAATACTTGAAATACTTCAGAAGAAACCTAGAAAGATGAAAACTGTGTTGACAAAATTCAAACACACAAAATTTCCCAAATGATGAAAATGTATGCAAACCAAAGCTGTGACCAAACTTGACGTTCAATAAGTATACCAACACTACATGACTTGATCTTGCTTTTACCCTGAATTTAGGTTTTGCGGTTTTTCTAATGCAACATGTTGTATTTCTACTCCTAGTACTACAACAAGTACATGGCGCATGTACAGAGTCATTACACTTGTCAATTTTACATACTGTAGGTGCAGTACTTTTGTTAACGTAACTTGCAAGTGTTTCGCTGTACAAACACCCTGTGCCAAGGCAACTGCAGCTCCACCCAGCAAGAAACCAACATCCTATAACAGTGCTTATGATATATCCATAAACATTCAACCTAACATTGGGCTTGAAGTTAGGCCCGAGCTCTTGGTCTTCAGTACTACGGCAGCTACTGTTATATTCACATGTTGGTAACCATGGACAGGCTGGGGGGAGCTGTCTTGCCCACATTCGTAAACAGGCTTTTCAGAACAGTCAGTTCTTTACTCAACAGTTCCACACGTTTGTTGAGTCGGTCGTTTTCAGATGTGAGTTCAGAAACCTTGCCCTGAAGCTGAGCTGATTTCTCCTTGCTCTTCTCCCTGCTACGGCGAACTGCAATATTGTTCTTCCACCTCTTCTCTCTGTACTCCTCCGATTCTTTATCTGGAATGGGGCGAACTCTCCTGCTTGCACTTGACTTGGTACTGCTCTTACTTCCTGCTGTTGGTTTACGGCCTCGTTGAGAAGCGCCTGGCAGGACAGGTGTCACAGGTCTGGATGGACCACTTGTGTATGTGCTCGAGTCGTCAAAGTCGTCCTCGTCAAAGTCGTCCTCTGGGTAGAGATAGCCAGAGGCAGGCTCGACTTGCTCCTGGGGCTCAGCCTTCACCTGCAAGGCAGCCGCTTCCTCCTTCAGGGCTCGGTGTTGAGGCATGAATTGGGGGCGAGATGAGGGCATCGAGTCCGTCAAATCAGCCACCGTGTCAGATGGTGCTGTACTCTGCAAGAAAGACTGTGAATTTGACGACACAGCCTCTTCAGGGCGGATCAAGGGTGGGGGTAGCTCACTTGCAATCGTTGACTTTGGTGGAGACGTTGATGGCAGCAACTCAGACAACTGCATGAAGTTGTCTGTGGAACCAGATGGGTTGATATAAGCGTTTAAGTCAATGGAATTTTCGTTTTCAAACAGGCCGGTGTAGTCGGCAAGTCCACCAAAATTCAAAGAATTGTCCTCACCTCCAAAAAGAAACACCTCGTCCGGTTTCTGGAGGCTTTTGTCGACGAAATATTCGGAGTCGTTGTACATACAGAAGTTACCCGGTGAATCCATGGCTAGTGTTGCAATAATGCCACATGGTTGAGAACTTCCAACGAATGGTAAATTAAAAGTTGTACTGCCGTGTGAAACAGACAACTTTTCAATTGTTTGATTAAACAGTCTTGATGCCGTTAAGTAGCAGTTATCTCTGAGGAGTTTCTTCCACGGTGTCAAATCGTAAAATGAAGAATTTTGTAGAAATTGACGATATTTATTCACGACTACTAACCCTTCAAGAACGTTTTCCTCGTCACGTTGCAGTCAGTAATGGCGATGTGCGCTCAATGTCCCCAACCTATGACGTTGGGGGCGACTTGCTATCAAATATTAATGCGCGAGGTAATCCCCAACGCTTTGTATCATGAAATTTCCTTTCAGAGCTTGAATTTTAAAGCAATCGTATATTTCATGAGCGTTGTTATAATTATAGAAAAACTCTTTGGTCAAATTATACCGAAAACACTGCTTTTATACTGCGCCAGCTGTTAGAACTATACTAATGTGCGCATTTAAGACTGTTGTACAACCCACACTATATTTAGAAATGACGTCATATCTATGAAGCTGATTGGTCGCTTTTTTCACGTGGCAATATTCCCCATCATCTATGACACGTCCAAAAATAGTCATGGCATTGCGCAATAATGTGTCAGCCAGGATTTTTTCTGCCAGACATTGCATGCTAGATCTCCAGGGTCGTGATGGAAAAGTGAAAAACACTGCTTCTATTTTAATACCTTTTATCATGGGGTTTTCTAGAATGAATCACAAACGATGGACATTAGATTTTAGTTCTTTATTCGACGGGTGTTTTTGTTTTCACAGTTTTAGTAGAATCTTGCCACCCCCCCCCCCCCCCCCCCCCACCACCAATTAACCTCTCTGGTGATGTTCTGTTTAAACAAAAATACATTTTGCGGGACACACAAAGTGGACATAAAAGAGCATTTTCTTCTAATCACTTATCATTTAAAATTGTCACGGACAATCCATGGATTGAAAAATTAAAATATAAAATAAATCCTGAGCAAACCGGCGTGTTCACAACTTTATGATTTTGTAAAAAAAAAAAAAAAAATTGAAAAGAAACACAAAGCTGGCTGTCGGCTCTCGGGATTAACTACTGGACCTTGTTTTACTAGTTGGGCTAGTGTTTATTATACATTTTGCCGAAAACCGGATTGAGTCAAATGTGCTGGCTTTAGTTGAAAAATATAATAATTGGGGGAAGAACATTTTGCGAGCAAAGCAGTTTCTAGTTTTCGTCTTCTTGTATTCCTCCTGTATTGGGCCATCACAATCCTTCATGCACTTCGGTGCAACCATGGTGCAACTTGAGCCGAATTGATAGTTGTCTCAGCCTATGCCTATAGGGCCTAGTACCGCACTTCATTAAAAACGTGTGTGTGTGTGTGTGGGGGGGGGGGGGGGGGGGGGGGGGGGGGCGGGGGCGGGGAGGGGGGCTCTAAAATCGTTGCACTTGTAATTGAACAGCTGATTTTAACAAATCTCGAATTTATGAAACGATCACAACGTTTCTCATCTTGCCCGGAGTGGTGGCTTGCACTCACCCTCCATGATACCCCATACTACATATACTCATGGGCGTTGTTCTATATCGGGGGGGGGGGGGGGGGGGGTGGGCTGGATTTGGTGACTGTTAACACCCTCAAAGCAAATAGGCCGTGATATTTGAGATAATTAGCTTATTTCCAACATAAATAGGTACTACAAGATTAAAAATCAATAATTTAGGGCCTAATATCAGCCTTTTACTAATTTTTGCTTTTAATTTATTGCCACTAGGGCCTAATTATTTATGCAAATTGTTGTTTTCGTTCAAAGTATGGAATTAAATCAAATAAACAACCTTTAATACTCCTAGGCTAAAAATGACAACTTCTGACCCTCCTCCAATCATGGAGGCAGAAGTGGTCAAAATCGGCCTGTTGGGTCCTTGCTCTATGTTGGGATTGACCATTTTTAAATTTGCGATGTGATATTTCTAAATAGTTTAGGAAATATTAGTCTTTCTCAATCGAACAAGCAACAAACACAAACAAAATACAGCAATATGTATAATGTTTGTTTTAGTTCGACCTTTTTTCAGGTCCTGCATGGTATTTATCTCAGAAAAGTGAGAAAACGAATGTTCGGAAATCAAATTTCTCAGTAGAAAATTCCCCTTGTCAGATTACGTCAAATAGACAGGTTCCATCCGAATTTATGTTTTACAACTCATCCGCACAAACACAACCAATTCATAAACACACAAGTTACAAGACAAGCTTTCTCGGGCCTGAATAACACCTGGTACTCAGCAGCCATTGTATACGAGAGGTTGCATGTTGCTGATGACGGTTACCAGCCATTTTACGTCAGAAAATAATAATGGAGGCGTTTAGGTGACGGTTTGGTTCGTTTTCGCTGCGCTCAGCGAGTAAAAAATTCATATTTTTGAGCTCTGTGAAGTGAGTTCTATGAAAGGGATTCTCCTCCGAAACGCATAGCACATTCCGGATTGATAAACTGACGGTAAGGCTGAATATTTTGGGTGAAATTAATCGCTGTTGTAGAGCAACCAGCCCATTTTGTGTTTTGTTTACGTCAATGGCGTTCGGGCCAAACTGTACGTTCTGTGATGTTGCAATAGCATGATTGCGTAATCAGAAATCCCGTCAGTGGCTTGTGTGTAGCAATTAGCATATAGATGTGTGTGTAGTAAACTGTGCAACGCTTGGTTTGCCGTGATGAACTTTTGGTAAGATTACACAATTTAATATAAATGTTTGACAGGAGTGATACTCAACCGCAGAGGAACAAGTTTTAGAGTTCATGTTTTTGTAAAAAAAACAAACTTTTTAAAAATTTTATTATATATTTATTTTTATGAATACAAAATAAATTAAATACAAGGCCTATAGATGATCAATTGTGTATTTTTGAATCGATATAATTCAGTTATAATTCAGTTAAAAAAGAATACAATGTTATAAATACAAGCAGCATAAAATTGGTCGCATATTATAAAGTGAATTTTTTAAGTGCCCAAGTACAGTGCTGAAGAATCTGTATTGTATTTGTATATTGAGTTGTGAATAGCTCTGTGATTCAGTAAACTAGTCACTAGCCTAGTGTTTTGGTTTGGCTAACACTAACAAACAGTAAAGTTTATTATGAAAACCTCTGTAACTGGTAAGTGTACGTTTATGTACAATTAATAAATTGGGAAATTTATCCCCTGTTAATCTAGTCATTTGCCAGCAGATTACTAGATTAAATTTATCAATGACGGACTTAATTAAGCTAAATGTTTATGAATTCTGAATGTCCTTTTTCCGACTGTGTGGCCAATTTAATATCATCCACTGTGGTTTTGAATTATAAAATACTGTTCCAGCATGCAGTATGATATGTGTTAAATACAGAGCTACAGAATATATAGGTTTTTGTACAGTTGTGCCACCTTTATCCATTTAACTAGAGCAGTTGATTTTCAAATTGTTGGTCATCTCACTGAAAAGGGTTACTAAAAAGCGTAGTCAGGGTTGAGAAGTTGTCGTGAAACATATATGTTTCAATGCTATGTTTATTTTATTTTTTTCCAGGGCAAATTATGGAAAACGGTGACAACAACAGTAGAGAGATGTCACCCGACTCCCGCAAACCTGGAGGTGGGAAGATCAACAATTCTGGACGCTCCTTGAAGAAGTATCTGCATGACAAGGAGAGCGACGAGTACAAACAGCGTCGCCAGCGCAACAATGTGGCTGTGCGCAAAAGCCGCGACCGCAGTCGTCAGAAAGCTCAGGAAACCCAGGTGCGGGTCCAAGAACTGAAAGACGAGAACCAACAGTTGGAGAACAAGGTGATGCTCTTGTCCAAGGAGCTGAGCCTCCTGAAGGATCTGTTTCTGGCCCACGCTAGGGAGGTGCCCGATCCAAGTACCACCTTGGAGTTGTACACCTCGTCGCCCGACGTTACCAGCCGTTTACAGAGCCATGAAAGCCGGTCGGAGGAGCTGATCACCGCGTCAGCTGATCACCCATTGGATCCAACATCCTCGGATCACACTTACAATGTGTCCGTTAACCAGGAAGAGGTCAAAACGGAGGCGTGATCCAAGGCAAATGCCTCTGATCTATTTTGGAGGCATAATGTATATATAGATATATGCAGGTACATGTACAGTCAAATTTGTTGTGTCAAGTTATTTAAGAAGAGCGTCCAAAACTCATTCATTTCTAATCTAAATTAGAATCCATCGAACAAGGATAATAAGTGTTTGTGCTATCCCATCCACTGTCGCTGTGTCTGTTGACTTGTTTTATTTAAAAAAATCAATTTGCAAAAATACCCCCCCCCCCCCCCCCCCCTTAACTACCAATTCACATGGTAAAAAAAGGTAATTTCTTTTCGGTTGAACTAATTCCCCACCACTTCCCCCTTACAATAACACAAGTGGGATACTGGGAATGGTTCAGTTCACAAACACATTTTTCAAATAACAGCAAGTCAACAGATAACAGCGTCACTGGATGGGATAGCACCTGTTTATTTTCCAGGAACACATCCGTGAATAGCCAGTAGTGAAGGGACTCATTAAATTATTGCATTTGAAATGTATGTATTCGGCCAATTCGGGTAGGTGAATAGCTACAAATTATGTGTATTCATGTATTCTTGTGTTGCAGACAACCCTGGTAATTCACCTTGACCTTAATGCAGATTGGATTGTACATGTACGTGTGTAGTTGTAATTTGTACTGAGTACAGACTACGTAATCATCAAAACATACAGCCACTGTGCATTGCCACTGATATCATGTCCTTTTTATAGATAGCTGTCATGTCTTTCGAGTTCCAATCCAGAAAAGAATCGGTACCATGTAATGATGTCAAAAATACCGTAGTTTGAGTTTAACCTGTGTTAAATTCAAATGTATATTGTAGTTGTGTATATTAGCTCAAAGATAAATAGGCCTATTTCTTTATACTGAATGTTATTTTTTGATGATGATTGTTAAACATATTATGTGAACTACAATAATGCAATTAACATCACGATTCCTGTTCACAATGTAGGTTTCCTTGGCCTTTCCAGGAGGCAATTTAGACTCCTTGTGTTTGAGACAGCGCCCTCATTGGTCAAAAACAGTTGTATGATCTTCACTACAACAGCATATGCAAGGTGTCTTTTGGCCCCTTGCACCAACGTCACCCATGAGTACTGCCTGCCAATGGTTGCAATTTTGGGTGTCAAATTGCACTTACAAGTGATGGTATGCGTGTAAACACGGCGTTGCCTAAAATGCACATCACACTGTATAATTGACTCTCAAAATGGTGCTTACAAGATATTTGTGACGATGATGATTGTTAGGTGGAATTGGTCAATAGAGCTCATTGTCATGTGGGCAGGTGTTGCCATGACCTATGTAATCCCATCCCCGCCCCCCTCAAAAAATAGAGAAAAAATAAAATACCAAATAGTAATACTAAAAAAATGCACTGTGAGGCTGCATTTTTACAATTGAATGGTTTTCGAACAACAACAATCCATTACAAGTGCTGATATCAAATAGAAACAAACGGCACACATCAACTTGCAAAGCCCTGGGGTAGACATGTCATCTTTTCAGCAAATCTGTACAAAAGGGTTTGCTTTATGCCCTTAAAAATCATAAAAAGAATCTTTAACCCTCCTACTGTTCGCAACATTTTCAAGTGAGTTGACCAACCATTTGAAACCATTCAACTGCCAAAGTTGTGTATGGTGGCACAACTGTGCACAGAACTAACTGTGTACTGTGTACATGCATTCCCTCATGGTATCATATTGCAATGCTAGCATAGCTTATCTATCATTCAAAACCACAGTGAATGGTATTGAATGGTCAGACAGCAAGAGGGTTAAAACGAAGACAAGACCAAGCACTTTTTATATTAAGTTCCTTTATTTCTGTTTGTGTTGAATATTTTACTGGTCAGCATTATGAATTTCTTTGGAACTGGCGAGTTAAGAAAGTATCGGCCATTTTCTGATACAAGTGTTGAACTCTCTTTAAGATGACCACAATAACGCTATGACACTGACCAAATGTGTATCCTGGCCCCTTCCTTTCTGTTCATGTACCAACATCCCCCCCCCAAAGTGTCCTCTCTTGTGCACTTAATAATTTTGCGTTTAATTTGAATAATTTTCTGTACAATTGTTTCATTGGTCATTAAAGGGACTGAGTCGTAATGATCAAAGCAGCCTTTGTCCTTACATGGAATTATGTACTCTCGACCAGTTACTGAACGCTGCCCACTCGGGAACTTCATAGCAGTTACTGTGTGAAAGTTTATAATTCCATGTACAGCCACAGGCCTGCTTTGATCATGACGACACAGCCCCTCTAAGTGAATGCTCAGTCTGTTTTGAATTCCTCAGACTAAAGGCAGTGTTACTATAGTCTGCACTTGGCTCGGGTCAGATGTTTGCACAGCAATCTCCAGTAGCCAATTTCATAAAGTCTATAAAGCAGACGTTTTGGCAGAATTTCTATTTCAGTTGCTAACTTCAGTTGTTAAATTCAATTCATTCTTGCATGTGAGGCAATAACAGTTTATGCATAACACATGCCATGGATGCTCATGAACTTATGCATAACACATGCCATGGATGCTCATGAACATTATATACATGTATACATGTATGCAACGGAAAAAACTTGTAAATTATCTAATTGCGGGCATGCAACTTTTCAGCTGGTCTGCGGATTTTCCCCTTTTAAAAAAATATAACGGTGCCATACATATTTTTGAACGAAAAACACCTGACAAACTCTTGTTTGATTGGTTAATTTCCTCTCTTTTTTTTCAATACAAAGTTGCGTGTCTCTAATTGAATATCAAGTTAAAATTTATTCAAGTGAAGAGCGTTTTGTTTTAAAAACAAATTATAAACGCATTATTTTCTCAATGTACACAAAATGTTGTTTTCTCTTTTGTGTTACGGTCTTTTGTCACGAGAACTGACTTGCTTAGTTATTCAAGTTTAATTGCTCTGCTTTTAGAGAATTACTAAAAACTACTGAAATATAATAATTGAACACTTGCATTATGAAGTATGCATTTGGAAACAGTGAATGTAATTAAGAGAAGTAAAATGGAAAATTGCGGTCCTTCAAGTAATGAAAATGTGCATTACACAACTCGGACAAAGTTCATGCTGCACACAAAGTTTCTAAGCAGAGGAAATAAGTCGTGCTTGGGGGAAAAGTTGTGCTGTGAGGTGTATGTTGCTTGTGGCTGCATACTTATTTCTGCTTAGTAACTCAATAATTTGAATAAGCAATGAAATTGGGCACTGACACTAGCAGACAACTTTATAACAATGTTTGCGCCTTTGCGATATTAACACCATGTACATGAAATATCTCTCTGTAAGTTGTGGTAATTCTAAAAAGGAAGTTTTTAGCATTTTCCTGAAGACAATTAGAGCAAACTTACCAAAACGTGGAGTTGTTAAACCACTGTTTTTTTGTTTGCTGATGTTAGAACTTAACAACTCAATATTTCAATATTCATGTACTGCATGGTGTGTTACTGCAAATCTTAGATTGTATCTCTACCATACAAAGTTTCAAATCTTACAGTAAGGATTGCCTAGCAGACCTTGATTTTCAGCTTTGAGAGGGCAAGGCCATTTTCATTTTGCAAAAGGGCACTTCCATCAGAAAATCTCAAAGTCTGCGGGAAACTTTTAAAGGGGCACCAAGACCAGAGACTCCGAATTTTTGTCAACTCTGACCCCAGAGTTTTTACTGTGTACCTTTGTGTTTTTGTGTGATTTTTCTTTACAGTGATTTTGGTCATTTTGTGTTATTTGGAAGGTACAACATTATTATAACGGGGCCAAGTCTCATAGAGCTGCTTTATCAGACAAAATTGCTTAACAATTTTCTGATGAGCGAAAATTAGCAGGAAACCAGTCACAAATTGTACATAATGACATGGTATTTTGGCTGGTGACCTTATTCTGGTAAGCAAAATTGTTTTGTAATTTGTTTAGGAAATTGTCCCTTATACATGTAGGTTTATAAAAAGAATTCCATAGGGTTAAAAAATGGTCAAAGCTGAAACTAACAAATACCATGATAAATATGTTTTTGTGCCTTCTTTTTATTCAAGACCAGAATTGTTTGCTGTATTTAGGGGGAAAGAAAATGAAAACTGGAAATACACTTAAAAGAAAACTCTTATTCCCAAAAAATGTTCACTGAAAAAGTTCCCCTTGGAAAATATAAAAAGATTTGATGAGCTGCTTCATTTTTTTTATAGATAATGTTGTACCTTCTTTTAAAAATGTTTTGTCAAGCTTTTTGTTGTAATTATTTTGTGAATTATTTTCCACCAACTGTCTTGTGTGCCGAGCATATAATGGATTGGAAAATGCATAATCTGCCATAATGACAATTTTGGGGGCATGGGTTGTTTTTTTACAGAGGGACTGCAGGACTGTTAATAATAGTTATTATAGTTTATTTTACTATGGTCACTTTTAAGAAATGAAAGAACTTTTGAAACCTTTCAGTTTTTCTTTTTGTATGAGTAAGGAAATTCATCCTGCAAAATGATAGTTTTACTGACTGAGCACTTCACATTGGTGTCTGTTTTATTTGTTTATTTATTTATTTTTAAAACAAGCTTGGCAGTGTTTTTATCAAATATGGAAGCTTTACGAAAAATAGTTAAATTATTACATTATAAACCTTTGGGAAATCCACTTTTGTAATTATTAATATTTCTTAATAATACCAGCAAACCTGTGAGTCTGAACTGATGTGTAACCAGAATCTCTAGCAATTAATATCAACGACCACACAATAAGATACATTGTTTAAAAAAAGTAAAAATAACAATAATATTTGAGTGAAAGCAAAGGGGAAAGTGCTGTGTGTTCCACATTGTGTTATTTCCTTTGAGTTTAGTGATGCCATTATATTTCCCTACATAAACAAAAAAAATGCTCTAAGCCATTGAAAAGTCTGCAGCTGTTCTCATATTCAATACGCTAAAAGCAAGAGATACTTGTTTGAAATTAGTTGTTATTTTTTATGTTATTGAAAACGTTTTTGTACGAAGTTAAAATTATTTCCACTCCCCTCTCAGTAGGAGATGTATGATATTTCAACCCATGACTGATAATTAGTGTCTTGGCGCATGGGAGCAACACAAGTGCCACAAAAGAGGGTGTTTGAGTTATCAATAAAGAAACGGATGTCTATGCAAGAACAAGTTTTGTGTCAATCCTGTATAAAAATGAATGGTACAACATGCTGGGGGGGGGGGGGGGGGGTTACAGTTTGTGAAATGGGTCACTTTGACACCTGCAAAATATTTGGTACCGAGTTTCCTTAGTGCTGAAGTGACCCACAACAGTGGAATTAAGAGTATTACTATTGGTCCAATTTTTTTTATTTAGCCTATTTATGATTTTTATTTTTATTTTATTTATTTTTTTATTTTTGGGGGTGTGTGTCAAAAGTGATCATCTACTTCTTTATGCTTGTTCATGGACGAATAAAGAGGAAAAACAATTACTATTTTGTGGTTAATAAACCATTTCTGCTGAATGTCTGCACTATTTTTTGTTTTTCTGAGTCACACCTAATCTCCTTTTACACAGGTAGGCCTATACGGCAGTGGTCATAGTCGATTGTTGATGTTCAGAAGGAATATCGAGCAGACGGTAGGGAAAGGGGAGGTGCGCTGGTATTAGTTATTTCATCGTTAAATAATGCTTGAACAACTATTCTTAGCCCTCAATCGTTACTCTTTCTTGGTTAATTAATTTCTTTCAGAAAAGAAAAAAAAGGCAGACCGATTTCAACTTGTTTGACTTTTGGTTTGTTTCTTCGTTTTTGCTGCAAGGGCAAACCACTTACTCACTCGCGTTTAATGCTCCTTTTCTTTGTACAAACGTGTAAAATATCTCTCTTTTGGACAGACATTATATACAGCAAAAAATCTAACTTTTTTGATTTTTAAAAACTTTTTTAGAGTCGGACAGTTCATTAGCCGAAGAGCAGACTGTTGTCGTCTCGATCGAATGGACAAACTGTATAGCGCCCTCTTCAATTAAGCCGAGGCTTCAGTATATGAGTATACTCAAAAGGGGTCCTACTAAAAGCCGACAACACGCCGACAACGCCGACAACAAGTCAGAGTGCCGACAACACGCCGACAACAAGTTTTAAATACCTTAAATACAGCAAATAAACCAAGGATTTATTAGAAATATGTGTACTATGTAATATTAACCAAAATGCAATGGCATAACTTCACGAGAAGTCTGAATTTTTAACCAGGAAAAAAACCGAACTTACACGGAGTGCGGTCGGACGCCATCTTGGCCTAAAAACCGTGCTTCGACCATTCCATTATGAGAGCCTCTCCTAATTCAAACTCCTACTGCCCGGCTTCACGTGCCGACCCCTGTTGCGAACAGTGGGCAGAGGTGTGAAGGCGAATTTCTGGCGCCATAAAACCAGATTGCTCCGGGCAGGTGGAGCTCGTTAACCATGGGAGGTAGTCCACCTAGGAGACAGCCACTCTGATTTCAAACTCGGGTGGGTGGGGCTCGCAGCCTTGGTTGGCAGCCCACCTAGGAGAAGGAAAACTCTGATTTCAAACCACCGAACCGGAACGTCGGCGGCTAAACCGGCAACCCCACTGGAGCCCGTAAGGGAGCTGATGAGGAGGGTGGTTGGACATCCTGATGGAACGAAAAGTAATATCCATCTTTCTAAGGGCGGATGAACTCTGTTTAGAGCCAACGGCCATCCATCAACGGTGGAAGGCAACGGCAAACCACCACCGTTTTTGTATGCCATGTAAACCGTATGATGAGTTCAACTTTAAGCAACGATATGACACTGGAAAGTGAGACCCCCAGGCTGGAAGGTGTCTCAATTACTTCTGGGGAAGAGAGGACGAATGATACCCTGCCTTGCATCAATGACGCTGCTGCATTAAATCCAAATGGAAGTGTGGGAGCTGAAACCAAGGTTAGTGTTGTCAGGCGTAACCTCTGGAAGACAACTTTGAAAATTGGCACTTGGAACGTAAGAACCATGAACCAAGGGAAACTAGACATCGTGACAAGGGAACTAGACAGACTTGATGTTCATCTGTGTGGAATTTCAGAAATGAGATGGACAGGGAAGGGGCATTTCACCACACTTACCAATCATGTAGTCTACTTCTCTGGAAAAGACAACAAGAGAGAAAGCGGAGTAGCCTTTGTTGTTAATCCAGACGTGGCTGGCTGTGTACTTGGTTATAACCCAGTAAACGACAGGATCATCACAATCCGTATTCAAGGAACACCAATGAATGTCACCATTATCCAAACCTACGCACCTACCTCTGCATCAAGCGATGAAGAAATCAACACATTTTATAATCAACTCCAGCAGGCAATAAACAGTGTCAGCAAACGAGACATAATGGTCATCACGGGAGATTTCAATGCCAAGGTTGGAAATCAGAGCACTAACCAATGTGTGATGGGCAACTGTGGATTAGGAGATCAGAACGAGAGAGGAGAAACCTTGATCGACTTCTGCCAAGAAAACAACCTGGCGATTCTCAACACACTATTCAAGCAACACCCAAGAAGACTCTACACATGGATATCTCCAAATCATAGATACAGGAATCAAATTGATTACATCCTAGTAAACAAGAGATGGCGGTCCAGCTTTGAAGCTGCCAAAACATACCCAGGGGCAGACTGTGACTCAGATCATCAGCTCCTGGTTGCAACTATGAAGATGAAACTGCGAAAAAAAAAACGTCAAAAGAAGCCTGTTCGGTACGATATCAGTAAGATCAGTGATAATTATAGAGTGAAGGTCAAGAATCAATTCCAATGCCTACTGGAACATGACCATCAGGAGACCAGTCCAGATGAATTGTGGCAAGAGATCAAGAAGGTAGTCTTGGAGGCGGCTGAGGAAACTGTTCCAAAGCGTAAGAGCAGAAAGAAGCCCTGGCTTACAGAGAAGGTGTTCAAGCTAGCTGACGAAAGGAGAGAGGTTAAAGGAAAGGGACTGGAAAAGGAGGATGCAAGAAGAGAGTACCGGGATCTAAACAGGCAAATCCAGCAACAAATTAGAAAGGATAAATCTGATTTTATGAACCAGAAGTGTTCCGAGATCGAAAGGGATGGAGTGATAAATAACACAAAGGATATGTTTAAAAACGTCAAGTTGCTGACAAGCAAACCAACCACCCGGCTTAATGTCCTGAAAGATGGGGATGGCACCATTCTAACTGAAGAGAAAGACATCAAAGACAGATGGCAGCAGTATTGTGAAAGGCTTTATGCTTCCCAAGAAGAAGTGACTGACCAAGAAAATGATCACCAGCTTGAATATGAAGAAGATCCAGATATTCTCCTTGGTGAAGTTGAACAAGCTATTAAGAGAATGAGGAGTGGCAAGTCACCAGGATTTGATAACATCCAGGCAGAACTACTGAAAGAAAGTGGTACAGAAGGAGTTGAAGTTATTCACAGACTGTGCTGCAAGATATGGAAGATAAAAGAGTGGCCAGAGGACTGGAAAAAGGCAGTGTTTCTTCCATTACCCAAAAAGGGGGATACGAGGGAGTGTGCCAACAACCGCACAATCGCACTGATTTCACATGCTAGTAAGGTGATGCTTCACATAATCGCTGAGAGAATCAGACACAAACTGGAGAGTGAGTTGCCACCAGAGCAAGCTGGTTTTCGGAGAGGGAGAGGAACACGCAATCAGATTGGAAATCTGCGAAATCTGATAGAAAAATATCAGGAGTTTCGCCAGCCATTGTTCCTCTGTTTCATAGATTATTCAAAGGCATTTGATTGCGTCCAACATCAGAAGCTATGGAACATCATGAGAAAGATGGGATTCTCAACACATCTGACTGAACTAATCAGAGCACTGTACCAAGGACAAGAAGCCACAGTAAGAACTGAGTGTGGAGACAGTGGTTGGTTCTCAATCGGTCAAGGAGTCCGTCAAGGATGCATACTTTCACCCTTTCTGTTCAACATTTACGCTGAATACATTATGCGGAAAGCCTTGGATGGCTTTGCAGGAGGGGTCTCAATTGGAGGTCGACAACTCACCAACCTAAGATATGCAGATGACACCACCTTGATAGCAAGAACAGCAGCAGAACTTCAACACCTGATTGATAAAGTCAAGTACACCAGCGAAGATTATGGGTTGTTTCTCAATGTAAAGAAAACGAAAGCGATGATTTACGGAGGAACTCTTGATCAAAACCAGGCACTGCACGCTGATGATGAGGATATTGAGGTAGTTAATAACTTCAATTTTCTGGGCTCTTTGATCGTCAACGAAGGTGGAAGTTCAAGGGACATCAGAAGGCGCCTTGCTATGGCAAGAACATCAGCTATCTCCTTGACTGACATCTGGAAGGACAGAGGGATCTCCAGAACAACCAAAATTCGACTCATGAATGCTCTCGTCTTCCCAATAGCCACCTATGGGTCTGAAACGTGGGCTGTGGGTAAAGCAGACAGGAACAGGATCAACGCTTTTGAGATGTGGTGCTGGAGGAGAATGCTGAGAATATCATGGCAAGAGCACAAGACCAATGTTTTTGTTAGAAACCTGATAGGAGAAGAAAGACCCACCGTGTCCTCAAAAATTAACAAAAACAAGCTTCAGTACTTTGGTCACATATCCAGAAGAGAGGGGGACAACCTTGAGAAGATCTTTATGCAAGGATGTGTTGCAGGTAGTCGCCGACGTGGCCGTCAAAAACTTCGTTGGACAGACGGAATCAAAGAACTCACGGGCTTATCAATAAACGTTGCTTATCGATCTGCACTGGATAGACAGAAGTGGAACTACATCATAAACAGGGTCACAAAGGGTCAGCCATGACTCATAGGACGACGACGACGAATGGATTTAGCACTTACAAAACAACAGAGGGCGGGCGTCATCCCTGTGTCATGTGCTGTTTAGCTAGCTGTACACAGGGGCGCACCACACTAAATAAACTCCCATAGGAACCAATGCTAAATGATAAATATTCAAAAATACTCAAAAAATCGTGTAAGTCTCTCAGCCTCTTGAAAACCGATCAAACATATTTTCGGACGACTGAACTTTAGAATTCTTTTCAATTTTTGCCAGGTCAGCCGTTTGGAATTTTTGCTAACTACCCCAGAAGAAAAAAACGCGAAAATTTGTTTTTTTCCAAAACCGACTTGCTGCCAGTTTTCGTGAAGCACTTCTCCACTTTCCCGTTCAAATAGGGCCAACTTTAACGCCTAAATTTATCAAGTCTCCTCAAAGGTTGAAGCACAGAACCCCCAGGTTGTGATAGATTATTATATTTACACAATCTATTAATTGCATGACCCCCAAAACGTTGTAATTAAAAATAAGTTGTGGGTTTACAAATTATGATAAGTAGCTTGGCGCATTAATTCTGGCTTATTTGGTGTGGTGCGCCCACCCATTCACCCCCTTATCCCTTAAAGCTAGGTAAAATGAAACTTGGAATGACAATTAAACGTGGTAAAATGACCTATGTATATTCTTTTTTGTTATAAAGTTCACCATTTTAAACTCAATATTATGATTACATGGTTAAAAATGTTGGCGGGTAAGCAAAATCTACCCCCCCCCCCCCCTTCTCAGGCCCTCCCTCTTCAATCCCCTTTCCCTTTTACAGCTTCCACATTAGTTAACCCCCTCTTGTCAATTATTAAAAATAATTGTAAGGCGTTTAGAATCGTATAACTAAAAAAAAAGAGATAAGTTTATAACTTGTTGAGTGACTAGGATTTGGATATAACAACTGACTTGTCATTAGAGTGTACACAGCGTGTAATGCATGTTTTTCTTATCGCATTGCTTAGAGTACATGTAAATGCTCTAACATGTTTGACCTTGTTGTAGACGAACGCAATAACATTTCCAATTAATTTTTTCAGATATCAAGTCAGTGACTTATTTTCAACAATTTAAGCATAATTTTTTAACCATAAAGAATAATTAAGTGCCCTTATA
Organism: Leptasterias polaris; assembly: GCA_037783415.1. Lineage (NCBI taxonomy): Eukaryota > Metazoa > Echinodermata > Asteroidea > Forcipulatida > Asteriidae > Leptasterias > Leptasterias polaris. The sequence goes on along the minus strand of JAZGTN010000093.1, from coordinate 4,090,667 downwards.
GGGTGCACCACACCAAATAAGCCAGAATTAATGCGCCAAGCTACTTATCATAATTTGTAAACCCACAACTTATTTTTAATTACAACGTTTTGGGGGTCATGCAATTAATAGATTGTGTAAATATAATAATCTATCACAACCTGGGGGTTCTGTGCTTCAACCTTTGAGGAGACTTGATAAATTTAGGCGTTAAAGTTGGCCCTATTTGAACGGGAAAGTGGAGAAGTGCTTCACGAAAACTGGCAGCAAGTCGGTTTTGGAAAAAAACAAATTTTCGCGTTTTTTTCTTCTGGGGTAGTTAGCAAAAATTCCAAACGGCTGACCTGGCAAAAATTGAAAAGAATTCTAAAGTTCAGTCGTCCGAAAATATGTTTGATCGGTTTTCAAGAGGCTGAGAGACTTACACGATTTTTTGAGTATTTTTGAATATTTATCATTTAGCATTGGTTCCTATGGGAGTTTATTTAGTGTGGTGCGCCCTTTATATACAACATGGCGGCGCCCGTGCAGCCATGTTTGTGTTCTGTTTACAGATGTAGGCTTGAAACAACGACAGTAATGAGTTGTGTGGGGGCATTGTGTGTCACTTTGTTGCTGTTTTTACATTGGAAACATCATTTCTTTGACTGTAAACTGTTAGTATAGCAATAATGTTTCTATTTCCTCAAATTACAATACATTTATTAACCGAGAATACTTCAACGTTTCAAACTCAAAGAGGGGTTTGCTTTCTAAACCTTCATGGTTAAACTATGACAAGTAATAAGTATGAGTGAGACTGACGGTTTTAGTCACATTCAAAGAATCATGAGCCAACGTGGCTGGTTGAATATGAAAAAAGGAGAGAAAAACCACCAATAGACTATTTGAAGAGGAGTAGGGGGGGGTGGTGGATATGGCATCATATGTCAAGTTTCCGGAAGGTGAATGCACTCTGATGCGTGTGAAACCCTAGGCCTAGCCCCCAACCAGCAGCCTAAACCCTACACTATACTGCAAAAACCGTAGCCGTCAGCCCAAACCCCAGCCCCCAGCCCAAACCCTACACCCATCAAGCCGAATCATGCCCCCAGCCCCCTAACCCTAGCCCCTAGCCGAAATCATAGCCCCAGCCCAAACCCTAACCCCCAGCCGAGCCTACCCCCAAAGCCCAAAACCCTAGCGGTCAGCCCGGACCCTAGCCCCCAGCCCAAACACCTTATTAGCTTACAGTCTTAACTCTTAACTATAGTCCAATTGTTCCCGTTCACCCACAAATTATTAACCGTAAAGTGTCTGGAAGGGCATTTTGCAACAAGCCCCGCCCACGCCCCGCCCACCCATTCACCCCCTTATCCCTTAAAGCTAGGTAAAATGAAACTTGGAATGACAATTAAACGTGGTAAAATGACCTATGTATATTCTTTTTTGTTATAAAGTTCACCATTTTAAACTCAATATTATGATTACATGGTTAAAAATGTTGGCGGGTAAGCAAAATCTACCCCCCCCCCCCCTTCTCAGGCCCTCCCTCTTCAATCCCCTTTCCCTTTTACAGCTTCCACATTAGTTAACCCCCTCTTGTCAATTATTAAAAATAATTGTAAGGCGTTTAGAATCGTATAACTAAAAAAAAAGAGATAAGTTTATAACTTGTTGAGTGACTAGGATTTGGATATAACAACTGACTTGTCATTAGAGTGTACACAGCGTGTAATGCATGTTTTTCTTATCGCATTGCTTAGAGTACATGTAAATGCTCTAACATGTTTGACCTTGTTGTAGACGAACGCAATAACATTTCCAATTAATTTTTTCAGATATCAAGTCAGTGACTTATTTTCAACAATTTAAGCATAATTTTTTAACCATAAAGAATAATTAAGTGCCCTTATAGGGTGCACCACACCAAATAAGCCAGAATTAATGCGCCAAGCTACTTATCATAATTTGTAAACCCACAACTTATTTTTAATTACAACGTTTTGGGGGTCATGCAATTAATAGATTGTGTAAATATAATAATCTATCACAACCTGGGGGTTCTGTGCTTCAACCTTTGAGGAGACTTGATAAATTTAGGCGTTAAAGTTGGCCCTATTTGAACGGGAAAGTGGAGAAGTGCTTCACGAAAACTGGCAGCAAGTCGGTTTTGGAAAAAAACAAATTTTCGCGTTTTTTTCTTCTGGGGTAGTTAGCAAAAATTCCAAACGGCTGACCTGGCAAAAATTGAAAAGAATTCTAAAGTTCAGTCGTCCGAAAATATGTTTGATCGGTTTTCAAGAGGCTGAGAGACTTACACGATTTTTTGAGTATTTTTGAATATTTATCATTTAGCATTGGTTCCTATGGGAGTTTATTTAGTGTGGTGCGCCCCACAGAGTGAAGGTCTTCACATGACGCCCGCCCTCTGTTGTTTTGTAAGTGCTAATTCCATCTTACCCGTATCATAATGGAATGGTCGAAGCACGGTTTTAGGCCAAGATGGCGTCCGACCGCACTCCGTGTAAGTTCGGTTTTTTTCCTGGTTAAAAATTCAGACTTCTCGTGAAGTTATGCCATTGCATTTTGGTTAATATTACATAGTACACATATTTCTAATAAATCCTTGGTTTATTTGCTGTATTTAAGGTATTTAAAACTTGTTGTCGGCGTGTTGTCGGCACTCTGACTTGTTGTCGGCGTTGTCGGCGTTGTCGGCGTTGTCGGCGTTGTCGGCGTGTTGTCGGCTTTTAGTAGGACCGCTCAAAAGAGGTCAAAGGGCATGTTTCACTCGGTAGATACCCATCAGATTGTCTCCAGATTTTCATGAAAAGAGCCCCAGCTGTTTTGGAAGAAAAGATGAGGATTCAGGGAAAGGTTGCGTTAATTACTGGTGCTGCTGAGGGCCTGGGTAAAGCTTTTGCCGAGGAGTTGTTGAAGAAGGGTGCAAAGGTACGTAACTTTCACTTTTCAGTAGTTTGCTACGGACGTTGGTAAAACGCGGAACGATTGGAATTGCGGAACGACCGAACGAATACAGTCATTTGACCAGTTCGGGATCACTTCAACTTTGCAATAACCAAAATTATATTACTTCTCACATTACCAATTTCTGTTGATACATGTGTCGTCTCATGTGAAGAATAACATCCATTAAACGAACAAACCCAAAATAAGGTGCCAAACATCATTGCATTGGCAAGTAAATTATGGCCGTTTTCCTGAAGTTTGTCTGCGAAATTTTGTTTAAAAATGTTGGTTGAAAAACGCTGTTAAAACTTCTCACCTTTAGAATTGGAACGCCAGGGCAAAAAACATTTATGTAAAATGCTAAGAATGTGTAAAAAATATTTCCTGTAAATACTGAGCAGTCGTCTTGTTTTTTTGAGAAGACAAAATTACCAAAATTTTCTTTGGGGGGGCATCGTACCCTTGACCAGTTCGGGATCACTCAACATCTCATTGCGTCAAATGGTGCCGCAATAACTTACTAAGTGCGGTAAAAACATACTGCTGCTGTAGAAAGTTTATTTATTGCTTTTGAGATACATTTTTACTTCAACAAATTCTTGTAGATTGTTTTTTTCTGTGAGAAAATGAAACTTGGAGGGGTCAATAATGCTTTAGGTGCGCTTCACTTTTTCTTTTGCCTTTGCTGCTGTTTTGTGTTTTTGTCGCTGGGTTTTTGCGCTGCTGTTGAAGACCTTGCATGACATTCACTAAAGAAAGGAAGTCCAAGTCCATGCGAACACACTTCTGAAGTTTCGTGTCCTTGAGAGACAGTTTTATGAATGGGAGTATGGGTTTGCAATAAAGGGCACGCTACTGATTCAGAATAGATTCAACTGATCCTGAACTGGTCAAACAGGTGATGATACTTTTATCAAAGCCTCTTCAAAAGTACTAATCTTTTTTTTTCGGTGAATACTTGGTGAGTTTTATGACATGTTTAGGTAAACTTATCAACTTTTTTGTTTAAGATATCAAAGAGATTGCAACAAAAAACAACGTGAATTCAAAAAGTGATCCAGAACTGGTCAAACGACTGATACGATGTAACAAATATTGCACATACGTAGTTTTTCATTACCATCTGCATGCCACACAAACGACTGACGAATTTGCTGCACAGACTCCACCGATTCACAGAGTATAATTATAACAGTATTTGAAAATGATCCTTTGTACTTACCAGTGCGTTTGATTGCTTGAAGAACATAATGCCCTTCAAATATAATTTGTGTGTTTGGTTAATTAATTGTTTACAATGGCAACGTTCATTAATAGCTCCATTACCGCAACTAGTACAGTAGCTATGTTATAGGTCGCGCGATATTGACATTTCCTATTCTGGCCGCACACAAAAAAGAGGTTTTTCAAATTAATGTTACTTCGACCTAACAATAACATGCTGTCTGAGCTTCAAATTACTCCTGTAAGTAGTGTAGGTCAATAAAACCATAGAGCAAGGACCAGCTCTCTTCTTTCATAATCCTTTTGAAAAAAGGCACAAATTTACCTGACTTTTTCAAGCATCAAAAAGATTCAGAGCATGGTCACCGACGCGACTACCGCGAGCGCAGCCATTTTTGAACTTTTTTGATAGAAAAATTTGGTCACCGTTTTTCAATTAATACTGCCCTCTCTTGACTTCTACCCCCAAAATAACGCCATCTATTGATAGAAAGAGGATTAGGAAGTTTACGGTGCTTTTTTCCCTGTCTCAATCGGTGAAGAAATAAGGTTTTTATGTACTTTTAAAAACATTTTGGGCCAAATTTTGACTAAATTTCCTATTTTAAAGGAATGTATACATTCAGTGACGGTGGGGTATGCTGTCAAACCTATATCAGTTTAATCCTTGTCCATTTTTGAGTATGAAAAGTTGGGTTTTGTTCCAGCGCGAGGTCTCGCATGCAATTTACGGAGGTTTTAATTAAACCAAGTACTCGGTAAAATCTCATTTTTGAACCTTTGAGTGCGCGTTAGGGATAGGGCTGATAAGCTTGAGTAGTGTGGGTGGTCTTAATTTAATAATATCTGTACCTCAGTCGGCGGCCAGAAGAGTGCCGCATGTTTGTTGTCTTTTGGAAGGCATCTCATTAACGAAAGCACCCATCATGACAGTGGGGTTTGCACCATTGAATTTCTCCTGAGGAGACCTTTAATTTGATGTAAAATTTTAATATATTTGATAAAAAGAAATTTTTACTATAACATAGCTACATGTACAACTAGCAGTAGCAATAGCAAGAGAGGCATTTATTCCTTACCATCATACCCATCGAGAGTAGTACTGGTAGTACTACTACTAGTACTAAGACTACTACACTAGCTAGTACACAGTCAGACTTAGACTTAATTAGAGGGCTGCTGCTCAGACCGGAAGGTAACGGTAGGTTTAGGGCGTATTAATAAGGATCCTCCCTTTTTTTTCGGGGGGGGGGGGGGGGGGGCGAAAATGAGCAGGATTCCAGTCATAGACGATACACATGTGGAATGGTATTTTGGCTGGTACATTTTTGTTGTGCTTAGCTACTTTTTGTTGCTGGAGCAGCTCTAGGAATTATGAAATTGGGCCCTGGGTTAGAATCCTCCACTGCAAGTTGCAACCCTTGATCCTCCCTACGGTAACGGTGGCCACTGCACTGGTGGTAGAGGACTGAGTGAGAGGATCAAGGGTTTCACAATTATCACATTTACATTTAGCCTGACTATTAGATTTATTCATCTACAGGGTGTTGGCATCGTAGATGTCAATGCGTCCAAGGGTAAAGAAACAGCAAGCCACTTCTTGTCCAAATACGGTCATAAAAAGGCTCTGTTTCTTCAGTGTGATGTGACGTCGGAAAAACAGCTTGAAGGTAAGAAGGTTGGCAAGAGTAAATCTAGAGAATTTGGGTCATTCCATTCCCATCCCATTTAATTAAAGCTCCTCTGCAAGTACTTCCAGGCTTACTCCTAGAACTACGAGGATTGTTCCGCTATCGTCTCGTAGAGACAATAGCGTAATGAACCTCAGAAATCTAGGAGTACTCTAGGCCTAGACCCGGTAACTGGGGCGCTGTACTAATTTTTTCGAAATTGATGTCAAAAATTTCGAAAAAAGGGGTACAGCGCCCCAATTACTGGGTCTACTCTGTTCTCCAGCTCCCAGCACCTTCCCCACACATACTCCTAGAACGATGAGGTTCATTCTGCTATTGTCTCATTTCATTTTATTTAATTTACTCTGCTTGTGAAGCCAAGGACTCTCAGAAAAGTGAACTTAATCTCTGTATACTAGTCAAGAACCCAATAGAGAGAAGACAAGGAAGGAAGTTTCAGTTTTAGATGTGGGAGGAAAACCCTTGGGGAATTATTCCAGGGAAAACCCACGCAGTCAGGCAGGGACTGACAACCCAATCCACATAGTGCCCCTGGGGTCCTATTGGTGGAAGGTGAGGAAAGATACCACTGCACCAACCTGACCACCCGAATGATAGCGGAGCGAACCTCATAGCTCTAGGAGTCCCCCACTCATACACATACATACACCTTCAAGAAAGCCACATGTGCAACATCCTCCCATAGACTGGGTAAATAGACCCTTCCCATGAAATGCGCCCTAACACTTTTGGCACAATGAGTGAACATCGTGCCTTTTTGTATGATGCTGATCAAAGTCCGAGTTACTGACCCCAACAACACTTTTTGAACATTTGGACATTATCTGGCTCACGCCAGATAGTTTCTATTATTGACTTGATCATTGACAATTTCATTTTCTTCAGCTTAATTCGTTCCCTCATCAGATGCATTCAGGAAAACGAGAGAGGAATATGGGAGGTTGGACATCGTTTGCAACAATGCTGGCATCGGTGACGAGAAGAAATGGAGACTTATGATCGGTGTTAACTTGGTAACTATTTGTTTGCAGTTTATGACATCAATACTTATTCTGATGAAGGAAGATAAAAAAATAAAACATTATACATGGGGTTCTCCCAAGGCATTCTTAAACAATTTTTTGAAAAACGCTGAATTGAAACGAGGTCCTCAAAATGTTTTTTACTTGGTAATCATCTTTGGTTCTAAAAGCCCTAAGTCGACTGTGCAATCTGGGGCATTTTAATGGTTTCTTTATGTTTTGTTAAAAATTTGATTTGAAGTTTGTTCGGCTGCAATTCATGCGTATCAGCCCCAATTCGCATCGGCACGCGATTTGCGCTTATCAGCTCAATTCGCTAGCTTTTGCATGGGGAAAACGCTGATGTTTTACAAACAAATAAATGGTACAGGTACAACAAGCGTGGTGGTTTTATTTCCTTGTGTGTTCTTTTGTCGTTTACAAACAGGCTGCTGTTGTTCAGGGTACATACCTAGCCAGGAAGTACATGAGTAAACTGAATGGCGGCTCAGGAGGTCTGGTGGTGAACACTGCCTCTATGGCAGGTAGGAGAGCAACCCACTTTGGGGTCACTTATCATCAACCAAAACGCAATGAGTCGTTTTGAGCCATGGCAGAAACATTTCTATGACACTATTAAGTATTAGGTTTGGGTAAAATTTGTCTGAAGACACCCAGACCAAACAGCAAACTCCTATAGACCTTTCCATTGTTGATAAACAAAGTGCGCCGGTTGGCATGGAGGGCCGAATGTTATCAAAACAATCAATCGTGTTAAAAAATGCTGTGACCAAATTCAACATTTTCTGTAAAGATTCATGAACTGAAATACCTTCCATGATTGGTTGATTTGTTTCCAACAAATTCAACACTATTTTTGAATATTTGTGTAACATTGCTACAAACTATGGCTATCTGTTTTTGATTTGCAGTTATGGCTTTCTAAAGTTTTCCAACCTCGGTTGGCAAAAACTCGGGCTGTGACGTTGCAATACTATATCTCAAAAAGGCTAATTGCATTTTAAAAGCAGTTCAGCACAAAAAAGTGCCTAGCACAGACATATTTTGCTTAGCAAAGTCACCAGCCAAAACACCATGTAATGTTCAGTGTTTGTGACTGGTTCCCTGCTCATTTTTGCTAAGCACCATTTTGTTGCATAACAGCTTTGTGAAATAAGGCCCTGTTGTCATCATAATCTGTAATACCTATCAGAGCTGCCAATTCTCCAAGATTCTGCAGAAAGTTCCCTGAAAATTTGTACAAATCTTTCCATGTAAATGTTAGGATGAACATGTTTCGATGTCCTCGGCTGTGATGCTGGTGCAGAGACCATGACAGAACTGGCTTCCTGCATGGAGGATAGAGAATTTTGGAGTGTCTATTGGATATCCTGCCTGTAGGCAACATGATGTATAATATAGTATATCTAATGAACAAGTTGAATACCTCCCTGATTATGAAAACTTTTTCCCGATTATCAGTTACTCACTCCGTCGACCCAAGTGGCTACTTCAGACGTGCATCACGATGATACACATATCACGATCACTCATGCTGCCAGTAGTCTCCATGTTTTGGACAAAATCTCCCAAATTGCAAGATGCAAGTGTTGGCAGCTCTGAACTGTCCATTATTATCAAGTTTACTATGACTATTGTTGTTTTTTTATCTGTAATCTAATTGTTTGTTTCTTGTGTTTGAAGGTTTGATACTTAGTCCTCTAACACCTGTGTACACAGCAACAAAGCATGGCGTGGTGGGCTTCACAAGATCAATGTCTGTAAGTATCTTAAAGTGAAAACATCTTAACCACACCAGTATTTCTCCTTGAAAGAACAGAAAGCTAGACACAGGGTGTTTGGATTTACGACAAGTTATCCCTGACCCGCATTGTCTTGTTTGGTCCTTTCGTTGGGCAATTTTCTTGTGTCCTTCACTTGATTGACTTCTCGTACTCTGTGCTAGGCCCAATTTCATAGCAGAAAATATTGCTTACCAATTGTCTGCTAAGCAGAATTGAGCAGGATACCAGTCAAAAAATGTACTTGTGACATGGCAGTTTGGCTGGTAACCTTATTCTTGTAAGCATACTTTTGTTGTGCTTAGCTACTTTTTGTGCTTAAGCAGCTCTATGAAATTTGGCCCTGGTCTAGTTGCCCTCCTGTCATCATTTTTGTTGGACTTTGCTATTCTGTACGTTTCTTTGGCTAGGCCAGTGTTTCTTGCTTTCTTGTTTCTGTTTTGGTTTTGTAGTTCTTCACTTTGCCTTGTATATTTTTTTGTATTTGTATTGTTGTAGTCGAGGCTAAACTGTCTGATTTGCTCCTAACTCTGAAGGGTTTTGGGATTTGTTTGATGGAAGGTATTTATGAATGGGAATAAAGGAGTGGTGGCTCAGGCTTAAACGTCCGTTTAAACATCAATTGAAAACCTTGCAGGGTCGTGGCCGTGGCCGTGGCCTTTGGTTTGGTCCTTTATTGCACGGCCACAATCCTGCAAGGCTTTAAACGGATTCAATTCAATTCACTTTATTATCCACAAACGGGAAATTCATTTCGGCCTTTACATCAATAAGTTAAATTTTCAAAAATTAAAATTCATTAATTTTCACCATTTCAGTACAAAAATACATCAACAAGTCACAATACTTCTCTATATAAGAGGAATGACACAACAAGTTAAAGGCAAATATAAAAGCTAAAACTACATAAAATATTGCAATTACAAAAAGTATATTAAAATTTCTAGTTTAAGAGCTCGTCACTTCTCTTTTAATCCCTTTGAGGCTGCCCTTTGATGAATGACATTACTTGGATCGTTTTCTTGCAGTCTTTTGATCCAGCTTTCAGCAAAGACGACATCCGCTTAAACGTTATTTGTCCCTCTTTCACTGATACTTCAATTATCAGCAAGACGGACACTCCAGATTTCATCGATGGTGATGTCATGAAACAGGCCGCGGGGTCATTCAAGTTGCTACCGTAAGTTTTATATGTTCAAATTATTCTTCCAGTGAAACACAAGTAACCATGGTATAGACCTTATGCATTGGCATCATCACGCCGCTATCTCAGAGGTAAAGCGGTGATGAAACAATGGAAACGCTCAGCTATGTAACGCTGCGTACAGAATGGGCTAATGAGTAACCTTCGTCTGACCTCTCGTCGAGGGTGCCCTACTCAAATGACATCATATGCATAAGACATTAGTGATCGATGGTAGACCCTGTATGCCACGTTTGTAATTTTGAATAGCGCGCCCTCTTACAGCATGATTTAACCAACTTGACCAGCTCTCACTAACGTTTTGGGAATCCTGCATTCATTGGCTCAACTTCTCTTTGTTTTTCTCCCCAGCCTTTCCTGGTGAACCAATTAGTGTGCAATTGCAGAAATAAATTTACGTACATTGTTACTCTTGACAAACATGACCGTGGGTCAAATAATAATTTTTTATCAATTTATTTTTGTGAGAAAACAAAGAACAAGTTAACCCAATGCTGCAGGATTCCTAAGACGTTTAGTGAGAGCTGGTATCCACTCTCTATTTTTGAAGGCCTCCTTTGTACTTGTGTTCTTAACTGCTCCTTTACTTTCAGCGGTTTTAATTTGTTGGACGACACCCTTTTAATTTTCTATGGTGGTAAAACAACTCTGTCACTGTGTAATTTGTCCCGTTAATCTCTTTATAGTACTTTTTGTTCTTGTCTATTTTACAAATGTATCTCTGTGTTTTTATTGTTAGATTCACACTGGAAAAATGTTTTTTTTTACTTGAATGTGATGTTTAAAATAAATTGAATTGGATTGAATTAAATTGAATAAAAAACTATGCGTTAAGAGGGCCTGCTGTTATGAATTACTAACAAGTGCTTATAAACAATCAACTATCGATCACTGACATCTTGGGCCAAGACTACCATCGAATAGATATTATGCTTATGATGTCACAGGTGAGCTGTTGTTTAAGAAAGTGTGTTTCACACTTAAGTGGTCGACTATTTGGTCACCAGTGGTTGTTTGTGTCAAACCAATCTAGGCCCAATTTCATAGAGCTGCTTAAGCACAAAAAATAGCTAAGGACAATAAAATGTTGCTTACCAGAAAAAGGTTACCAGCCAAACTACCATGTCACATGTGCAATTTGTGACTGGTATCCTGCTTATTTCTGCTTAGCAGAAACTTTTTAAGCAATGTTTTCTGCTTAAGCAGCTCTATAAAATTGGGCCCCTGGTAGTGAGAGGGTTGAGAGACTTCGGCTTTGGCCACTGGCTATAGCGTCAATGGTGAAGAATAGGCCTTTAAAAGGTGTGTACAACATTGGTCATTGCCAAAGACCAGTATCCACACTTGATGTGACCTAACATATACATGAAATAACAAACCTGTGAAAGTTTAAGCTCAATCGGTCTTCGGAGTCATGAGAAAACAGTTAAAAAAACCTTGTATGTTTTTTTTGTTTTTTTTCAAACTTCGGATTTTATCCTGCAGGATAAAGACTATTGTTTTACTCATTTCCTAAAACTACGGCATTTCAAGCAAAACTATGTCAAAGGAGGTTTTCCACCATGACCATCTTTATACCATGTAAGTTATGTGCAAATCTGTGAACATTTATATTTTCATTCTTACCAATGCTGTACACACCCTTTGAAGAGATCTAGCCATAGTCGCTTCTAAAGCCAATTGCTTTTAAACAGGTAGCCTTTAAAAAAAAAAAATGTGAAATTTCCTCGTTGGGAAACAAAAACCACGAAATGCCTGTTTTTATGCTTTTTTTTCTCTTCAAAATACTTGGGAAAGTTCTGAGTATACAGTGTTTAATACATACACATCAGTGTGTGGGTAAACACAAATACTATTGTTTATCCTGATACAAATTTAACATCTATTCAAATGCATTTTATTTTCAAAAGATGTAAAACGAAAGTATAATTACAAGTAAATAATTCATTATGTGGGACCAAGTTTAAAACTAGAAAATCCACAGCTGTAGGTATCTATAATGATCGGTTAACTTTAAAATTAACAGCAGCAACATTAACAGTAACAAACTTATACTTTGGTGGCTTGGATGCTTGCTTTTAAACTTGTTCATCTCTACATGTATTTAATTTGAGTCATATAAAATAACTTTTGATGTTTTTCAATTATTTGTATAATTGAACATATATTTTTTATTTTATTTTAGCAAAAGACATTTCTTTCTTATTATTGTTACTTTATCAGCGAAGGAAATCTTCCATATCAGACAAATGTAAAAACTATTCCTTGAAATCTTTGATTTAACCTTTGACCTTTGATTAATCTAACTCCGTTGCAGGGTGTCTCTAGTTGCTGAGGGCTTCATGAGGTTAGTTGAGGGCGATGACCTCCACGACCAGGTCATGAGAGTCACCCATGAGCGGGGAATTGACTTCCAAAGATTCAAACCAACCCCACCATTGCCAAGTAAGATGTGAGACCGAGAGAAGTCGAAAGAGTCGTTTGGACCCAGTGGCATTTCTGTGTACTTTTCTCCAATGCTTTTATAAACCAGGAATGCAGTTTTTCAACTGATCGGCAGAGTTTCTATTTTTTCCCTCTTGTTTAGTGCCAGAGATTCTGAACAAAAACTCTTTTCCTGCATTGAGTTTCTAGTTCAGACAAGAGACAAGTACAAACATTTTTGTTTTAACAAAAAATACAAAACTAAAAATATGTGTCATCGGCCAAAAATACATGATCATGTGTACTGTACCTGAACAGAAATTTATTAAATTATTTTCATTCTTTTTTTGCCGCCAACATTATGGCTAGCTAGCTCATTTGGTAGAGCACTGGCATGTTAATCCAGAGGTCACCGGTTCAAGTCCTGCTCTAGTAAATTTTTCTTTTTTAACCCAAACAATATAATTTACGTAGAGCCCTTGCATTTTTTTGTAAGAATAACAAACGTGATTTACTATAATTGCATACTCATTAGTGTCTTGAAAGGTAGCCTGCACGACCACTTTTAAAATTTGGCATAATTTAAAGTGAACTTTTCTAAATTTATTGTGCTGAGAAGTGCAGAAGTAAGTTTCTCAACTTTTGGGCCACTCTTGCATTTTGCATTTTGCATCTATTTGCATACTTATTAACAATAATTTGTTTTGCCGTTTATTGACAGTGTATAAGAAAAAAACTGTATGGTTTTTGAAAATGTAAGTTTACGAAAAATATGTTTATGATCAGTGAAGTAAAAATTGTCAAGATAGAGTATTATTGAAGATTAAGATGTTCTTCTTCACTGCTGAAATAATTTTTACCATAAAGTGAATTGTAAAATGATAAATTATATTTTGATAAAATAAAAACGATGAGACACCAAGGCAGTGTTTTTAAATGTGGTTATGTTATAGTCGAAGAGTGTGTTATTGTATCAGGTCAGGTCAGGTCAGGTCAGGTCAGTAAAAGGTCAAATACGGCATGCCTGATATTCTTCCTACTTTAATCTGATTCCTGACTTCTTTGCCACAGAAAAATCAGCAATAGCCTGCAAAGTCTATAAAGCCTATACCATATGTACATGTGGGTCAACTATTGTAGGCTCCACAAAAATGTCCTACTCTTTCCCAGGGGCCAAATATCACGCCCGACTGGTCAATTAAGGAGCTGATAGGGGAGCTTTAAAATGAGTCCACAACTTTCCCGCCACCCTCTTGTTTGGTGGTCAGGTTGTGGCTTAGTAGTATCTTTCCTCACCTTCCACATCTAGGACCCTGGTTCAAATCCTGCCGGGGGCACTATGTGAATTGGGTTTTCAGTCCTGTCCCTGATTGCGTGGGTTTTCCTTGGGGAAACGTTCTTGAGTTTTTTTCTCCCACATCTAAATATGAATTGTCCATCCTTGTCTTCTCTCCATTATTTTCTTGGCAAGTATCCTTGGCTCCACAACCAGCTTTTTGTAGCGCAAAATGTTACACAATTTGTGTGTGTATATGAGGTTGTTTCCAGTGGTTCAAATAATAATCTTACAGTTCATGATAGTTGTAGCTGTCATACAGTCATTGACTCCGACTGTCTGTTACATATTGCTCTCTAGTTTTGGTAGATTTGCTAGCCAATATACACGATGTGACCTCTGTTGACAAGTCTGTTGTCCAAGTCATGTTCCGCCGGGCAAAAAGACGCGTAGTCATGGTAATATTGCGTGTACTTTCTAGCTGGCTGTCAAGTACACAAAGGTTTTGCCCGGCGACATGCGTGCGCATCATGTTATGATTTTCAAATGACGTCGGAGGTCACATCGTCTATACCAAGCTCATCGTTTTTTTGAAGTTTGTATTTTGTCCCACTGGATGAAAACAAGCTTTTAATACACTGCCTGCTCTTCTTGTATACGTCTAATACATTTTCTGATGTCAAAATGATATTATAATGACGAATGGTCGAAGGACGTCCATTTTGCTAGCATTTGAGTTTTGCAAAATCAACAACCCACTTGAGGGGAAAACACACAAACATTTACTTACAGATTCAACTCAAAATGATTTTCGAAAACTGCAAACTAGATTATGTCTAAATATGAAAAGGAATTTCATCAATTCTTTTACGGAATGCATCAATTTGTCATTAATTTCTTAGTGTTTTTTTTAAAACTCAGTAGCACCGTAACTATATAGGGTATAATTTTAGGGGGCACAAGGGGTACACTATTTAATTTCTAGGGGTCACTTCTGGCAAAGTTTCCGTGCGTCTTTTTCTCAAACAAGCCCCCATTAAAGCGACAACAATGTACCATTTTACTCTGGTAATTTAAAATTCCCAAAGTCGAATTTAAATTGGGACACGGGAGTGGGGGGGGGGGGGGCACGGACATCACCCCACCCCCACAGTTACGCCCCTGTAACTTGCGCCTAAAGTCCCGGCGATCCCGACAAAATTGGCCCCACAATGCAGGAGGCTTTCCCCACAATATTTTCGCCGTAAGTGCGTAATATTAGTTCTCAGTGTGATAAGACGGCGCAAACCTACAGGCATATTTTGAATAGAATTAATTTTCAAAAAGCAAGATGACCTCACTTCTGAACATGTCTATTGGTGAGGGAAAACACCCTTTGAACTTAAGTTGCCAACAAGAGATGTAGGCCTGTATGTGCTGTCTTCATTATAAGAAACTATAAATAACTATATAGTAATCTTGCGGGTACAACAATGTGTAAAATTTCTTCTTGTGAGTGTAATTGACTATGAAAAAGAGCCGATTTGGTCTCGACGTTTCGAACAGTATACTGTGGTCGTCTTTAGGAGACAACGACGAGCAAAAGAGATTTACACATGGTTGTACCCGCAAGTTTACTACTTATAGTTATTTATAGTTTCTTATTTTCCACACCATGCAAAGCTTCAAACACCACTTGTCTTTATTATGTTATTCGGTGCAGTCCGAGAGCCCTTAATATTGAATTTTTCCTTCAACAAGGATGACAAGTCAGTGTTTTGGTGATCAGTATTTCCGAATCCAGTTGCAGTCATGGAGAAAAAAAAACAGGGATCGGTGTAAGTGATGTTGAAAGCTTTTTATTGTGTTGATCATACGAAAAAGTATGAAGAGAAGAGGATTCCGCTTGAAACGTCGAGACCACACCGATTCTTCTCAGAGCCAAATTGATTGTTTACATGGTACAACCATGGAGGAAGATTCTTTCCTCCATGGTTGTACCATGGCCGCTTGTTTACTAACGGAGATTTAGCGTGTTGGATATACGGTGGGTTCATTAATATTCTGTGTACTAGAGCGTCAAATCTGCTTTCAGTGAATGAACGAACGTCCTTCAGAGCCTTTCAAACTTTGCTCTGACAAAACATGGGTTTTGAAAGTCCAACCGTTTTCAGCACTAAAGCTACGAACCATCCCACTGTTGGGCTGTTCTACTCACATTATCACAAAGATTGTTTCACGGACTGTTTGTTGGCTGCACATAAGCTCAACTGCATCCAAGTCAATTACTACTACTAGCACTTTCCTAATTCATTTCATCAACTTTGGATGTACTGTTGACAGCTTTTTATCTTGTCAGTAACTTGGAGAAATTCTCCAAGCAACCCGTTGAAGAGTATAAGCCCATCAACAAGCGTCGGACTTTCAAAACACTGGAAAACAACATAAATATACGCGCGGGAAAACAGACGCCGTGGATTTCAGTCCTCCTCCTACTCCAGATCAGCCAGCTATTTTGTGTCCACGCAGGGTCATACCTCTACTAGCTAGAATGGCTGCGTGCTGACGGGAGACCAGCTACGTCGCATGTGTTCCAGGAGGGGGAAACAGCCATCGCTAGGTGCCGGGTGACCACTCGGGCGGGGCCCCCTATGAACTCTTTCTCCTTCGAGTGGAAGCAACACGGCAGTATGGGTGAGAGGGTGACCATCTCGCAAGGTGAACGGCTCGTCTACATGGGCGACAAACGGGATCGCTTCTCCCAGATCTCCCTCACCCAAACCAGTGCCAATACCGTGGAATACCGGCTCACAAATGCAGACATAAACCGCTACGATTCCGACGGGTACGTCTTCCTCTGTAGACTGGAACAGTCTTCTGATGCAGTATTTGTTTCGTTCGTCCCGTCGAAACTGCTTCGCGTAAGCTGGGTTGCTCCCTCCCCGCAATGTATGGCAGACGTGGCTCGAAAAGCCAAGAAGGGCGAGTCGGTGGCGTACCAATGCTCGGCTAGCGACACCGATGGAGTCTTGCAGACGAACGGGTCTCTTTCGATCTGGAAAGACGGTGACCAACTTGACGGAGTGGTCGAGAACAAACAAGAACTTCAGTCTGAAGTCCAGTACAGTCCGAGTCACAACGTGGTTGTAACTGATAATTATGCCTACGAATCGTACATGTGCCGCTTTGTGGCATTTGGCAGTTTCAGGAATTACGACTACAACTGCACCTTTCAAATGCCGGTCTGTGTGGTTGCTGATGCCGATCTACCTTGTGGATCTCCGCTCGTTGGAGGAGCAGAAACGCTGTCTTGCAATCTCATCTTGACATATTGCATCTCACTTGCGACGGCCATTTTCCAGATGGTGTGAGAAACATAATTATTGACATGACAAAAAGTGTTTAATGTGTGCCAATATTCTTAAGGGAAGGTATACCATTGGTAGTTGTCCAAAAATTAATGACCATAACAACTTACTTGATAAAGAGCACTGGAGTGCTGTTGATATTATAAAAACATTGTTAGAATTAGAAACGACCCCCTTTGAAATAATGTTGTTTTAAAGAAAAGATAAATTTTCACCCCCAAATTTGAATCTGAGAAAGGCTTTAGGCATGATGCCTTTCTTTGGCATCTGAAAGCACACAATATATACAACAATGTTGTTTTCCCCCATTATTTTCTTGCAACTTTGATAACTAGTTGAGCCCAAATGGTACAGGTTTGTTAATGTATGCATACCTTCGGATACATCAAGTGAGGATACTGGTCTTTGACAATTACCAAAAGTACACCCTGCCATTGATAATAAGCTCGGTCTTTTTTCGGGAGATTTCGAAAAGGCCCATGCCATGCTTTTAGCGATTAGATTTGTCAGTATAGCCTACTACCATATAAAGTAAGATAGGCCTACTAATAACGGTGCTATTGTTTAATAACATGATTTTGTTTACTTATTGTGTATTGGAAATGCTGTTATTATTTGTTTCTATTTTTTAAAATGAAATTAGACTCGGAACTGATTTTCAATAACTCATAATCCCATTAATAGAAAAAAAAACTAATAAAAAAAAAACCTACGGTTAAAAAAACACTCAAAAAAACCAAAACATAGTAAGGCTTACGTGTGTGGATTGTGCAAAAAAACAAACATTGTTTTTGTTTTTCAAAGGGTTGCACATGACTAGTTACTGAACACCAATACCCGTATCAGTTAATAGTATATGCAAGCCTCAAAGACGATATCATCACAAGAACTAGGCTGATCAGAGTTTGAGAAAAAAAGCTGGACACAAAAGCCATTTCTATAAAATCAAAAGATGTATCACTAATGTTCAATGTAAACCATTGACCATAGTCCGTCACTTGTGTGTAACCACTTTAACTAATAGCCAGAAAGGACGCCCGGGCACAGTTTAGCTCAGTAACATACCTTTGTTTGAATCTCGAGTGCGTTATAATTTCTTTTGTTTGTTGGTTTGCATTCCTACACGCAGAATATGCCCCCGGTTTCTCTGAGTTATGAAACGATGGCGTTAACATGTTAAAGGCACTGTACACGTTTGGTAATAACTCAAAATATAAATTAGCATAAAAACTTACTTGGTAACGAGCAACGGAGAGCTGTTGATAGTATAAAACATTGTGAGAAACGACTCCCTCTGAAGTAACGTAGTTTTTGAGAAAGGGGTAATTTCTCACTAAAATAATAAAAGACTTCTGGCCAGAAGCCTTTTATTCCTATCTGAAAGCACACTAATTTGTACAACAAGGGTGTTTTTTCTTTCATCATTTTCTTGCAACTTCAATGACCAATTTAGCCAAAATTTTCACAGGCTTGTTATTTTATGCATAATGTTGGGATACACCAAGTGAGAATACTGGCCTTTGACAATTACAAAACGTGTTAAGTGCCTTTAAGACAATAGAGTGTACAATCCACGCGCCAAAAACTAATAAATAACAGAGCTACTGTTAGTAAAGATAGCGCTGTTGTTGGATTAAAAAACAATTGTTGGCATAGGGCTCGTAATCAAGAAGTGTCAGGAACTTTTGCGCAAACAGACGGCCCATTGACGCAACAACCGCATTAATGATATTGACCGCAGTTTTGCGGACCATATTTTTGTACCGTTAGATAATAATAAGCAGTGTTCATATGGCTACGGCTACCGCTGGATCGTCGCGTCATCATGTGTTGAAGTATAGGGAGTCCTTAGCAACACCCTTAGCAACAGCCGTAGCCGTAGCCGCCAATTCAAATACGGCCATCGATATGAAAGACAGTCAATTTACAAATTTCATTAAGTTAACTAACAGTTGAAATAATTATTTAATTTGCAATCTGAATTTACAAGTGAGACTGTGTGTATATTTCAACTATAATATAAGATGTAGTCTTAAAATATTTCTAGTTATAGTTTCACATTGAATATTAAAGTGAAAATGTTAACATAAACTAATATAATAAACATGAAACAAATGTATACTTTCTTTGGCAAACTTCTATGGGCAACATTGCAGTGCAATAAACGTAGTCACAACCAATTGAACACAAATCACTTTTAACAAAGACTACACATTAATATTGCAGGTGCAATGACAATGACATTTTGATTTTGATTTTTTTAAACAAAATGAATTGCTTTTAAAAAGAAAAAACGATCTAAAATTGTCCAATATATCAGTACCTTTGAAATTCTACTTAATAACTAGAGAATTAATTAAGCAGTGATTTGAAAACTTAATAATTTCGTTTCCTGAAGGCATTGGTAAAACCGTTAATTGAATTTATTTTTTAAAATCATTTCCTTTATAAATTTAGATTTCAATGTGGGTTTTTTGTGCAAAATACTACTCAAAAATTTGATGATACTTTTAAAGGCTTTAAACTACTCAAAAATTTGATGATACTTTTAAAGGCTTTAAACAAAAAATATTTTGAAGTTTGAAAGTTACCTTTGAATTAAAAAACATTTATTTTGACTGCACCACTTTTTCTTGGGATTAGGCAATACTATTTCCCCATCTCAACCCTCTATTATGACAGTGACTTCAGGATTAAACTTTGAATAGTCATTTTATGCAAACTGTTTTCCTTCTAGATGACAGTGACTTCAGGATTAAACTTTGAATAGTCATTTTATGCAAACTGTTTTCCTTCTAGAACAACAATACAACAAACTTGATCTTCTTGTTTGAAAAACACAAGTGCCTTAAACAACCAATTTGCCTCAATATATTTCTGACAATAATGACAATGTGTGTTTATTGTGCAGTTTTCCAAACAAGTAGGCCTCTAAAAGCGCCTTACAATATTATTACCCCATTTCTTTCATTGGGCCCTAAGCATTCCTGAGACCATCTCAACTCCTTGGAGTATGCAGCACCGACAACCAATTTAGTGTGAAGGCTGCCAATCCTTCACATCAACAATCTCTACCCTAACAGCTACCCCATTTACTCCTATAAGCTATAATAGTGAATTGCCCAAGAAAAAAGTAACACAATCGGGATTAGAATCCACACTTTAATGACACAGCCATCTGAACTTGAGTTTGATACAGCCAAGACACGCCATATAAGTGGTTGCATCAGGGATAATTATTCACTTCATTTTTGCCAAAAACTAATTTCTGATTCAAATACAAGTAACATAAACAGCACATTATTTCTGAGTATATCTCATTGTAAACCGAGACTAACATATCTTGTAATTTAACTTCTTTTATAGAATTACAGTGCCGCTCAAATTAAACTCGGAATAACTTATCTTTATAATCAATCCACTCCTATAAACTAACATTTAAATATTGCACAGTAAGATCATCTCCATATTAAAAATACAGCGCCCTGATAATATTTCTCAAAAATTTGAAAAGTGTGGAATAACGGGAACACTTTACTGAGCCGTTTTAAAACACAAATGCCAAAACTTTACAATGTTATAATAAATATATAATTTAGTTCTTCGTTCTCTACAAACATTGCACAAGATTTCACTAAAATTATTTTGTGAGGAATCACATGGAACAAATAGAAATTTGGAACAAATAGTAATAATAATGGACTATAATATAACTATGTAATCTATATAATCATTATATAACACCATGTGAAAACTAAGATGTTGTGTCTCAATGTTTCCCCTTCTTTGGTCATCATCAGGAGACTAAGTCTTGCACGTTTTTGAATGAAGAAACCCGCGCAAGATTGTTTCCTTCATGCGCTAACGCGATTTACTCGAGACCAAAGTTATCCCAAACATATTTGAACAGATTTGCGAGACTTGCACGGTCTATAGAGTGTTTGAGATGCTGGGTCCAATTTCAAAGAGCCAAGCACAAAAAACAGCTAAGTACAACAAAAGTATGCTTACCAGAGTAAAGGTTAACAGCCAAAATACCATAAAACAAAGTGCCATCTGTGATCGGTATTCTGCTCATTTTTGCTTAGCAGAAAATTTGTAAGCAAAATGTTTCTGCTTTTAAAAGCAGCTTTATGAAGTTGGGGCCTGCTTTTACTAAGCAGAATTAGGATTAAATTCATTTAAATTGTAATGAAGATCTTATGGAACTGAACTGACAATACAGAGCTTCCGACTCTCACAAACCAGTTTTGTTTGGAATAACTTTTTTTCTTTTACTGAACATCGTCTCTTCTGGATTCAGGCGAGGCTTCGCTACTTGAGTCGTAACCCTCGCCTTGCAGAGTGGAAGCCTTGCTCCCTTGGTCTTCCACCCCGGAGAGTGAGGGCGTGGTGCTGTCTGATGACACGCCTTTATCGATGTCCTCCTCGGAATGTTCATCCGCGCTGCAGGCATTGTCGATGTCATCTTCAACTTGGTGTTCGCTTTTATCGGTACCGCTGTATGTTTGGAAGGAATCAGAATTGCTTGGTTTTATATCTTGTATATAAACAAGTCTGTCTCTGGCATTCTTTAAAGATTAACCCATATTTGCCTAACTATGGGATTTCTCGTAGAACACACACATGATGTTAGCGCCTAACTTTGAGAAATGAACAAGGAGTTAGTGTCTTTCTTTATAACAATAATAAATAATAATAGGCATTTGTAACGCGCCAAATCAATCTAAAAAGATGATCAAGGCGCAAAGATGCAGAGACAATGTAAACAAAAATTGAAAGTACATAGATACACTACTATACTCTCACTACTATGGTGTGAGTCGGGGAACATGGCAAAATGTATATCACATTAAAGAGAATTGTGTACTCTTTCCAACAGTGGGTGTGTTCGATTAGCTTCCCCGGGTCGACCCCGGTCTGCTCATCCGGGTGAGCCCCTAACCATGAGCTAATCGAATGCCAACTTCCCCCAGCATTCACACCGATGCATCTTGGGACAGCCGACCGGAACTACTTCCATTTTGTGTCGTATGTCCGATACTTTCCGTGGATTCACGAAAACATCGTAAAATAATTATTCTCAAGGTAAAACTGCAACATTAAACAATTGTACAACCCCACAGTGATACAAAGGTACCCGGCTTCGAATAAAAAATACTTATTGCTCACAAAAACGCTGTTGTAATGGCGAAAATGTGTGTCAAACTTCCTAAAATGTCCCGCTGAATTACAAACAAAATGGTGGCCATTGAGAAAGTTTTTCGCCGTGACGTCATGAACCAGGGGCAGCCCCGAGTGACCCGCTCCACAAGCAGGGCACTTGGGGCTGACCCAGGTGAGCCCCGCGAATGACGTCAAAGCACCGGAGGAAGACCTGGGTCGACCCGGGAAGCTAATCGAACGCACCCATTATACAGTTTGTTGGGATGTAATTATTTGCAAAGCAGTAAATACTTGTAATGCAGCAATAAGTGCTACATGGGCTTAGGCAGGAACAGCGTTTATGTACTGTTACTAGTCAGGTGAATATCAGTTAAGCTGCAACAAGTCTTGAACCTTGCCTCCGTGCGTCATTTGACAACCAAATTGTAAACACACTCTGCTGACTATAATGTACGTCTTTAAAGGTAAATATATCATACGATGAATTCAAACTTGGCTCTTTGGTATAATGATCGGCGGGTCAAGCAGCGTGAAGCTGGTAAAAATAAAATCTTGCCACCACATGGTGGCGCTGCAACAAGACCTGGCATCTCCTCTTGAAACTCTTTCTGTCTGCTCTCTAAGCCTCTACTACAGGTACTTTCATGGTATGTGCGCAGAAGGTCTCTCACTCGTTGACCCTTCAGTACACTATTTTACTTGTTGCACACAATTAATTAAGTCAAGGCCATACAGCATATCGAGCCTGCCCAGTGATCTTGATCCAAATGACCCGGTCCAGCATGCAAGTACTCGGCTCTTCAGCGCTGGTTAAGCTGGTGACCCGTTTCAGCAAGTCCATGAAGGAGAAACATCTTCTCCCATGTGAGGCAGTGCCCCATGTGGGTTCCCAGAAAACGGTTGCTCACACTTTGCAACATCTTCTGCTAGATATTCTGCTCGCCTATTCTTCGTAACTGCTTCACTTTGGATCTCCATCTGTATCTTGCTTTCCACAAGCTCTCAACAAAAGTTGTTCTTATATTCCTATAGCCCTCACCTGAAGTGGGCTTTTGGCCTTGTGTTGGAGCAACTTATCAAATACATTTACAAAAGAAACCCAAATAAAATGCTATCTAGACCAGCTCTTTTTCTGATGCTTCACTTACCTATCCTCCATGTGTACAAACAGGGCAGAAGATGACCTCTGATTGACCTCTGGTTGGTGTTGCTGGGAAGGCTTCTTCCGTGCTCGCTTCTCCTCCCGTTCGACATCACTGATGCTCCGTGCCATGCGGTGGCGTTCCTCTACAATATACACAAACATCGAATACATTAATGGCTTTAGAGTTCTGATAGCCTGGTCCTTAAAATGTCTGTACACTTTAAGATTGTCTTAGACTTTAACCACTTCCCATCAGTATTAACAAATCTGTACCGTGCCTCTGCATGGAATTATTTTTTCTGTACTTTTCTGGAACTTCTGAAATAATTGTTGTTGTTGAGATTACCCCTGTCACAATGAAACCCTGGCTAAACAAGTAAAGACGGCAAACATTCTCAAATGCGGCACTGGAATTTTTATTTTCTTTGTAGAAACTATGGAATGTCTTTACTGTGAATAGGCCAAACCTTGGCCGTAAGCCACAGCCGATTATCGGCCATGGTATGTTGGAACCTCGGACTTGCATTGCGTATACTGAAAAAGTTGAGTACCAAAAAATGGTTCACATTGGTGCAAGGCAGAATCTATTTTCTTGTTGTTTATCCCCATTGCAAGAGTTACATAATTTTAGATGCCTCATTGTTTTGGTCCACAATCACTGGCAGGAAAACTTTCTATCTACAAAATATTTGATCACCAACTTACTTATCCCGGAGAAGCTGGATTTGGAGGTAGCTTTCCTTGGTGCCGGCCTCCCTTGCTGCTGCTGCGTCATCGTTCCTCCGTCTTCTTCCTCTTCTTCAAGTGGCATGTTACCGGTGAGGCTGCTCCTTCCCGTCATCTCCTTGTCTTCCTCTTTGTCCCACAGCAGGTTCATGTTACCCATACTCTCCCGAGGGGTGCGGGAACCGCTGCCGGGCAAGTGAAGATCGCTCGGCTTGGGGGACAGCACGCTGGCTGTCCTGCGCAGGATGCGCTTGGGCCTCAGATGCTCATGATGAAGTTCGCTGTCCGAACGTCCCTGCTCGTTCTGGGATTCCGAGTCGTCATTGGAGGTAGGACCATGCTGCTGTTTCTTTGCTCTCTTCACCACTGAGTTTAAAAGAGGTGGTTTCATAGATTGGAATGATAGGTTTCATAACTTGGTGTTCCGATAAATAATTCTAATTCGTACCTCAGAAGAGCCCTCTCTGTCCGTGACTCTTTGATTCAATCGAAACAATCATGAAAACAAAGCTTAATTAGTGCATCAGGATAAAAGAATATTATTTTAAATAACATGGAGCGATAATTGTGGTTTCGTCTTGAAGGATTGTTTCGTAAGTACATTATGTTGTTGTGGCAACACTTTTAGTACATGCGGAAAATAGTCGCAGTGTGGTTTCTGTAGTCGTGGCGGCGCAATTTCAGTAGTCGTGGCGGCGCGATTGACTGAGTAGTTGAAAAACGGTAGTCGCGACACGACTAAGCAATCAACAGATGCGACTCTGACACTAGTTGCCCAGGCTAAATTTTGATTTTACCCTTACACTGACCCATAATGAGGGTCAACACACATTATTTATCCCTGCTGCTAATTACATGATTTGAACTGGATGCTTGTCACTGACACTCAGTGGGCCTAGTGGTTAAGACATCTGTTCTACTGGGGATTGTGGGTTCGAATCCCAGCTGAGTTGCTGGTCTTTGGAGCTCCTGTTTGAAAACACTTGCTTTTACCACTAAGGTAAAGATTTCCAGAATACATATCTTTGAGTCCGGGAGAACATTATCTACCAAGCGTATGAGCCCCCTGGGCCATTTCTTGCCAAACAGCGAGGCTTGAAAAATGTGAGCGTAACTGAGCCACAGTATCTTTGTCCGTTAAATGACAGAGACAACAATCTGAGCATCAGAGCCCAAACATATATAGTGCTTTATCTACACGCGTCTCGAAGTGCTTATCATTATGTATTTCCAGACAGGTTTTTGAAGTTTATTTATGTAACACCTTGTAAGGATTTGTACATGGTGCTGTGGCCCATTCAGCAGCCATTACCAGAAACACCGGGGAAAACCCTTTCTCTTAGCGACAAGTGTGAATGTTTTTTTAAAACGTGCATTACACAACACACTGGACCTTTGGCTTTACATCCCATAGAGTGGAGTACTTTGATAGAGTTGCAACTAGCTAGAAAACCGAGTTTTAATAAAATGTCAACAGCCATGCCTTCAACTCAAGAATATAAACCCACACAGAAATCATTTTTTCATCTTCTTTAACTGCTCTCGAGAGCCAAAGATCATCTTATCCTATAATTATACCATCCCAGCTCAACCACCCCAACCATCCTTGACCACCCCCACCTCCATCCTAAAGAAAAAATCAAACAAACCCCACCAGACAAAGACCAGCAAATATGGACTCACATCTCTTCCTCTTCTTCCGTTGCTCCCGAGTACCAAAGATCACCTCGTCTGACGAGATGTCCGAGTTGGAGAAATGAACCACCTCATCCCCGATGTCGTTTAATCCACTGCGATAGGACGCTCGTAAGATGGTGCTGGCAATCTTGGAGGTGCGGGACACCTCTAGGACAGCGTTGAAGAACTTGCTCTCTGTGTTCCTGTCCTTCATGAGGATGGACTCGGCGATGAGTGACTTGCCTCGACGCTTCTTAGACTTGCTCTCATTCGCCTGGTTCTTCTTCAGGATCTCCCTGATTTAAAAAAGATGTAACAATAATACTTATTTGGGAGGCTGATCATTCTTACTGGTAGCTGAGAAGCTGAATTGTGAAGGACGGGGCTACAATGTCGTCAAGCCGTAGGCATGTAAAGGCGCCTTTTGACAGCCAGCCATATCAACTGAGATATGACCACAGAGCACAGCCAGATATTAAAAGACTTTTTCCGTTTGGGGAAAAACTGGACGGCCCAGAGAAAACCCTTATGGCACATAGGGGAACCAAACATCCATGTCAAGACTCAGTACTAATCATAAAACAAACTGCAGAACGCTGAGTGAGTTATTATCCATGCGACTCAGTTAGGAGACTGCTGTATGGACACACAGGAAGCAGATTTGTTTGAAACTTTCACAAGTTGGTGGGATGGTGTGTTTGCTAAATGACAAACCTAGGGAGGATTGCAGTTCAATTTTTGGCTACTTTGAAAAAGAAGCTATTGAGTAGCACTTTTGCCTTAACAAATTATTAAGTGAAAATAACGGAATGAAATTGACTAGGCTGCTTGGATTCTTACTAACTAGATAGAATCTTGTTGCTGTGATGTGCTTATAGACCTTATGCATTGACGTCACCAAGCCGCCATCTTAGAGGTAAACTGATGATGAAACAATGGAAACGCGCTGATTTGTACGCGCGGCGCACAAGACTGGCCAATGAGCATCTTCCTTTTGACCTCTAGGTGAGGGCGCCCTACTCAAATGACGTCATATGCATAAGGTCTATTAGCTGTTTGCTACTGCCAAACCAGCTCACCCCAGTAATGAGAGCCTTGGTAAGATTTGGCCTTTAGACTAGAGATATCGATACAGACACTCCTTGTCGTCTGTCATTGGAACTGGAACTGAGATTGATTGGAAAACCAGTCAGAATTTAGTAAGTGTAGTTAAAAGCACATGGGCCCAATTTCATAAAGCCCGTGAGCACAAAAACTTGCTAAGCACAGACAAATCTTGCTCAGCACAAACAGGTAACCAGCCAACATTCCGTAAAGTTTACACTGTTGCGACTGGCGCCCCACTCATTTTTGCTAACCATTATTTTCTGCTAAACAGCTTGTAACAGAGCTAAGAAGAGGAACACTACAAAGGGGCTGCTACAAACTCACCTGGCTTTTCGTTTGAGGCTCTCCTGGGCATTAGGGTAGTTAACAACAACCTCCTGCAGCACCTTCTTATCCAGAACAAACAGGTTGGAGTAGCCCGGGGAGTACACATCAGCCGTACGGCGGTTACCAACCCCGACACTCAGCAAGCTGCAGAGGTTGCAAAAAGGGGAAAAACTTGGTGTTGAGTGAGTGAGTGGGGGGAGGGTGGGAGTGGCTGCGTCATGGCCGAGTGGTCAACTGCATCAAACTCAAGTCCTGATGGTTGATTCATTGGAGTGGGGGTTTGATTCCTGGTCACGACACTTGTGTTGAGAGAGTAAAGCACTTATTAACCATCATTCCTTCCTTCAACCCAGGTGTATAAATGGGAAACCTGAGAGGGCCGAGACAGTATTGTGTTGGGTAAAAACCTCTTAGCGTTAATTTAAGCAGCTTGGGGTTGTATGCTCCCCAGGGAGTTGAGAAATTTAGAGGAGTGGTCTAAAAGTATGTTCGATGAAAACCCCATCTGAGAATCCATGGCATCACAACCAGAGCTTTAATAAAGAAATAAATAACATTTGATTCAATGGAAGCAAAAGCTGCACTACAGCAGAGAAAATCTTGTTTGATGTTTTTTCTTTTAAATTTGATTACCAACATAAAGCTGACTTCTTCATTCATTCAGAACAATGAATATGTTTTCAATCTTGCTTTACATACCTGATTTCTCCAAAGTAGCTGCCAGGATGCAGTGTGGCTAGCACTGATCGGTTGTTCTGTCCCCCAAGTACCTGAACCAAACCGTTCTTTATGATGTACATCTCCTTTCCAACTTCACCCTAAATACAAAACGAAAAGAGTATTCTTCACCTAAATAAGGTAGTGACGAATCTGCACCACAGCCTAAATTCTGTGTTTGGAGAAAATTGCATTTGAAGTTTTTTCTTTTAAATTTTAAGACCAAAAAGTAAAGCTGACTTCTTCATTCATTCACAACTGTCAATATGTTTTCAACTCTTGCAACTGTTTCGACAAGTTTTCAATTCCTAAACACATCCGTCACTTTGTGAAAACAAAAATAAGAAACAATATTTTAGCAGTGGGTACCGCACAGTTAGCTGCACACCATATATTTACATGCAATTTGACTCAAAATGGCAGAGACTAGGCAGACATTAGTTGCATGTGATGTCATTGGATAGAATGGTCAATGCAAGGAAGTCTAAAGACATGAAAAATCAATGCAACAGTAACACACACAGCAAAACCACTTCAACCAGTGAGGAGTCATTTCTGTCTTTTGCTGGCCACAAACAATAACTGTCCACAGAGATGACAACACTCTATGAGCCACTGCTAAGTTTACCTTGCGGCATATGTAGTCACCAGGAAGGAAGAGAACTGGTCTGAGTTTCAACACAAGATCTCGAAGCAACATCTTATCACAGTCCTGGAAGAGAACAATTTGAAAACAGTATAAGAAGGGCACTAGCTTTGACAATTCAAACATTGTTCTATACTTCCTCATGAGAATTCATTTCATCTCCGGATCTTCTCAGAACCACCACTGGTTCTTCTAAAAACCACCACTGGTTCTTCTAAAAACCACCACTGGTTCTTCTAAAAACCACCACCGGTTCTTCTCAGAACGACCACTTCTTCCATTACTCTGTTCATCACTACAAAGTACTTTAAAAAACTTCATTTATCAGTGTGCCCATTTCTAAAATCTTGAGTTTGCAGTGTCTTCCAGAAGCGCTTTTAAACTCCAATCTATCATGTAGATTGCTCTAAAAATCTTTTACAACAAAGTAAAACCCTCTGTGTCAACATCAGATTCTTCGCACATGCTTAAACCATCTTACTCTTTCCAACAGTAAGTTTTAGTTTGTGGGGCACAGAAAGAATATCGTATGTCACTAAAATTAGCATTACCTGAAACAGCGAGACTTTACTTAGCGTGTCCATGTGGACGTGGATGGCAATATCAGTCTGCATCTTGATTGGAACATTTTTCATGATCTCCTGCTCATCTGTGAACAAGAATAAAACAGATAAAAATAAAACAAATCAGTAAATCTCATCTCCTGACGAAACCCATAGAGCATTTCACTCTGACAACACCAGAACAGGGGTGATGTTGGAAGCTCTGCATGCCATGGAAACTAAGAAGTAACTATAACTAGTAAACTAATGGAGTGATGCTGGAAGTAACTATAACTAGTAAACTAATGGAGTGATGCTGGAAGTAACTATAACTAGTAAACTAATGGAGTGATGCTGGAAGTAACTATAACTAGTAAACTAATGGGTAAAACCATGAGTTAATCTCTTTATGAGTTAATCTCTTTATTGATTGGTTGTGAAGCCAAGGATTCCCAGAAAAGCGAACTGAATCACTGTGCAAGCCAAGAACCCCATGGAGAGAAAACAAAGAAGTTTTTTATGTGGGAGGAAAACCCCAGAGAATCTTTCCAGGGAAAACCCACGCAATCAGATAGGAACTGAAAAATCAAAGTTTCATAGTGTCCCTGGCGAGATTCGAACTCGGGTTCCAGCAGTGGAAGGCGAGGAAAGAAACCACAACGCCAACCCGACCACCAAGGTGGTCTAAGGCTTCTTCAAAACCAGCTCTTTACCCAAGAGTTCCCTCCTGTCCCAAGCATACATGAACCACAGTCGCACTCTCCTCTGAACATCGTCTGGTATCTTCCAGTTCTGCAGCAACGCCATGGTGTTGTCCATACGGCGGCGGAAGGCCCCCTTGGTGGCCCCTGCAGCGCCGACAATGTCTCGCATCTACCGAGCACAAACATAAATATTAACTGGATTTGTATTTAGCTAAATGGCAAAGTAATAGACTATGCAACCGTTGTTTACAAAAAGAGTGACCTTGTCGATTTCAGGGCATTTTCTGGCAGGCAAGATGCTACACCAGTAATATCGTACATTTTACTTTTTGTGCATAAATTCAAAAGTTACAAAAATAACAGCTGCTAGCCATTCCCTACACAAGCTAGTTTGGCTATTGTTCAGTAGAGAGCATTTAATTCAAGGACCAATTTGAAAGAGAAACCAGGTTTTCATAGACTCCACAATCGACCGCTCTAATAAGCAAATCACTCATGACCAGGGACCAAATTCGTAGCGCTTCTTAATGGTAAGCAAATTTTTGTGCTTACTAAAGCAGAAATATTTGCTTATAAGTGCAAGCGTATTAGGCGGCCAGCTTGCGTGTTCACCATGGATTTGAATATAATTGTTACGTCATTCATTTTCATACAGTACGCACCAAAAGATTAGCATGCCTTTTTGTGTGCTTACGGTTAGCAGTGCCATGAAATGGAAACTCAAACAGTAAGCACAAAATCGGCCTTTAAGCAGCTCTATGAAATTGGGCCCAGCTGTTGAACTAAAATACGGAAACCAAGTTCACCTGTCCAATGATGGTAGCAAAGACAAAGACGCCAATTATGAAGTCCATATTCATGAAGAAGATCTCAAAGGTGGTCTTGGGAGGCGGGAGGTTGCCGATGGTAATCAGGGTCTTGGTTGCTCGGAACAGGCACCGCACATAGCTGAGAGACAGAAGAGGAAATGGAAAAAAGGATTCTTGTGATTAGGAAACCTGAATCTAGAATGCAAGGGTGGCAATCTTATCTCGGTAGCGTGTGGATTTTATTTCTTCCAAGGTCTCGGAAAGCACAGTGCTTATCACATATCTGTGTAATGGTAAGGCCCAATTCATATTCCTGATCATGTTTGCGGTAACCGCTGCCTGTGACCGGATTTGAACTGGCCTCTCCACACTACACATGCTCTGTGGTCTCATGGTTAAGACAGCTGCTCTAGAATGCGGGGGTCGTGGGATTAAATCCCATCCGAGTAGTCTGTAGATTCTTTTCTAAAAAAAGGGAATAAAGTTGTGGCTGTAAAAAAAACCAAATTGGGGTTGAACAAAGATAAATTGATTAGAGAGCGACTTGAACCTGCAGCCTCCAGATTAACAGGCCGGCACTGAGCCATATATGTTGGCGGTCTCCCTATTTTGTCAATATCTTTGTTCGGGGGGTGCCATTCAGAAGCCATTCCAGCCTCCCTATTAAACCTGTTACTGCCGTATAGCCAGGGATCACACAACCCAAGTTTACAATACAACCTGTGAAGCTGTAGTTCAAAGTGCCAATGTATGCAATGATACTTACGCATTGCCTTCTCCATCGTACACCCAGGTGTTGGAGCCAATGCCTTCATAATCAGAAACGACGTAGTAGCAGCAAGTGTTGAGGTGTATCATGTACAACATGTAACCGATGGTCTTCACAATCCTGTCACAAAGTTAATGATTAAAGAAACTTATTTTTCTTGTAAGACCTCGTAAAATCATGAGGCAACTTTTGCTGGCACCTTTGTTGAGGCCCTGAATGCATTGAAAGCACTAGGAACAATGCGGTTACAAAAGAGGAGTTTCCAACATTTTTTCCACTGCTGACTAATAGATAGTTCCCAGTAGACGCCATCTTTACGGGCAAATCGCATTTTGGCTTGCAGGCGCTCGAATTATTAACGCAGCCGCGTCATTCACTAACCAATCATGCAATGAGTTTTGTGAAATGTGCGCGTGCTGCACGCTGTTCTCACGCGTAACGCATGACTGTGTGTTCCAAATTGCCCGTAAAGATGGCCGACTTACGTCATACTGCAACCTGTCTATTGTATGCCATTAGCCAAAAAAATTAGAATTAATAATGATAGACTATTTTGTCAGCTCTCCCAATCCTGTATTATACCTTTAATTTTATCCCATCATACAAATAAAAAACATGAGGCTGCACACATTGCACGGGGGGATGGTTATTGAATCCTTCTCACCTGAAGCTGTTTGCTGACTTGGACTTGTTCTCAAACTTCTCCACAAACTCGTTGTAGCTGTGTCCTTTCAGAAGGCGTGGCAAGCGTACAATGGGGTTAATACCTATCACAAAATACAGAAAATCCAACGGCAACAAGCACATCACGTCAAACTGTAAGAAAGACAAACATCTTATAGAGATTAATAAACAGCATTGGTTTATGGACGAGTAAAGTCATTTCAGTTCTCAAGTTTTCAATAAAAAATACCATACAACCAGCCCATGAATTAAAAAAAAAATAACTTAGGTGGTCATGTTTGAGTGAAAGCAAGAAAAAAGGCTGTTTATCTTTTTCAGCAGTTTTGTCAATGAGCATAATTTCCTTTTTCCACTGCTGCAACTGAAATCAAGCATCAATAACTCTGGCAGGTCTGGACCACATGACCTCTGTTGCCCACATGACCTCTGGACCACATGATCTCTGTTGCCCTTTTCTTGGCCTTGGTGTCCTTTCAACAGTTTCCCATAGACCTTTAAGAATTTCCAATGGAAGTGCCCTTTGCAAAATGAAAATGGCCTTGCCCTCTCAACGAGGAATTTCTATGCCTCGATTTCACACAGCAAAGATGGAGCTTATGATGAGATGTCAATATTGCCATGGTGATTTGTTTTGTGACACCACATTTGGGTTAACAATTGAGATTGATACAAATCTTAAAAGCAAACCTAGGTCTTTCTGGTGTTTGCATTTTGTTTAGATGAAAGTATTTTTATTATTATTATCATTATAATTATAATATATTTCTGGTACTGAAACTGAGGATGCCTCATAAGTAAACTTAAATCACTAGCTCACAAGCCTGAGGAAACCTGTAAACAAGTGTAAGCTTGTAACCCAAGAAGATTGCCACCATAAGGCTAGTTGCCTCAGTTGGTAGAGCAGCGACACATAAACCTGGAGGTTGCAGGTTCAACTCCTGCCCTAGTCAATTTGTCTTTATTCTTCCTTAAACCAATATGACAGCTATTTACCATTCAGCACTCTTGCTAAATTCCTTATGATTTGTAGCACATGATTTGTTTGTAAACATTCAGGAAAACAAAAATTAACTTGTGTACATACCTTGAACTGTAAAGTCTTAGTGTAATGTTTCCTTAGTAACACCTTGTCATGCTGAAAACCAAAGAAATCAAAAACATGTTGTCATACATTTTAGTGTGAAATTTTAAGAGGGGCATAAGGGGGTAGTGCTGGCGACAGTGAAATTCACTACCCGGCAAAATTCTTGGTTGTTAACCCACAATTTCGTTTCAAAAATTTGAAATTTGTAAACATTGATTATTCTGAATGGCCGCTTACAGGGCTTGCACTTGAACAATTTGGTCGACCATTGGTTGACTACTGTGGTCGACCATTTGGAACACAACTGTGTAAATTGCCACCAGGAAGTTTTAGTTGCCCAAATTTTGAACATGTATTGTCATAAATGAGCCTTTCTGATGTATTAATGGTTGCAATCACAACCAGTTTAATGGTCTTCCAGTTCTGCAGCACGCCATGGTGTTGTCCATACGGCGGCGGAAGGCCCCCTTGGTGGCCCCTGCAGCGCCGACAATGTCTCGCATCTACCGAGCACAAACATAAATATTAACTGGATTTGTATTTAGCTAAATGGCAAAGTAATAGACTATGCAACCGTTGTTTGCAAAAAGAGTGACCTTGTCGATTTCAGGGTGTTTCCTGGCACGCAAGATGCTACACCGGTGATATTGTACATTTGACATTTTGTGCCATAATTTTCACATAAATTCAAGAGTTACAAAAATAACAGCTGCTAGCCATTCCCTACACAAGCTAGTTTTAGCTATTGTTCAGTAGAGGGCATTTAATTCCAGGACCAATTTGAAAGGGAAACCAGGTTTTCGTAGACTCTACCATTGACCGCTCTAATGAGCAAATCACTCATGACCAGGGGCCAAATTCGTAGCGCTTCTTAATGGTTAGCAAATTTTCGTGCTTACTAAAGCAGAAATATTTGCTTAAGTGCAAGCGTATTAGGCGGCCAGCTTGCGTGTTCACAATTGATTTGCATATAATTGTTACGTCATTCATTTTCATACAGTACGCACCAAAAGATTAGCATTACATTCACACACTCAAAAAATAATTTGCACATTTTAATTGTTTTTATTTACATCTGAAAAGGAAGAAATATGAGCATCACATTTTTCAGTAGCCCACCGGGCAAGTTGAGAAGCTGTGTTTACTAGCCCTAAGCATTTTTTACTCACCAATGTATGCCGGGCTAGTGTCAAGGGTGAGCCATAGTGGGGGCCTAATTAAGGGCCTACACTTATCGCTTAAGAGAAAGGGTTTGCCCTTGTGTTTCTGACAGTGGCAGCTGAATGTGCCACAGCAGCTTGTAAAACCTCACAAGGTATTAAGTAAACGGGTCTGATAATTCAAAAACCTGACTGGAAATAAATAATGATAAGCACGTTGAGACTGCCGTAGAAAAAGCGCTATATAAAAACTAGTTACTATCATAATTACTATTCACAAACTACACTCACCACAACCTGACCGTTTGCAAAGTAAAGCATCCGAGTGCGTAGGCAGATATCGAAGAGGAATACAAAGTCGCCGATGTAGTCCAGAATGAGCCAAGTACTATCGGAGCCGTAGGTTTTTTCAGTAAATGAAGCACGGAGGAAGATTGAGACGGCATTGTAGATGTAGAACAGGGCCACGATGCTGAGCCAAGCAAGCCACATACCCCCTGGTAAAAAGATAGACATATATATAATAACAATAATAATAACTAGTTTTTACATAGTGCATTTTACAAGAACTTATCTACGCACTTTACATTAGTGCCCTGGTCATTGGGCCAATAACTTTCCTTTAATCTTTCTCAGCTCCCTGGGGAGTATACAGCCCGAGCTGTCGTGGCGCTCCGAAGCTTTTTCATACACAATATCAACCTCTACCCCCACAGGTACCCATTTATACCCCTGGGTGAAGAGAAGCAATTATAGTAAAGCATCTTGCTCCAGGACACAAGTCTGGCTATAAGGCCAAAAAAAAAACATGTTGAGTTGCCCTCCGCGACCGACCCAAAAATGCTGAAATCTCGGGTCGGGTTGTTTTGTTTGGTTTTTTTCCCCCCGTTTTTTCATTTTTTATGAAACATCTGTGTTTAACCAATCTAAAACGAATATATTTATTCCAAATAAGCTGAAACAATTTTGCAAAGCAAAGATTTTAAAGTAAACATGCAAGAGGTCGATATTTTACGTTTTGTGTTTTGTGTGCCGCTACACTCGTAGTCGTACGCAACGTGCCCGGCCATCTACGGTACCTCGGATCGATCCCACGCAATAGCACATGACATGAACTGCCTGCAGACAGAATTCGCTGGCATACAGCCCGAATTCGCTTGAGCCAAGAAGCGGATTCACTGGTGGTACCCAACACTTGTTTTGAGCACGAGTACCAGATCAAACGGTCATTTTTAGAACTTGTGTTAACTAAATGTGTTCACCTAGCTCTTAGCTTGCCATGTGTGTTTTGGATGTTCAAACAAATAATTTTTCAATAGGATATTTCAAACAATAATTGTGCAACTTACTCCGAATTATTTTCTGCGATGAGTACCGGCCGCCGCCATTTTGGAATGATCCCAATCATGCCAATCAAACTACTACGTCATCGGCCGGCCAGACTGTGGGAGGAGCGTATAAGTAAAGCAACCATTGAAATGTTCGCACCCTCGCTCTGCCCACCAGCCGGCCGATGACATGGTATTTTGATTGGCATGATTGGATCATTCCAAAATGGCGGCGCCCGGCACACATCGCGGAAAGTATTTCGGAGTAAGTCGCACAATTATTGTTTGAAATATATTTTTAAAAGATCGTTTGTTTGAACATACAAAACACGCAAGGCAAGCTAAGAGCTAGGTGAACACATTTAGCTGGTTTAAACCACCGAATGGCCCTTAGAGAATGCACTTTGAAATGGTTATAGCTTCAAAAGAAATGGGCGGGATGTGTGACCAAGGATCCAGGAAAAAGTGTATAAAATGTTTGAAAACAAATTATAAAAGATATGAAGTTAAACGTTTCTTGTCTTTTCATTCTTTATGTACTTCTGCACACTAGTACATCATTGTATATTGATTGGGATTAGTTCCAATGCATTTCAATCTTCAAATGACAGTCAAGGTAAAAAAATAAATAACCAAAAAAATAAAAAATAAATCCCGACCGACCGACCCCTTCAAATTTTTTTACTGGAGGGCAACTCAACAATTGTTTTTTTGTGGGCCTAATGGGGGGCCAGCTAAACTGTTTGGACTTTAACCACTTCGGGTCGGTATTCACCAGCAATAATGTTTTTCAGAACTTTTATGAGTTTCTGGAGTAATCGTTTTCCTTGGAAAATATCGTTGCCATAATGATACTGTGACTTGACAAAGGAAAGACAACAAAGGTTCCCATAATGAGCACCAGGATTTGATGTCGTTGTGTGAGAAAATATGAGTAGGCACTCGACGTGAATCGCATACGTGGAGCGCCATGAGTGTCACTGAGTGATGGATTTGAGTGCTATATAAGAGGCCACTATTATTGATTAAGTCTTAAAATTAATATAGTTTGTTTTTACCCTCACACTGAAATGATGTGTGTTAAGCACTGTATACCAAGTACTTCCTAAGTTCTGTGAAAAAACCCACATGCAAATCGCTCGGGTGGGATTCGAACCCATGACCTTTGCATTGCTAAAGCTTGGACTTGACTGACCTGTAGGATCGATGGCTTCAGGGATGGTGTACTTCAGCAGGAAGTGTTGGACTGTGCGCATGCCACAGCAGTTGAACTTTTTCACTTGGACTTCTTCTGTGGTGTCCGTCACACTACTTGGAGCAAATGAATCCAGCCGCTTCCGGATATTATGAACGACTGTAAGATGCAACAAGATTTGTAGAGTTTAGGATTGGGCATCTTCATTTATTTTCCTCGACGGTTACACGGAACATGTTTTTTCCGTTTAACACTTTCTACCAATTCCGATCTGAACTATAAGCCAACCTGTACAAGAGGGGGTTGGGCACTTGTGTTCTAGCAAGAAGCGTTGTCATTGTTGGATCGTAATTCAGATGGGACATAAAACTATAGCTCCAAGAATT
Organism: Leptasterias polaris; assembly: GCA_037783415.1. Classification (NCBI taxonomy): domain Eukaryota; kingdom Metazoa; phylum Echinodermata; class Asteroidea; order Forcipulatida; family Asteriidae; genus Leptasterias; species Leptasterias polaris. The sequence goes on along the minus strand of JAZGTN010000093.1, from coordinate 4,053,593 downwards.
CAGTACATTTATTATAAAAAGTTAGATTAGCTGAAGACTGCGCTGCAGCTCCTTGTATACCTTTACAAGGTGCTTTATAACCAGGTCTCATAGTTCAAGATAGCTATACTTAAAAATTGTGAATTACTATTAATATCTGTAATTCTTTACACTTACTTGGAGGAGCAAGAGTGGCTGAGACTGTTGAGATCGGTGCAACCTCGTTGCGGCCTACCTTCTTGGCCCGCTGAGCGACCGACTTCACCAGATCCTGAAGTTTCTGTCTAGTATTGGCAGCTCCATTGTCCTCATCCAGACTGTATGATGGAAGATAAATCACGATTCAATTCATTAATAAGATTTCATTTGATTTTGCTTTGAGGATTCTGTCTGTTTGAAAAATAACACTGAGTACAGTGCATGTGATCAGAGCATGAAGCTGCTTTGTACTGGCTGCGTATTTATATCAGTTAACATTCTTGAATCCGGGATCTTGACAGATTTGGGTCTGATTATAGAGACATACTTTTTATAACCATCTGGACTTAGACTTGGAATCAATGTTTATGACTCAGCACTTCAACAAAAAAATAACTCTGTCCCGACTATGACCGTGTAGGAAACAAGGACAACCCTTTTAACTCTTCGAGCGCCGCCAACGTTCTGAAACGTCATACTGAATATCCATTCACAGGCCGCCAACGTTCCCTTATGTTCTACTACTCGACCCCAAAAAACTTCCCAGTGGATAAAGAATTGCCATAACGCGACCGGCACTGTAAGGATCCCTTCGAGCACCGCCAATGTTCTGAAACGTCATACTGAATCTCCATCCACAGGCCGCCAACGTTCCCTTACGTTCTACTACTGGACAAAAAATAAAAATAAAAATGGCCGGCCTGTAGGTACCAAAACGAGGCTGGCACTGTCAGGGTTAAAGTTGACCTTTTTACCAACTTAATTTTCTTAACTCAGTCTCCTGGTCTATAAATCAATGCACAAAATGGCGCCATCCTACATGTACATCTCAGATCTTGTAACTCAATACACTCCTTCATGCAGTAACCTAAGATCAGCCGATCAAGATCTCCTGGTAGTAGAACACATGGCCAAGAACACATGGGGAGCACCTTCATTCCAAGTTAATGCAGGAAAATTGTTGAATAGATATCCGTACCACATAAGGACTGCTGATAATATATCATTTAAAACTGCTCTAAAAACTAATCTGTTAAAGTTAATATAGACTTTTTGTCATTTATTCCGAACTGTTTTTTTGTTTTGTATCATGAGCACCTTTTTGGCGGATACCAGTGCTGTACAAGACTCCATTATTACAATTATTTTTAGCTAAAAATTTCTAAACAGAATGAAACTGTCTCCAAACCTGTTGCTCATGCAGCTGACATCGCTCATGCTGCTCACTGAACTGACAGCCGAGGGTCTCTTTTGGAACCATCGCCCCATCCCCCACGACGGCTTGCTCCCAGGGGAGCTTGTCTGGGACGTCAAGAGATCCCCGTTGTGTGACGAGGCTGACCTACTCATCAGGAGGTGGCTGTTACTGCTGGTCAGCGGGTCCGAGGACTTGAAGATCGCCATCTTGGCCGAGGTGGGGCTGAGGTGCTCGATGGTTCCGGCGTTGGGAAGGCTGAACCGTTTGGCCATCATCGCCTCCAGGTTGTTTGGAAGACCAAGGGAATCTGACAGGGCTAGACCCCTTTTGAGAGTCGGGGAGAAGAGTGGACAAAAAGAAGTCAGCACAGTGTGTTTATTATTCCAGATTAACATCAACCTACCATATACGGCACTGCCCAACTGGCTCTTGCCCCAAAAACTCCACAGGAGACTGTGGAGATGTCCACAGTACACAAGCCATCTAGGGTTTCCTGATAATACCAATTTTACAAACTGAAGAAACCCATGTACCCATTTCTAGCTTGGCATTTTGTGGAGGGTTTTACAAAGACAAAGTTAAGGTTTGATCTTCACTGTAGTGAATAAACATGTACTGTGCAATTCTCTAGCCTATAAAGGGCGAGAATTTATTTACTACATACTTTTTAATAAACAATATGTGAGAGAAACCCCAAGGTTCCAAAAACATTCCAATACGCTCAAAACTTGGAACAGTCTATCAAGTTGGTAAGTGTGACATTATTCTACTGTAAGCCATGTCCACTACACACAAACTGGCTCCACTGATTATCAGAAGACAATAAGAGTTGCATTGAGCTAGGTTTTCTTTGATGATTTATGCCAGTAAAGATATATAATGGACTTGGCTTTTACATAGTTCTTTAAAGACTAGGTCTTAAGTCCTCATAGAACTCAATGTTTCTGGGTGTTTTGGGGGTAAAATTACACATAAATGTATGCCAGCTTTGGAGTTTTGGGCTCCCTAGGCTTAGTGCAAAGATCTACGCAAGAAGAGTCAAGTTTGCATGGCACTGTATCGTCACCCTAAACTTCTTCCAGTCAGCAAGCTAGAGCAAGTTCGAGTGCGCACATTTAGTCGACCCGTGGTTGACAATTGACTAGCAGCGTACATGCGCACTGATGAACTCACGCGAACGACTCGTCGGCACAGTATTCAACATTTCTATTGCCTTCTTCGGCATTTTTGCTATAGTGTCACTGGTTCCCTTCTGCGCTTTATACATGTTAGCATGGAAGAAGGCTATCGGGACCATGGAAGAAACCATGGTCCCGAGGCTGGTTCCAAATGGTCGACCACAGTAGTCAACCAATGGTCGACCAGCCTGGAATCAAGTCAAAATAATCGACCTTTAGTTAACCATGGTGCGCACTCGAACTTGCTCCTAGTGGTTTGGGAGCCCAGGCAAGGTCGAGCCCAAAGAGGTTGAGGTCACCTGAGCTATGTGGACAAACTACGAAGGGACACTGTCTTTGCGACAACAAATGAAATATCTACATGCATGTAGAACAGGGAGATCAGGGGTGCGTTTTCGCGGTCGTAACCAATAACTGTTTCGGTTGACTTGGCCATTGGCTAATCACTGGTCAGTGACTGAAATAGTTAAAGGTTACAGCTGAGAAAACGCACCCCTGGGGACACTTCGCTTGTGACATCATTGCCCGAGGACATCACTTGACATAGAAGAAGGAAAGAGCGAAAACTTTGAGGATGCAGAGGAAATCAGCTGATAAGCTGACAAGTTGCATGCCTGTTGTGATCTGTACCTTTTGCCATTATTCAAGGCAAGTTGGTTTAGATCCCCATGGGAGCTGAAGACAGAATCAGCGGCAGACGGAGATGGACTGCTGGACAAATTCCTGGAACTCTGGAATCCTTCCTTGTCTGTAGACACATGACTCAAACTACTCAGCTCTGTCAATCAAAGACAAAATGACAAATAATTAATTCGTCCTGTCAGTGCAAAAACACTGCATCTCCTAAAACAGCACCTTTGTTACGCGCGAGTTTGAAATTTGTCAAAACATTGTATCTTGCTTAAAATAGCCCAAATGGACACACAAAACTAGTACTCGCCGAGAGACCAAGTTTATGAACAGCGGTTTTCGTGCGAGATAATTTGATTTTGCAAAATCGAGATACAATATTTTGGTACTGACGCCGCGAATTGTATCTAGTCCTTCCTTCATGGTATTAAATTATAACTTTTATTCGTGAACTACGTTATTGTGGGATCAATTTGCTGTGGATGTAAACCAATTAAGTGGAACCTTGCCACATTACACAAGGTAGTAATGGCACTGAGAGTTGCAAGGGTGGTCTGCAACTGGATAATGTTTGGGACACTGTAGGCGGCAGCAGACCAGAAAAATCAATTGTTCTCAGCGCAAATCTACACATGCTCAGAACTATATAAGAAAAGGGAAATTATGTGAAGTGAAGCCCGGTTCATACTTCATGCAAAAGCAAAAGCAAAGAGAATTTTCTTGCCTTTGATCATAGTTGGAAAAATAGCATGTGCTGACAATTGGGTCAACAATATTCGCTTCGCATTCGCTTTCGCGTTAAGTATTAACCGGGCTTAAGTGTTCCGAAGTCTACCATTTAGAGCCTTTCTGATACTCATTCCTTTTCCCGGAAAAATCTCACCAATGAGTGATCATCAGTTTTCCTCCACAAAAACATCTGGTAGTATCAATTCTAATTGACAAGTCAAGAAAGAAAAAGCTTGCCAAATATATTGATGGTATTTAAGACAGGTAGAAAATTTAAATTCTGACATACTTCCACTCAGAGCACTTTCCAATCGATTCACTGGTGTCACGACACTCCCGTCTGAGATGTAGCCGGCATTTGAGCTGCCTCCCAGGTCTGTGTTAGCCGGCCCGGGCGCTGGAATAAGACTGACTTTAAGATGATGTGGGGATTCATGGGATATCTGGTGATTGGTAGTTGGCACGGACAAGCAGATGGTCGGGGTAGTTGAGGGTACCAGTGGCAGTAAGGTTGTACTACCCAGGGGCTGGAGGTTATGCAACTCCATCGTTTCCAGTTTCTGGGCCATGACTTTGAGGGGTTTGAGTTTGGCTGGGGGTTTGAGTTTGGCTGGGAGCTTGGTGGTCTCACTTGGTTGCGACATTCACACAACTGGCTATCGGTAAAAAATATAACAAAAATTGTCTAGTTAGTCGTAACATTTGAATTTTTTTTGTCATCTTTGGAAGAAATGTGATAACAACTGAAACCATCATCCCAGCAAAACAATGTTCCACAAAATTTTAATCGCGAGCTATAAGTGTGGAACTTGTTACTTTGTTTACAAAAAGAGTGACCATGTTCACTCCACAGCATTTCCTGGCAGGCAAAATAGTCATGAATAATTCTATATTTTGTATAAAAACTACCGCACAAAAGAAGGAACTGTACAAATAAGAGCTTAACAAGTTTGGAAATTTGCTTCCTTTCTTCATATCAAAAGTTAATAAAAAATGTCAGTACAATTTTCATACAATGTGAGCTTCTATTTTTTCTTCCATTGAGCTTTGTATAAATTGCGCCTGCAGGAAGTCCAGGTTCTGTGGCTCTTTTGTAAACATGTGGATGTGATGTCACTCCTAATATAAACTATCAAATTCAACACATTACATTGATTTGCCACTGGATGTTTGTTGTCATGGCAACGCATCATTTCTTTACAGCTCCATCCAATTTTTGGCAAACATTCTTGTTATCAATGTTTTACACTGATGACAAAACTTTAACTGCCGAGGATAACTTAAAGATTATTTTTTAATGCGAGTGGGTGATAATTCAAAATCACAGTTTATATTTTTCAAAATACACTTAAAAAACTCAGAAAGTTGGAGTAGGACTAGTAGAAGTACCAGCCCCCCCCCCCCCCCCGATAAAAAATCAATCAAGATAGACCCCAATTGTCAAGTACAAACTAAAAAAAACATTGATCTATCTATTTCTACCTTTAAATTAAAAGCTTGATAATGATTGATAGTAATTTAGTATGATTTTACTGATAGCATCCCATAAAGTGGATTGGCCCTATTTACGGTGCTACACATAATCCTAACCCAACAAAAATATAACCATGCACTAAAACTAAAAAGTAAAAAATCCCCACATAAATACATGCCACCACCGTGAAGTGCACACATCCTTGATTGATGGATACAATAAACTAAAATCTGTGATCCGCAATCTGTGAAATTCATCTCACAAAAATCTCCACTGTCCACTTTTTAAAAATCTCAGATTCAGAATGATGTTGAAAATGAATTCCTCGAACTGAATCAAATATAACTTAAGTTTAACCTGGTTTCTACTCAGTAGAAATCTCAGTCTTACCGATTAGTTTTCACATCATTGATTTGATTTCCTAAATCAATTCTTTTTCTCGGCCGTCATCATCGCGGTGAAAACAACAGCATCACAAGACGGCCATCATTAACATGACGACATGGCAACATACGCTCAAAGCTGCGGAGATTGCCAGCGATGTAGGAGAAATAAGATGCTCCCATGACGATATGTGTCATCCAATCACACAACTGCACATGCTCATCACACACGACACACGGCCGGCCAATTAATTATAAATATTGGAACAGCGCCCTCAAGCGGACTGTTTATTGTTGCCAAGCACAATTTCTTCAGAAGTTGTGGAAGAAGGTAATCCTGTCCCAACACGTTTAGTGAAAGTGTTTTAGTTGAAATGGCATCATCAACGATTGTTCATGGGAAGGGTGATAACAAAGTTGTTAAGTGGAGTGAAAGAGATCCCCAGAAAGTACGACATAAAGGTAAGAAACAAGCAGTCTGAAGTGAGCTCACCATCATTCCGCATTCGCCCTAATCAAAACATTTTAATTCCCCCACCGCCGATTGTTGTGGGGGGGCCCTCCCCCCCTCTGACACCCACCCGACAAGTTGTTCAACTCATTGCCCAACAAGACAAACATTGTTTTCTGTTTAGTATATGTATATTACACAAATATATTTAATAACTCATGTGGTTTCAACACAACTTGTTTTAGAATCAAATCATGGTTGTGGTTGGAGGAATTTGGAAATAATCAGATCCTGAGTCCTGAGTGAGGCATGTGAATTGAATGAAGAGCATGAACATGATCATGATGTTTTGTATTGTAGTTGCGATAATTCTAACCCTAGACCGCAGACCGGAGGGAGGATGGAGGGTTGCGATTATCGCAACTAGATGTTCTGATGATAGGTTGATGAAATGAAAGATATGTTTTTAAAGTTTGTGACACGCTGCCTCTTGCCTATAGTCTGAAATGTTCATGTAGGCCTACCAAACTTAAGAATGCCTGATATTCTTAGCTAGTAGTTGTGTATTGTGTGTCATGGCCGAGCTGTCTAGTGAACCGAATTCAAGTTGTGGTGCACAATGCGAGTTTGATTCTCGGGTCTGGCACTTGTGTCCTTCACTTGAGCTAGCCCCACTTTAGCCCCACTTGTGTGGCCAAGGCTAGCTGAATCCTTGGCCACACGTCCCGACCATTTCTTTTTAAGCTAAGAAATAACCATTTATGGCGCATTATGGCGCATTCCCTACGGGCCAGATGGCGATTTAAACCAGCTGAATGTGTTCACCTAGCTCTTAGCTTGCTTTGTGTGTTTTGAATATATATACAAACCAATACAATTTTTAAAATAAATTTTAAACGATTATTGTGCGACTTACTCCGAATTAATTTCCGCGATGTGTACCAAGAGCCGCCATTTTAGAATGACCCCAGCAATCATGCGAATCGAATGCGACGTCATTGGCCGGCTGGGCTGTGGGCGGAGCAGTCACAAAGCAACCAATGAAATGTTCCCACCGTACCTCGCTCTGCCCACAGCCCAGCCGGCCAATGACGTGACACGTCGCATTCGATTCGCATGATTGTTGGGGTCATTCTAAAATGGCGGCTCTTGGTACACATCGCGGAAATTAATTCGGAGTAAGTCGCACAATAATCGTTTAAAATTTATTTTTAAAATTTTATTGGTTTGTATATTCAAAACACACAAAGCAAGCTAAGAGCTAGGTGAACACATTCAGCTGGTTTAAATCGCCATCTGGCCCGTAGGGAATGCGCCATAATGCGCCATAAATGGTTATTTCTTAGCTTAAAAAGAAATGGTCCGGACGTGTGGCCAAGGATTCAGCTAGCCTTGGCCACACAAGTGGGGCTAACTTGAGCAAGACACTTATAATTGCTCTCCGGCATTGAAGTCAACTTAAACATGGATCCTGTCCAGTAATGATGATGTAGAAATAGAAGTATAAATAAACAATATACCTGGCACCGGTTAACTTTAGTTTTAATCATGTTAATTAGTTAGTAAACACTAAGCTGTTTTCAGAACAGTGCCCTCTTTGAAGCGAACACAAGCTGCATTATGAGGGCAGTACAAAACGAACACAGACTAGAGTCCGACAAAGCGCATGCATCAAACTGTCTGTTGTGTTTATAGCCCTTTCAGCCCAAAGTTCTTTTGATGTACAACCGCTGGTGCCCACACTGTTTGACCACTTAAGCATGACGCACACATTCTCACATAACAGGAAGCTCGTGTTCAAAGTTTGAATTTACAAACTCTATTATTACCTTGAAAATTTCATTTTAGAGCATATATAAAAAAAGTAATAAAAGTTGTCTTACTTTTTGAATTTCCTTTCATATATATCTAAAATCATTGAAATCAGCCAATAAATGTCCAGGTTCTTGGTGTTTGTTTCCCTAGTGTGTTTTGTAAACCCAAACACTTTTTTGCACACAACCATATTACCCTCCAGAGGTGTTTTGCATTTCGGATCTTTCCACTCCAATTTGAAGCAATTGCATAATAGCAGCCCTATTTTATTTTACCTTCATTGGAAAGATTTGATCTGTCTTTTTCCAATGGTAGTAAGCTTGGGTATGGAGGGTGAAAATATAAAAAACTACAGCTTTTTAACAAATGGCCTTTGTGCTCAGGCTTGAGTGCTTTTTTGTGTCTTATCTTGGGCTACTTTAGTCGCCATTGGGGCTCAAGCAGTATAGTGCACAGTTGACTATAGTCGCTTGGGGCTGAAAGGGTTAATACAGCTCGCTTAGCTGTAGCTGTCACTGAATCGGCCGTTGAATTGTGTCCGCGCCGCTGTGTTGACGCATTTTGAGGTAGTATTCCAAAATGGCGTGATCCATACAGGAGTTAATTCTAAACAAATTGAAAAATATTATTTGCATCCGTGAACTTAAAAAAGGTTAGTAAACTCAATTGCCAAAGCACTGGAAAGCACTGGTAACAATGAACCCGCCTGCAGAGGGGATGTGCCCCAAACGCATGACGTGTAAGCTGACTGGGATGGATGTGTGTCTAAAGGTTCATCCTTTGCCACTAGTGTGAGGCCAGCACTCAACATGTGCAGTGACTGTTTTTTGGGACTTCCAAGATTTTACCAGGAAAATATTAGTCTGGTTCTGCGCCAAGGTTGTTGTTGTGACTTTGTATTCATGAAATGGAAATTAGACCATTCACAACAATTCACAATGTCAGACTTTATTTCCCTTAAAAAAAAATATTCCTTGGGAGCCACAAATCACAAAAAGAATAGTAAATACAATAATGTAGTACAGATAGTTATACTATCCAATAAGAATATTTTTTTTTGTGTGTGATGACAAATTATCTAAAAGTATCTTGCTCAAAGACACAAGTGCCACAACCAGGACTCGAACCCACACTCTGCTGGTCAGAAACACCGTTTTGGCCATGACATGCCACAATCTTCGCAACTATTATACCTATCTGGTTCATGAACACATTGGTAAAACATCTTACTGAGTTTTATAGTTTTGTTGTTTAAAAGAACATTTGGCCTTTGATCTACAAAGTAAAATCTTGATCAAGTTATTGATTCTTGTTTTATTTGTTCAGTTCCAGGGCAGGAGTCGAGACCTATCATCGACTACACCAATTTGGATTTAATTAACAATCATGAGGGTCTGAAAGGAAGGTAAGTTTAACATTTTAAATTCTACAATTTACAATTTACATTGCATAACGCATGAAGCAAACAAACTCACCACACACTTTAACAGGTCCCAATGTTGGAGTACGCGCGAGACTTGCACTGTGGTCTACACAAGAAGTACCGTAATTTCCTGCGTATAAGACGCGCCTTATCTGACTTTCAAAGGTAAAAAAAACTCACTGCGTCTTATCTTCCGGTACAATGTGAAAGATATGTTGCGCCTTATGCGGCGGTGCGCCTTATCTATTAACGCTTGAATCTTATTTTGGTAATTTGAGGGTACTGCGCGTTATATGCCAAGCGCCTTATACGCACCAAATTACGGTACAAACAAGCAGTGCTTGGCAATTCCATTCTATTAAAACTACAATTATCAACTGGTGAGAATGAACAGATTTTGTTAAAATTATAACAGTATAATCAAAGAACACTCTTTGTTTTTCCATGAAAGGAACAAACTTCAGAGTAGGACAATAATTTTTTTCAAAATAGATTGACTTTCTGCCATTGTCAGGGTTCTGCCCAGGATTTGTTTAGTGCCGGAATTTTTTTTTTTCCTAGTACAGTCAAGTCAATTTCCTTTCGATCGTGCACGGAGTGGTTACACACGTGCGCCCTGCAGCTGTGCCTTGAATGTAGGCCCTCAGTGCGCGCACGCCTTTACCGCCATGGGAAAACAATTTACAGCATCTATAGCATGGTGCTTACTCTGCAGTTCATTTCCGTTGTATTAAACGCTGTAGAATAGGGTTCGCAACATGATGAAACTGGTATCATGTTATTCCAAGCATAAAGCTATAATCAGCGTGACTGGAAACCATTGCAAAATCAATGCGGGTTTCGTGCGTTGGATATATTGTACATCGTACAGGCGGGAGGAATGCTCGATCCTGGATCATTAAAATAGACTCAAACCAAAGAAGTAGGCTACTCGAAACTTTGGATAAAACTGTTTACTGGTAAATAATTTGTTTTACACGTTGTTCAAAATATTTTGAAGGAAATGGGCAAAAAAAAGGGAATTATGTGTGGTGGTCGGAAAAAGAAAAAATTCTGCGAGTGCCGGTCGGGGAATCATGAGTGCCGGTCGGGTTTTCCGGCACCGACCACCGTGGGCAGAACCCTGCATTGTTTAGGGATGTCTACAATGTACCACACAGGGTTCGCACAGTTGCTCATAATGAAGTTAAATGTTGTTGTTTCTTCATTTCTTCAAGATGATTCGCTTTCAAAAGCATCATTTATCATGTCATGCACCTGGGTCAGACCCAAGTAAAACACTCCCATTATGAAAGACCCCTGCATAATGATGTCACAAGCTGAAACACCGCCCTCAATCTATGAGTAATAAAAGTCTAACCCGATGCAAACTCAAAATTTGAATTTGTGTTTTTGCTTAAAACGGGTAGTTCTTTCTATATGAAAGCTTACTTGTTTTTAAGATGGTAATGGTGGTAAGCATCCTGTGAAACTGTTTCTTCTGAAATCCCCCTGTTGATTAGAAGTCAATAAAATGGCGTGTCAAATTTTGAGTTTGCATCGGGTTAGACTTTTATTACTCATAGATTGAGGGCGGTGTTTCAGCTTGTGACATCATTATGCAGGGGTCTTTCATAATGGGAGTGTTTTACTTGGGTCTGACCCAGGTGCATGACATGATAAATGATGCTTTTGAAAGCGAATCATCTTGAAGAAATGAAGAAACAACAACATTTAACTTCATTATGAGCAACTGTGCGAACCCTGTGTGGTACATTGTAGACATCCCTAAACAATGGCAGAAAGTCAATCTATTTTGAAAAAAATTATGGCGTGTCGTGGCCGAGCGGTTAAGAGCACCGAACTCAAGCTCTGGTGTTTCTGTTCAGCAGAGTGTGGGTTCGAGTCCCGGTCGTGACACTTGTGTCCCTGAGCAAGACACTTAACTATAATTGCTTCTCTCCACCCAGGGGTAAAATGGGTACCTGTGAGGGCAGAGATGGTTCTTGTGATTGATTTAGCCTAGTAGCGCATATATTATTGCAGCACAGGCTGTATACTCCCCAGGGAGCTGAGATGGTTTAAAAGGAATGAAATAAATGGCCCAGTGACCAGGGGTAATAATGTTAAGAAGCGCTTTGAGACGCCCTTGGGTGTGATAAAGCGCGATATAAATCCATATTATTATTATATTATTATTATTAAAACATTTGAATCTGAGAAATGATTCATGCATGAACCGTTCTCACTAAGCGTGGATGGAATTGACGTTCTTGTGAAAATGCCGTGACAGTTTTGTTTTCTTTTCTCAGCAAGATTGTATTCAGCTGAAATTTTAACATGTGACTTTTATTTGTCTCTCTTTGATAATTTCGCCAATAAATTAGCATTACGCTGACTAAAAGAAATCTTTGACCATACGTTTAGCATTACGTGGAGTGTCGTGGCCGAGTGGTTAAGAGCACCGAACTCAAGCTCTTGTGTTTCTGTTCAGCAGAGTGTGGGTTCGAGTCCCGGTCGTGACACTTGTGTCCCTGAGCAAGACACTTAACTATAATTGCTTCTCTCCACCCAGGGGTAAAATGGGTACCTGTGAGGGCAGAGATGGTTCTTGTGATTGATTTAGCCTAGTAGCGCATATATTATTGCAGCACAGGCTGTATACTCCCCAGGGAGCTGAGATGGTTTAAAAGGAATGAAATAAATGGCCCAGTGACCAGGGGTAATAATGTTAAGAAGCGCTTTGAGACGCCCTTGGGTGTGATAAAGCGCGATATAAATCCATATTATTATTATATTATTATTATTAAAACATTTGAATCTGAGAAATGATTCATGCATGAACCGTTCTCACTAAGCGTGGATGGAATTGACGTTCTTGTGAAAATGCCGTGACAGTTTTGTTTTCTTTTCTCAGCAAGATTGTATTCAGCTGAAATTTTAACATGTGACTGTTATTTGTCTCTCTTGATAATTCCGCCAATAAATTAGCATTACGCTGACTAAAAGAAATCTTTGACCATACCTTTAGCATTACGTTGACTAAAAACAATCTATGACCATACCTTTACACATGTTTACTTAGGGCAATCACGGAGTCTACAGAAGATGGTCACAATTTCTTCATGGAGAATTACCAGCGGATGTTTGCCAACAGTAAACCATTACCCAGCATTCCTATTGGGAGGCGGGACCATCCAACGAAAAGTATTTCCAATGCAGCTACAGGTAAAAGTATAGGATCATCTTGAGTAATTGTTTTCCTTTGACAATATTGTTGCAGCAATGAAACCTTGACTTGATAAAGGAAAGACAACAAAGGAAAGACAACAAAGGAAAGACAACAAAGGAAAGACAACAAAGGAAAGACAACAAAGGAAAGACAACAAAGGTTCCCATAAAAAATCTGCCATGGTATGCTGTAGTCTCTGAACAGTCAGACTTACCTCCCATTGAGTCAAATACAATGACAAACAATGGTGGCGTCCCGTCCATTCATGTACAACAAAGGTCTGTAATCAAAGGTTACACAATAACCCCTGGAAAAGGGATATTACAAGGCATGTATTCTAGGACCTGGTGTTCCTCTTTGTACGGGTGAAACAACACATTGGTAGGTGCAAATACAAAGTGTCGGACTTGTCTTCCCATTGGGAATAGTGCTGCATTTGGACCAAAAATGGCGTCCAGCAACCACTCGTCCGAAGAAAACTGGTCCCTCCATGTCGCAACTCTCTCAATACACAGTTCTGAATTACCCTTATTGATTGCATGCATTTAAGAATGATTTTTTGTGTTTTAAGCTAGCTCCCAATAATTTCTTTCCTAACTGAGAATTGAATGTTCTTCATCAACCAGGGTCAGCAACCGCTGTCCCGTATAGCAAGAATCACTTATCGGACATAGAGATACCGGAGACGTGGAGTCATGACGTAGCCGACCACATGGCCAAACTACACAAGGAGAGGAAGATTGTAGACCCTGTCATCATTGCTGCCAAAAGAATCAAAGAACTCAGGACGCTCCTCAAGAAACTGTGAGTTGAGAGAAAGTTCATCTTGGCTTTTAGAAAATGCTTGACGCTTGTTTTGAAGCTGATGCTGCTGGGGTCTGGAATTATGCGAAGGCTACAAAAGCCATGGCCTCTGTTGCCCCTGGTTTTAGCCTTGGTGCCCCTTCAAAAGTTCCCCATAAACCTCAAGATTTTCCAATGGAAGTGCCCTTTGCAAAATGAAAATGACCTTGCCCTCTCAAAGATGAAAGTACAGGCCTGGCTGCCAGAGATTGTTCATGACAAATCAGTATTTTCTACTGCTTTTGTCTGATGGCTGGAGATGCACTTTGCCAACTAGACTTTATCTGCATTTAATGTGCGCCGTGAGTTAGTGCAGAAACACCTCTCCCAAAGAGTTTTATACATGATTGTACCAGCAAGTTTACTACCATAATTTTTATTTGTAGCATTTATGTTTGGCAGCCGGTATTATATAAATTTCTGTCGTTCATGTTTTTCTCAGACCCTACGAGAGGACTGCTGAAGATAATGACATCATCTACACACACCTCAAAGAGTTCCCTCTCCTGTCCGATCAGTTATCCAATAAGGAGCTAAAGGAGCTCTGCACAACGGCTCAGCTGGACATCTGGAAAGATGAAGACTATACTGGTGAGTTTGGCGTGTCGTGGCCGAGCGGATAAGAGCACCGGACTCAAGCTCTTGTGTTTCTGTTCAGTAGAGTGTGGGTTCGAGTCCCGGTCAGGTCACTTTTGTCATTAAGCAAGACACTTAACCATTATTGATTTTGGCCTTCGGATGGGACGTAAAGCCGTTGGTCCTGTGTGTTGTGTAATGCACGTAAAAGAACCCAGTGCACTTATCGAAAAGAGAAGAGGGTTCGCCCCGGTGTTCCTGGTTGGATTGGCTGCATATTGCGCCTCAGCACCTTAAACCATTACATGATGCTATGCAAAGGAATAGGTCTCATACTTAAAAACGTAGCTCCACATACCTTGCAGGAAAATACTGACTGTTGAAGCGTCTTGAACGTCACTGAGAGACGGATATGAGTGCTATATAAGAAGCCACTATTATTATTATTATTATACCTCCACCAGAAAAACATCTGGTACAATGACTTGCTTTAAATTTGAATTCTTTCAGACTGTAGAGACAGTTGCTTTGTCTCATGATTCGGGGAAAGCTTTTGTGTAGTTATGTAAGAGACGGCGAACTCCCAGACACAATTCTGGATGAATGTGTATGGCACAATGGTACCAGGGTTTGCTCATCTTGAGGTTGCTATACAAAAGCTTGCCACGAACCATTTGACATTAGCAACTGTCTCTATAGTCTGAGGAATTAACATTTAAATGGTAACTTGTGACTAAACAAGTCATTGTGCCAGACTTTGTTTTTGCTACATTATGGGGTCGAGTTGGATATGGGATGCAGAGGCACTATATTTTCCTGTATTCCACTCGCGCTTGTGTTATAACTAATATTGAATGCACATTTTTCTGGAAGCAGCTGAAATGTTTAAGTGTTGTCTATTTAGTGAAAGTTTAACTTTTGTCGTATTGTCTTCCACTGCTGCAGTGTTTGGTAATAATGGATTTCACATCATACTACGGGGTTCAGTGGTACCACAGACGGAACCATGGCTAAGGACCAGAGACGACCCTGGGCAATTCCGCTCCCTAACGCCCATCCTGACGACAACAGTTCACACTGATAAAGACGTTCCTGAGGTTTGTTTTTATCAATCAGTCAATCAATCCATCCGCCAATCAATCAATCAATCAATCAATCAATTCTTGATCACATGACCAGTCAATGGATCAATAATAAATAAATAAATGAGCTTGGACAGCATCTGTCGTGCTGATCATCTTTGTTTGACCACTTCATGTTGGATGTTGTGTATACATGCCAAATTTTTCTGGACTGTTTTACGGCGGACGGTTCTTCATGACTGGAAAAACTTTGGAGCGCCCTCAACTTTTTGCTGGCAGCCGGGCAGCTGACAGAAATATCCACTCTCTCTTTCCATTGTGTAGCATGTACAGGCATGCACCTACAGTGCTATGCTTTGTTTCATTCTTTACAAAGAGGGACACCAGGTGTTGGAAAACATGCCTTGTAATATCCCTTTTCTGGGGGTTATTGGTAACCCCCAATTCCAGACCTTTGTTCTATTGTTGTACAAATTTGGCATACAAGAGTGGACTGGCTGCCACAAAGGGATGTTTTCCATCATGGCCCTCTTTATGATGTCAGTTATGTGTAATTTTGTTTTAGATTTTTGAGTTACAAATGTTGTTGGGTTCGAGTCCCGGTCATGACGCTTGTGTCCTTGAGCAAGACACTTTGCTATAATTGCTTCTCCTCACCCAGGGGTATAAATGGGTACCTGCAAGGGTAGAGGTTGATATTGTGTTTGAAAAAGCCTTCGGAGCGCCATCACGGCAGCCCGAGCTGAGAAAGATTAAAAAGGAATGTTATTGGCCCAATAACCAGGGCACTGATGTAAAGCGCATTGAGACGTTATTGTGAAATGCGCTATATAAGAACTAGTTATTATAATTATTATTGTTTGTGTATTGTAGCTTACAGTTGGTGACTGCTTCGGAACTCTGGAAAGACTGGAAGGGAAAGAACCTAACAGCAAGTGAGTTTACTGGAAGATGCATGGGGGAAAATTTTTTTTTAAATTTAACAATAATAAATAATAACTAGACTTGAGGTGTTTGTGTACAAACACGAAGCTGTTCCGGTTTTCTGATTCATAAACAAAATTTAACCCTTGTCTAACATTTACTGCTCAAATGGTTTATAACTGAAAAGAAATTGAATATCGGTTGTGTAGTTCTTGAGATGTGGTCTCACTTCCGGTTGACCTGGAAGTAAAGGTCAACATGGGGTCATGGTTACCCAAGGCTAATCTGCAATGCCTAAGGAGTCTATAACTGAAAAAAGTTTGAAAATCGGCTGTGTAACTCTTGAGATATGGTCCCACTTCCGGTTGACCCGGAAGTAAAGGTCAACATGGGGTCACGGTTACCAAGGCTAATATCCCATGGCCAAGGAGTCTAGAACTGAAATTTTTTTTAAAATCGGCTGTGTAGTTCTTGAAATATGGTCCCACTTCCGGTTGACCCGGAGGTAAAGGTCAACATGGGGTCACGGTTACCCAAGGCTTATCTGCAATGCCCAAAGAGTCTATAACTGAAAAAAGTTTGAAAATCGGTTATGTAGTTCTTGAGATATGGTCCCACTTCAGGTTGACCCGGAAGTAAAGGCAACATGGGGTCACGGTTAGCCAAGGCTAATCTCCAATGCCCAAGGAATCTATAACTAAAAACAGTTTGAAAAACGGTTGTGTAGTTCTTGAGATATGGTCCCTTTTCCGGTTGACCCGGAAGTAAAGGTTTACATGAGGTCACGGTTATCCAAGGTTGATCTACAATGCCCAAGGAATCTATAACTAAAAACAGTTTGAAAAACGGTTGTGTAGTTCTTGAGATATGGTCCCTTTTCCGGTTGACCCGGAAGTAAAGGTTTACATGAGGTCACGGTTAGCCAAGGCTAATCTCCAATGCCCAAGGAATCTATAACTAAAAACAGTTTGAAAAACGGTTGTGTAGTTCTTGAGATATGGTCCCACTTCCGGTTGACCCGGAAGTAAAGGTCAACATGGGTCACGGTTACCCAAGGCTTTTCGAGATACAGTGATCTCAAGATTGGCTAATTAAATATTCACCTCACTGTAAATGGGCAAATTAATTCAGAATAATAATAAAAAATTACATTGAGAGTTAAGCTCATGTACTAAGCTTCAATTTGATATAGGATCTAACTCTTTCATCATATTTGTATGCTTTAGGATATTAGGTCACATGCAACGTTGTGTAAACAGGTTTTTTTACTTGAAATTTTGTTCATGAAACTGCTGTTACACGGGTCACCAACTGTTTCAGAAACAGTATGTTGACCAAAAATAACCGTGAATGCTCAGGCTTATACATAAGCTTGTGACGGTTACACGGTTAAGTGACAGATCTTACGGTTAAACGTTTACATTTATTTGTACGGTTCGAATAAACGTTGAAAAAATCACTTAAAAAGTGCCGCGTAATGCTGACCATAATAACTGTGATCACGATTTTCACAGCACAATATCCCATAAAACACACACATATCATTCCCAATTTACAGACTCATAGTCTTTGTTATTTCATTACATCTGTGCGTGTAGCAATATTTGTGAGAAACATTGCACGCTGGGGGCGTTCCACAACAATTCGTGAATGCGCAGGCTTATACGTAAGCCTGTGACGGTTACACGGTTAAGTGACAGATCTTATGGTTAAACGTTTACATTTATTTGTACGGTTCGGATAAACGTTGAAAAAATCACTTAAAAAGTGCCGAGTAATGCTGACCATAATAACTGTGATCACGATTTTCACAGCACAATATCCCATAAAACACACACTTATCATTCCCAATTTACAGACTCATAGTCTTTGTTATTTCATTACATCTGTGCGTGTAGCAATATTTGTGAGAAACATTGCACGCTAGGGGGCGTCCCACAACAATTCGTGAATGCGCAGGCTTATACGTAAGCCTGTGACGGTTACACGGTTAAGTGACAGATCTTACGGTTAAACGTTCACATTTGTACGGTTCGGGTAAACGTTGAAAAAATCACTTGAAAAGTGCTGCGAAATGCTGACCATAATAATTGCCAAACACACCTATATCGTTTCCAATTTACAGGCTTAATTCTTTGTTATTTCATTACTTTGCGTGCGGCATTAGTTGAAAGAAACATTGAACGCTAGAGGGCGTTCCACAACAAATCGATTGCACGGTTACCCGGTTAACCAAATGATAATCCTGTTAAACGTTTAAATGTTTACGTTTACATTTAAATGCCGAGGCTTTGTAAGCCTGCCTGTGACGGTCACACGGTTAACCATCCGATCAACCGGTTGAACATCTACATTATTACGGTTCGGATAAATGTTGAAAATTCTTCCTCAAAAGTGTCGCGAAATTTTGACCATAATAAATGTGAACGGTTACACATGTAACTGATCGTTTCAGAAATGATTACGAGTTTACTCAAAAATAACTGTAAATGCATGTAAACAAAATGATGTATTTAATTCGTAATCGTAACAATTTTTCTACCCTGAAATGCCAATCGAGTATGTTATATTTGTTTAGGCTAAAACAGTAAATTCATATGGGATACGATTGTATTGTAATTTTGTCTCTTCACACCCCCAAATCCAACACTGACCGTTTAGCCATGAAAAACGAATTTCTCTTTACCACACCTTTCCTCAATCAGCTCTTTTTATTGCTAAAACACTATCGTTTTCCGGCGAACGGGACCCAAGAGCATACAAGTCTACACGCCGGATATTTCTCATAAAACACGGCATAACAGGTTTCGTCGTCCACGCTAAAAAAAAACTTAATAACGACCTGCAGATCTGAGTGGTGGTACACGACGACATGAACCTCCCAGAGCTACAATCTTTTCAAAATTTGTTAATTTGACTGCTTTTCGTATTTAAACACATATAAAATTCTAGACAGAGTACCCATGGCGTTCAATTTGTCTGAGAATTTGGGTTTATTTTCTACTGACAATGTTTTAATACGTTTTGATGCTTTTAAACTGAGCGTCAATCAAATCTTTCTTGTTTTAAGAAACATTTGTGTTATCTAAGACGTTTAATTTGAGCTTAATTGAAAAAACAGTGTTTCTAGAAGTCGGATTTGTTTTCACTATCTCTGTTTGTTTTGTACATGGGCGAAAACGCGCAATAAATGACGTCATTGTGACGTCGTTCCACATTTTAGGCCGAAAAGCACATCTACAGTACCCAAAAAGTCTAAAACTGAAAAAAGTTTGACGATCGGTCGTCTACTTTTTGAGATAGAGTGCTCTAAAGTCTGGCTAATTAAATATTCACCTCGCTGTAAAGTGGCTAATTAATTAAGAATTTTGACATTTTTTACATTTAGAGTTAAGTTTATGTTCTAAGCTTCAATTTGATATATGTTTTAACTCTTTCGTATTTGCGCTCTAGGATATTAGGCTTAAAGAAAAAAACGTGTGCAAATGCTATGGGATTTGAGTGGAAACAAAGAATAATAATAATAATAATAATAATAATAATAAAAATAATAAAAATCCCAACGAAAACAATAGCTGTTCCGACTGCATCGGAACAGCTAATAATTGGTTCTTAAATAGCGCACATATCCAAGTACCGGTACATTGATCATGGCGCTTTATAACATTTTTATCCCTGCTCATCGGACATACTTTTAAACCATTCCTCATACTTTCTCAACTCCCTGGGGAGCATACAACCACAAGCTGCTTAAATTAGCGCTTATGGGTTAATCCAACACAATACTGTTTCAGTGTTGCGGCACCTAGTAAATAAGGTGCTACATAAATAGGTCTCATAGTTCAATACACAGCTCTGCTTATCCTGTTCAAAAACAAATAATGAATGCTTTGATACTCCCCTAGGGGCGTGTGAAAGCATTATATAAGAACCCAGTATTGTTGTTATTATAAAGCGGTCGCTGTAATACTTCTTTTAAAGGCCCTGTACACTATTGGTAAGATCGAAAAACACAAATGTTCACAGATTCACACATCACTTACATGATTTAAAGTAAGTAATGGTAGAAAGGGTTCCTTAAAATATTTCTGCCTAAAATGCTATCGTTTCTGAGAAATGAGTAAAACAATAGTTTTTATCGCGCGCGATAATAAACTCGATGTTTGAAAAACAGAAAACACATAAGGTCTCTTTTTACTATTTTCTCGTGACCTCGATGACCAATTGAGCTCAAATTTTCACAGGTTTGTTATTTCATGTATATGGTTAATCACACAAAACATGAACTTTGTTTGCGACTGTTTTGTCAGCTCTACCAATCCTGTATAATACCTTTAAGACGATCAGAACATTTTACACCATTCAAAGATTTAATGACAAAGTATGCCTTTGGTTTTTGGAATCGCTCGATTGTTTTAATCCTATGTTAATGTAGATGTAGACACTGTACAATCAAACTATGTGTGCAAATTTAGTTTCAAAAGGTGGTAACCCTTTGAGATTGCCAAAAATCATGAGTGATTATGTCCACCCATGAAGAATAATCCGTATTTGGATTACGCAATCTGAGAAACCTTTCATGACGGAATGTTTCTCAGATTGAAATGTTTCTGAAATCCCTCTCTCTAAAACCACATTTCTTAGATTGGAATTGTTTCTCAAAATATTATACAGTATTAACAGCAGCAGTACTTTTTACCAAGTAATTTTTATGGTCACTTATTTTGGTAGTAATTACCAAAGGTGTACCCTGTCTAAGTCAAATATCTACATTCTTGTCTTGCAGAGTGTTGACGGTTCTTACCAAAACGGTTCCTTGTGAGTTTCTGAAGATCTCAAGCAATGATTACAAGAGAATAACAGATGTGAGTTTTTTCCCAGATTTTTCAGATGGCATTAAATGCTCAGTGCTTTGTTCAGCTCAGTTGATCCTTGTTCGAATCTCAGACCAGAGCCTTGCATGTGGATTGTGTTTTCAGTCCTTAACCTGATTGTGTAGATATTTTCCTTATTTGGGGTATTCCTTCGACATGTAAAACTGACATTTCTTCATCATCTTCTCTACACAGGTCCCTCAGGTCTACTCATTTCTGTTTTGGTTGTTTTGTTCCTTTTTATTGTATTTCTGGTTCTTGTATTGTTGAGGTCGTATAAATAATAATAATAATAATAACAAAAACCAATCTATACTCTACCTTTAACTGTGAATTTTGTCGGCTGACTGGGACTATGTCAAATTACTATGACTATATCTGTGGCCCCTACAGACATAGTTTTTTTTTTTTTAATAGATAAAAGGTGACTGAATGGATTGATTTTTATTTTATTTCTCTTCCTTAGCAAATAAGAGAACGTCACATATCTGAGAAGATCAACCTAATCCAGGCATGTAAGCGCTATCAGCTGTGGCCTAGGCAGTCACTTCACAAACTGGCTGAACTCATCAGATGGACAAAATTCCCAGAGAACACCGGTTGGTTTAAATCACATTTTGTTCCCAACAGCAAATTGAACATTTTCACGTGTGCATATTATAGAAATATTGACTGCTATGAGGGGCACAGTTAAAATTATAGGCCCAAGGTGATGTCAAAACCATGACTATGCCCGAAGCGAAGCTGAGGGCATAGTCATGGTTTTGACATCACCTTGGGCCTATAATTTTAACTGTGCCCCGAATATTAAGCAGTCAATATTTCTTTTATATACCGAAGAAAGGACATCAGTTCGCGCCGTGACACGAACGTATACAACGCGTACAGAAGTACACAAGCGACCTATGAATACAGTGTGTTGCGACTGGCGGGCACAGTCGATTGCTGTGCCCCGGGCATAGTTAATTATGACGTCATCTTGATAGAAAAAGGGGGCCCAGCTATTTCAATGACTCCACTTTTAACCAATCAGATTAGAGGATTCTATATATGAGGTACATATGACACATTGTTTCCCAAACTAACTTTTAAACAAAGAGTAGGATTGGTAATTTTCATTGACCTTCTTCGATCTTAAAGCTTACTGATAGTTGGGGGACTCCAAGGTTAAATTCAGTTAATAAACAAATAATAAATACAAAAGAAAAAAAAGAAAAGTAGGGGCTAACCCTGGTGTTTCTGAGAAATAACTATAAATAGTTGGTGTTTCTGGTTCACATAGCAAGCACCCTTGTTTATAGGTTTCTTCAGGCATGAAAGCCACAGTGATTAAGTTCACGTGTGAGGCATACTTGGTTTCATAACCAGAAATAAATAAAACTAATAACAAGCAATGATATGTTGATATTTTCTTTGCAGTGTTGGTGAGCGAGGGCTACCTGTGTCCCTTCATAGCTTTCATCAAGTCAGGAGACTGCCACGTCTTGAGACAAGTAGATGTCCTTCAGAAAATGCCCAATGGCAGTCAGGTAATAAACAATCTAGAAGATTTGCAGCCGATTTCACAAAGAGCGAAGATTAATCTAACTGTGTATCAATCTTAACTGCTAAGCAAAGTGTGATGTCACCAAATCACTATGGTAATACTGACAACCCATCTTAAGATGAATCTTAGTGCTTTGTGAAATCGAGCCTTGGTTATTTTGTCTCATAGATGAGTTTTCTTATTTTTCACCCATAATGTTGTGCATAGTCCAAAACTACCACACATTGGGGGAAGTACACAAATTTGGAAAAAAACGTACGAGACTGAACATACAAACCCTACAGTCCTTATTGATTATGATAAAGTATTTGCAGGGAGCCACTATCGTGCCAGATACAACAGTAATGGGTACCTTCGGCAAATAGAGCACTTATTATTTCATTCTCATTTTCGAGCCCTGGGAGATGTGTATTTTTCTATTTATTTTAAACAGTTTTTATGAGATGTCACTTAACATCACAAGGCCACTTCAATGTGAGGGCAACACTTAACTGATTTTGGCTACACTTAACTGATTTTGGGGAATGTTGCCACCTACTCCTGGGGCTGAAACAGGATTACCCCCTTCACAGTCCGTAAGGATGTAGGCAGGCATGGGTATCATCCACTAGGAGCCTGGCTGGTAGAGCAGAATGCACTACCTTCCTAACTTTTTACGAAGCAATTATTGTTAAGTGCCTTGCTCAAGGGCACAAGTGTCATGACCGGGTATCGAACCCACATTCTGCTGCTGACAACACCAGAGCCATGGGTTCGGTGAACTAGACTGCTCGACCACGATACGCCACAAATACTTGTATGGTTTTCATTGGCCCCCTTCTTTTATTTACACTCTCTCCGTTAAATTTTTTATTTTATTTTGCTGGTTTTCATGCTTTCTTATTTGTTGTTGTTTTACATAACGTGTCTGATCAATCTGTATTGTTGTGGTCGAAAACTAAGATGATGTATCTTTCATCGACGCAATTGTTAACTAATTGTCTAGTCTTGTTTTGTCTCAGGTTTTGAATAAAAAAGTGATGATTGGTATTTGAAGGGGCTGTGTGTCGTCATGATCAAAGCAAAATCTAATCCAGATCCTTCACATGCGCATGTGCTTTCCATAGATTTAATTCCGAGGGAGGGCATGTGCGTGCAGTAACTGGGTGAGAGTTCATAATTCCATGTACACGTTTTTCTATCCAGGAAAAACATCTGAAACAAGTTGTGATGGGGCGACTGCAAGAGGCGGAGTCATTTGGTGAGGTTAGTGTGCTTGATGCAGAGGCTATTACATGTTCCATTGTAACTGCATCAGACATCAAACTGGGTATCATCACACCAGAGAGACTACAAGGTAGGTACTCAACCAACATTCGTATAGTCTTTTTACAAGCTGCTCAGAGTAGTAGTTATAGATGTCTATCTTGTTGGTATCTACTGCAGGCCAAAAGTTTTTTGCTACTTCCGGTGTGGCAAGAAATTCTGTCCCCCCTTGCGGCAAACTGTGTACAAACTTCTTCTGATAGTTCCCTCTTTTTAATCAACCTCCTCCAGCCCGTGTTAATTTCTCGTATTGGGGACAGAATCTCTGGGGGACAGATTTCCCTTTGACACCGGCTTCAAATCTTGCGTACATTGGTGTGTAATTTTACTCCAATACTGTTCAAAAGCATTTCTTATAATTCTGACAAGAGCTTATTAACCCTTTTCTTGCATAGATCATCAAAGACACTAGCTCGACACTCCTCTGGGCTTCTGGTAGTCTAGGTTCCAAGACGATGGTGTTTGCGCGTACACACATCCAACGTTCAGATCTATGTACACACTTGCAATTAATAAACATAGAGGGCGCTGTGACTAATGTTATTTTCCCCACCAACATCCGGATCGTGGTGGGACCCGGGGAACAAAATTAAAAAGCGCCCTCTATGTTTATTCATTACAAGTGTACAGTGTGCGGTGTACATAGATCTGAACATTGGTTGTGTGTGTGTGTGCGCGCAAACACCATGGTCTTGGAACCAAGACTAGGCTTCTGTAGTCAGTGGAGCCAGTTTGTGTGAATTGGACATTGCTTACGTCACGCTTTCACCAACTGGATAGACAACACAACATGTCAAGATGCACTAAAAGAAAAACAAAACAAAACTGTTCCTCTTTTAATTGTATTGCTAATTTGTTTACCTTTGAATACCTTATTGCAATTTTGTTTTTAACTCCTCTGTAAACTTGCATTGATTATGAATTATCTTGTTTTTTATGTTTAGGATTTGTCCAGGCTGATTAGCTTATATTTGTATTAACTGCTGGTATTGCATAAAAGGTCTTTCAAAAACTTGTTGCTGATTGTAACTTAATGTGCTATGCTAGTAAATTTTAATTATTTTTATTCATATTCTTTAAGAATTGTTTATTGTTGGGTCAACATGAAGCCTTTAATGAATTTAATTGATTATTATACAGAAAACAAAAAAAGCCACATTTTAACAAACTGGCAATTTTTGGATTCCATATTTTATTTATTGGTGACCTGTGACCGTTTTTAAATAGGGTCAGGTTTTAATTATAATTTCATTGTCTGGTTTAACCACATGAGGTTGGAAACACACAACAAATCAAAGGTGAGAGAGGGAGAAAAAGTAGTTAATTAGTGAATGAAAAAGGCCTAAATTATTAAACTATAATTCCATTGTTTGACTTTAAAGATACATTGTAAAAGTGACTGAAAAAAAGACTTCATCAAATAGGACACCTCCTTTGTTATGTTTTTTCCTCCAGAACTTGACGAGACAACAAGAGCTCTCTTGAGACAGTCAAATGAGAGACTGTATGGTGACCTGACAAGGGTAAGTCAACAAACTATAATTAACATATTACTTTATCTACGCCCGATGGTCGTCTCAAAGCGATCATTATTTTTTTATGAAAGGTAGGCAGAGATGTTTGAATTATGAGACATGTTGGTACAGTAAGGGTTTACAATTGTCTAAAGACCTTTATGAACTTTAGGAAATCTCAATTCTAGAAGATGTGGGAATTTATTGAAGAATAGATCATGTAATCTACGAATTGAGTGTGGGTTCGAGTCCCGGTCTTGACACTTGTGTTTTTAAAGGTAGGTTCATCGTTAGTTTTGTCAATGTAATGCTGATTTATTGGCAAAATTATCAAGAAAGATACAATAAGTCATGTGTGAAAGTTTTAGCTGAATACAGCATCTACTTGTTGAGAAAACAACAAAAAACTCTCAGTATTATCACAAGAACGTTGAGTCCATCGGGAGACAAGAGGCCCATTTGAATTCTGTTATTAGCAGCGGATACTGCAAACAATTGAATATTATGATTCAATCCAAAGGCTACTCAATCTTGTACAGTTTTGTTTATTCTTTTATGTTCCAATCAAATAATGAGTGTTTTGCATTTGTGCTATAGAGAGAATATTTTCATTTGTTGGTAGATGGAATATGATTGATTTAACTCGGCTTAGTCTCATACATCAACAAATTCTCACCATCATTCAATATTTGTATAATAATACTTTGACATGTATTTCAAAAATAGAGTTTTAGCTGAATACAGTGTCTACTTGTTGAGAAAACAGCAAACAACTTTTTACATCATGTATTTCAAATATAAAAGTCTCGTTCTAAACACTTGGGAAGCCGCTCTTTCTCACATGTTGGACCATCTCTTTGGAATGCTCTTTCACTGAACCTCAGACTAGTAGACGCTCTCTCCAGCTTCAAAACTAACTTGAAAACACACTTGATCAGACACGGCTTTAAGTGCTGTCATTAGCAGAGTTCTTTTTTTATGCACCAGGAGTGTCTTTCTGACAGATATGGCACACTACAAATGTTCGTTGTTAATATAATTTATTAGTATTATTATTATCATAATATGGTTTGAGGGTTGACAGTCCAAATTGACTACCTGAGGTATTGGAAGTTGACAAACAAGTTGCCGAGGCGAGCTATTGACTGTCCACCCTCAAACCATGCTTTATTTGTTTTACTATATACCTCGTACATATTCAGTTGTCCATAATGTTCTCTAGTTTGGCATAAACAAGTATGTACTTGCATGCGACAGTTCAACGATTGCTTTGTAATGCGCATGCATAGTATACTGTCCCAAAGGTAACAGTCTACTATGCAAGCGTATTACAAAGCAATCGTTGAACTGTCGCACGCAAGCACATACATCGCTGTACACATGTAAAATAGTTATTGGACCAGTGAGAGTTCAGCTCTGGACCATGAATATGTATTAGGTAAAATTACTCCTCACAACTGGTAAATAATTTATGTCGTGCTACCCACAGGGCAAATAATACAACCTTTGAACCGTTTATTCACATATTTCTTGTGTTTTCTAATATTCAGGATGACATCCACAATGAGTACATTGACCAAGAGTTGAAGCGAGAATGGAACCAGTTCAAGCATGGCGTCGTCGTTGATGTCATTAACGCCAAAGGAATCAGGCCTGGATATGGGAAGTGGTCGACGAAATAATCTGAAGATTGTAACTGCTTGCTTAATGACTTGAGATCACATCTGGGTGGTTTTAGATAGAGGTGAAGTGATGGTGAGCTTGAGCTTTACATAGACCAATCCGTATGCGCAAGGTTTTGTACACAAAAACATGGGAAAAATATTGTATTTTCTGCTTTTAACTGTCTTCCTCAATAATTAACATAATTTACCTGAAAGGAAAGCATGACATAATGATGTAAAACATACTGATTAAACAGCAAGTAAATTCTGCAATTCTGACAAAAAACCCTTGCTGATGTAATGCATTTTAAACCTGACCGTGCAGTTTCTGTGTCCTATCACATTTAAACTCACCCTTTGTTTGAACCATTTTCAGGATTCGATTTCTGTCTTGTTACAAATATTTATGGTCAATGTTCTAGATAGTTATGTTGTGCTGGCCTGTCGGGGAAACTGTGTAAATCGTTGAGGAAGATGCTATATCCGCATAAAAAGTATTTTAATACTAAAAGAAAAGACAACGGTTTTCCCATGTCTTTGTGTACAAAATGTTACGCTGCCAGCTTCCCAGCAATGGCGCTGTGACGTGAATCACTCTGACTAGAGCTCCAAACTTGTTTTGAAACCGTGTGGGCGCATCATGTACAAATTTATGTAATCCCATAAACTTAACAATTTTCTAACAGAAAGTTTTCCTTTGCATCTCTAGGAACTACCAAACCATGCAAACACATGAACTATAAATTCATTCTGCTTTTTTAAAAATGTATTAAGTGAAAATATTTTGTACAAAATGTATATATTTATGAATCTGTAATAAATGTTTATTAAAATCTATAACTTTCCAGGTGTCATTAATAAAAGAATAAAGTCTTGGTTTAAAACAAAATCATATTCAGATGCTTGAACGTCTTTGGATGTTAAGAAGGTGCTCATTTTTATTCCTTTAACATAACTTTTTGGGGGTGCTTTTATCCTTGAAACTGTCTGTTCTATGCAACATGCATAGGTTGTGGGTTTACAGAATGTGATCTTACTACATGTTTAATTGTAGTTCAGGGTGACTGTGCAAAGTAAGATTTACTTAAAAGTGCAATCGCGTTAACAATATTTGTATTTTAATGTACTGTTACTTTTTGGTACCCAGTGTAAGAGTGCTCTATAAATGCCTGTTATTGTTGATACTATGCGCTAAGTACTCAAAAGTTTAATTACTAACATGCGCGCTAAGCAGTTCTTTCAAGGAGCCGACAAGCATCTCCTTTCCAGGGGTTAGTGACAAGATTGATACTGCATGATGCCCATTGGTATGAGGCAACATTATTATTTTAACTTAACCCTTACTCCATAGGCCTACCTGTCCACAGGTGACCTCTAGCCTCCATTCTTATGTCACTTCACACCAACATGTTTGGACTTGGATAATATTGTAATGCTTGGCTGTTTGGAAAGTTAGTTAAATTGAGCATCCAGTCCACATCCTCTGCAAACAAAAAACTTCCTGAAGAGGGTTTTGGAGGTTTTGACAGGGTTGGAAGTTTGAATGATTAGTACGTTTTCCACTCGGCAGTGGAGTCTGATACCAGACTCTGCTTCAGCTCAGTCAGTGCCCATTTCTTGTTGTCGATCGCTGCCTGTAGCTGTTCATACTCTTTAACGAGTTGATCAAATCCCATGCCTATGCTCTGATACGCCTGCAGGGCCTGAC
The DNA here is from genome assembly GCA_037783415.1 of Leptasterias polaris. Classification (NCBI taxonomy): domain Eukaryota; kingdom Metazoa; phylum Echinodermata; class Asteroidea; order Forcipulatida; family Asteriidae; genus Leptasterias; species Leptasterias polaris. Next base: position 4,024,888 of record JAZGTN010000093.1, on the reverse strand, counting down.
TCAGTCTGGTCACGTCCTTGTCTTTCTCCTGGATGGCTCTGTTCAGATGATGTCTGCAACGACAAAGTGTTCAATAGATATTGGGGAAAAAAACCTTACAAATCTCGTTTTTTAAAGGTGACTATGGGTAGAAGTGAACCGTGACAACCCTCATGAAAGGGGATGCTGCTTTGACATGTGCGTTCAATAAGGCAATCTTCAAGGGCCTTTTTTCAAAAACATAGCTTTGGCTTGGGGTCCAGCTTAGGCTCTTTCTGCCTGCTTGAAGCCCAAGCCAAAAATCAAAAAATTTCAAAAATCAGTTGACAAAGTTTTAGCCAGAGCCTATAAGTTGAAGCCATGATTTTGAAAAAGGGCCATGACACTACAGATGCTTTTTTTGTTTGCAGTCAGTTGATCGGCTGATGTGTATATTCACCAGGACGTTCCATTGTGTAGCGTGTGCAGCCATACACCTACTGTGCTTTGCTTCCTTTCCCCCGTACAAAGGGGGACAGATGGTACTGGACTTCATACTCGAAATCTCCCCTTTTCAGGAGGGGTTATTGTGTAATCCCTGATACTAGAACTATTGTCCCTTTGTAATAGAAATATCGCTTACAAGAATGGACAGGCTGCCGACATTGTTTATCATGGTAAAGATTTTTAAATACCAACGAGAAGTGGTACAGAAGAAGTTTGAAAATTAACTATGAACTTAGCCCATCTGGGCCCTATTTCATGGCTCTGTTTACCTTGTCGAATTCTGCGCTTGCGATCACCATTCTCCGCTTACCGAGCAAGCGCCGAATTTCTGCGCTAGCTTTGTAAGTGTAGAATGCCTAGTAACGTGGACTACGCAAGCGCACAAGCAAATATTCCCTGCTAACCCTGACGTTAGCGCGGAATTCCCTGCTTCCGTAAGCGCCGATTCTTTGCTTACGGTAAGCAGAGCTATGAAATTGGGCCCTGTATTCTAACTAACTTACTTTATTTGTTTGAGAGCAGTGACTACTTCAGGTGTATATGTGTCACACAGAAGTCTTGCCTCAAACACCCTGTAAAAAGGAAAAAAGCATTACAAGTCTTGAATTTGTGCAGTTACGTACAACACATCTTATATAAACCTCCAACCATCAGGTAGATTGAGGAGCCCACTGTTTCACCGACCGACAACATTCACTGATCATGCATGGTTGTGTACTCTTTGATCCAAGGGTAAAGCTAGAGAGTGTGTACAAAGCTAGCTACGAGCAAGTGTGAGGAATGGATTTTTAAATTGTTTTTCTGTGGTCAATTGGTGACTGCTCTATGTTCCGATAACCCCGCATGATCTATAGTCTAGAGTTTAGGGTTAGGGTTAGGACTAGTTAAACCTATCAGGGGTGTCGGAACATAGGTGTGTAACCAGTCAAAAAGATGGAGGGTTTTAATAAGATATTTAGGGAAAACAGTAAAATAAATTTCTAAGCTGAAAAGTATATTAGTAGTGATGGAAAGTAGTTTATTTTATCAGTTTAATGATCAAATACTTTATACTCGACAATCTGTTCTCACATCCCCCCCCCCTAGTTTGTCATGTTGCATGGACCGTACTTTGTGTTGGGATTGGGGATTGCCATGCGTATGTGTTTAATACTCATGATGAGCCTAATGTACTGTCATTGTGTTGATGGTGGGACAAGCTGCTGGTTTATGCTGGCGTTTTTGGTGTGTGAAGCTAACTCATACTGGCTTGGCGGATCCACAGGATTTAGCCAGCAACCAATCGGCATAAGTGGTCAAATGGTTTGACTGGTTAGAACCGACAGCCAATGGGAGTACAATATTTGCAGGGCAATTCTCATTTAGGACGGGAATTTTTCTTAGTTAGCACCACTTTGTCACAGCTTGTGGTTGTGTAATGCTTGTAAAAGAACCCAGTTACACTTATCACTAAGAAAAGGGGTTTGCCCCGGTGTTTCTGGCAGTGGCTGCTGAATGTGCCGCAGCACCATGTAAACCCTTACAAGGTGTTACATAAATGGGTCTCATAATTCAAAAACCTTAATTAAAAAATCCGGTTTGGAAATGAATAATGATAAGCGCTTTGAGACGCCCGTAGATAAAAACTAAATTATTTCATTTTATCAAAGTATACAAAAGAAAGATCAAATTTTCTTTTGTGCCGGTAACCCCTCGAATCGGGCTATGTCCTATAGCCTAAGATCTTGAGGGTCTTTCTTAGGATCCTTGCTGTATATTGTTATTACTATATATTGTTATTATATTTATGGAGCCTCTCTTGTGTGAAATACACTATTGCAATTTCTTTTTCATATTTACCTCAGTTTAAGACACATGGCATGACACCGTGCAGCCAGCCAGTTGCTGGTGATGGTATCACTGTCTGCTTGTAGACGCAGGCGATGTTTGGTTATGAGCAGCTCTAGTACACCGAGAGAATCCATAAGAGCCTGAAGGATATCATGTCAAATAAAAATTACTCAAATTACTCAAACTGATAATTTGAACCAAATCCTTAGCATGGTTCGGAAGACTGTCCAACAGGATACCTAAGCGGGCACATCCTGAGTTTATGTAGGATCCCTACTGACTCAGTCCTCCAAAATCAGCTGATATGAGTCTATGATGGGTGCCCAATGCCTCAATCCTCCAAAATCAACCGTTGTGAGTTTATGTAGGATCCCTACTGCCTCATCCCTCCTAAATCAACTGATATGAGTTTATGTAGGATTTCTACTGCCTCAATCCTCCAAAATCAACCAATATGAGTTTATGTAAGTTGCCTACTGCCTAAATCCTTTAAATCAACCGATATAAATTTATTTGTGGTTCCAACTGCCTAAACCCTCCAAAATCAACCAATATGAGTTCATGTAGGATCCCTACTGCCTCAATCCTCCAAAAACAGTTGATATGAGTTTATGTAGGGTGTAGGAAGGTGAGCGTTAATGAAGCAGTCATTATAGCCTAATACCTGATAGTACTGCCAGAAATGTTTATCCCTTTGAGCTCTGTCGAGCTTCAGTTTCTGTCTCTCCTCTTCCAGCTTAGTGCATTCACTCTGCAGTAGATCAGGCAGTCTGGTCGCCTTGGCAAAGGCCATCTGGCCACCCTCTGTAAACAATGGAAAACAAAATGATAACAGGGAGCCATTACGGCAGGCCCTCCCGGGCGGTTCAGTGCATAGGACGCAAATTCTAGTCGCTAAGTCATCATGATGTGGGTTCAAATCCTGGTCATGACACTTTTTTCCTTGGGCAAGACACTTAACCATAATTGCTTCATCTCACCCAGGGGTAAATAGGTACTTGTGAGGGCAGAGATGGTTCTTGTGATTGATTTAGCTTGGTGCGCTACATACTTGGCAGCACAGGTTGTATACTCCCCAGGGAGCTGAGATTGTTTAAGGAATGATCCAGTGACCAGGGGTAATTAAATGTTGGAGAATAATTATTATAAGAAGCCATTATTTGTTTTTTTGCACACAACCAAGTAAATTCCCAGAAAATAAAAACACAAGAGAGTCGTGGGGAATTTTAAACCTGCACTTGATGAAGACACAGTATGCCAAACCAGGGGATGTTTCATTTTATTTCATTTCATTTATTCTGGTTGTGAAGCCAAGGACCCTCAGAAAAGCGAACTTAATCACGTTATACTTGCCAAGAACCCCATGGAGACAAGCCAAGGAAGGAAGTTTTAGTTTTAGAAGGGAGGAAAACACAAGATAATTATTGTAGGGAATCCCACGCAGTTGGGTAGGGACTGAAAACCTAATCCACCTAGTGCCCCCGGTGGGATTCGAACCAGAGTCCTTGAGGTAGAAGGCAAGGAAAGAAACCACTCTGCCAACCTGACTACCTTAATCTTACCTGAGAGTAGTTTTTTTCCTCAGGATATGGCAATTTCCAAGAAGTTTGCCAAGGCTAGTTAAAGTGTGAAAAGGTTATCCGAATTTCCCTGGGAATTTCCTAGGTCGTTTGTCTAGTGTGAAAGGGGTTATGATCTCTGTTTAGGGCCACCCTCTGTAAACTACAATGAAACCTAACAATGACATTGGGCTTTGTGAGGATATAACCAGTAATTTCAAGGTGTAATACATCATTGATTTTATATTAGAAAAAAGCAAAATCATGCTAATCCTTTCAATCCATTTTCAAGAAAACACAGGATTGTCTTTTTATGGGATTTTGTGTGTGCACATTTTTTGCAAATTTTTTTGCTGCTTTTTCAAAAAAATTTCATAAGCAGAGCAGGGTTACCGACAACAAAACCACATCATCTTCTACATTGTTTGCGACAGGTTCCCTGCATTTGTTTTTTACTTTTGGGAGAAGTGATTAGCAAGATTGTTTTCGTCTGATTTAAACGTCTTTGTGTGTCCCTGGGTAAGAGGTAAGGCTTACCGTTGTCAGGTTGGGAGTGATGAAACCCGACCAGCTCCTCACATTTCCTTCTGAGTCTGTCTTCAATTTTGGGGATTAACTGCTGCTGCAGGGCTTTCAGTCTCTTAACATCACAAATTACAAGCAGAACAAGAATTTTATTTGCTTTGATGGTGTTGAAAAAAAAAATTGAAACACTCTTAAAGGCAAAGTTAACCTTTGGTTTTTTTAAAGTTTCGATTGTTTTAATTCTATGATAAATGTTGATATATATACAATTAAACTGACCCGTGAAAATTTCATTTCAAAAGGTGTTCGCGTTTTTGAGATATTGCCGAAAATCCGGAGCGAATAATGTCCATGCAGGAAGAATAATCCCTAATAGGAATACATAATCTGAGAAGTATTTCTGACAGAAAAGTTTCTCAGATTCAAATTTGGGGGCATAAAAACTGATATCTTTTTACATAACCACAAAACTTTGAAGTGAAATGTTTCTCAAAATGCTTTATACCATCGAAAGCTGCTGGAGGCTTCTAACCAATAGGTTTTTGTTGCCATTAATTTTAAGAGTGATTACCAAACGTATACCTTCCTTTTAACAATTCACTCCAGCAAATTGACATTTTCATAATTATTATCTTCTCTTGTCTGAGTGCTGTGGGCTGGGCCTGGCAGTGCATTTTCCATTTGGTGTCCTAACATTATTTACATTGTTGTATTGTCTTGGTCCTTCTCTGAATGCTTTGTAACTCTAGGAAAAGGAGCTATAGTTGTAGCCATTTTATTTACTTTATTGTTGGTTAATTTTCAACCTTTCAACGAGTGTGCTCTGGCCAGTGTCATTGAGGAATGGAGGCAATTGGTATTGCCACCATGCACAGCCTCAAAATAAGGGCCATATCCGAAGTGGCTACAGCTCTGACTGTTAAGAGTGTTGCTATGGACATCCTATACTTCAATGATAATAATAATCATAATAATAATAAGTTATTATATAGCGCACAAATCCTAGGAGCTAGATCGAGGCGCTGTGAAGATGGAATATGCGTTAGAATCGATACAGTTCTGTTTGGAGCAATTTCTTAAATGTAGCAGCCGAGGTAGAAGATCAGATGTTTTAGGGAAGATTGTTCAATGCATGATGATGTTGCAATCTAGCCGTAGCCATAGCTGTAGCCGCCGATTCCGACACAGCCTAATTTTTCTTTTAGGTATAAACCTGACTACCTTGTTGTGTGGGTTTGCTCTGTTGAGTTGCTCCTTGGTCAGACCGAGCAGTGTGCAGGGTTGCTCTGTACATGTGGAGGTGCTGGGGTTGGGATGTACATAGTCTGCTGCCTCGGCTGTGTACAGACAATGTTCGACTGCTTCGTGGAACTGAAGATAAGAAGAAACGGATTTGTTTTTAGTTAATAGTGGGTTGTCAACTAAGTTGGCAGCACACGGAATATAAGGCGTGTTACCGGTCAAAGCCACTGGAATCTCAAACAAGTGCTATGTCTGGGTCTGCAATATGATTGTCTGATTTGCTCTCTTTCATTATGTCTTATATCGCGTACGTATCTACCAATAAGGTACTCAAGGCACTTGAACAAACAGAAGCATTTTCAGACAGGTTTTGGATTTTTTTATTATTATGAGACACCTCATATGTAGCACCTAATAAAAAAGCGTTTACAAGGTGATGCAGCGCATTAGGCAGCCAGCCACTGCCAGTAACACCGGGGTTATTCCCCCTTCTCTAAGCAATAAGTGTAAACTGGGTTCTGATACGTTAATTATACAACACACTGGACCAAAGGCTTTATGTCCCATCCGAAGGACGAAGCAACAATGGTTAAGTGTCTTGCTAAGGGACACGACGAAGCAACAATGGTTAAGTGTCTTGCTAAGGGACACAAGTCCAAGACCGGGACTCGAACTCACACTCTGCTGATCAGAAACACCAGAGCTTGAGTCCAGTGCTCTTAACCGCTCGGCCACGGCATGCCATGTGAATAAGGGAAAAAGCAGCAAGTCCAACAAATGCACAAAAGACTGTGAGAGTATCCTGCATATTTGAACGTTGTGACCCATTAACCCCCGGCCCCCCCCGCCCGATTATCTGACCCATGTTTTTTAAAAATGGATCGGTCCTGACCTGAGACGAAGCAGAGCTCGGCGCCACATCATGGCTGGCGATATCATGATCCATGATGAATTCCTTCAGCTCATGATGGAGGATGTGGAACTGTAGATAAGACTGTTTCTCTCGTTTCAGTGATTCCTCTGCCTGTAAATGGTTTATGGTTTATGGGTTAAGGTTTATGGTGGTATTTAAAAACATTCAAAAATTTGCGGTCCAGCGACCGAATTGTATTATGAATTTACAATTTAAAAAACATTAAAAGTACACAAAAAAGGTTCAACAAACTTAAACAAAAAAGGTTAAACAAACAAAATAAGTCAGTAATTGGGGAATGAGCACTGATTGGGCAAGATGGAAGTACAAATGTCTCAAGGATGGTTGAAGATTTTCACCATGAAGGTGTAACACAGACTAGTTTTCTATTAATGGTTTTGATAAAGTGTGTCAATTTGGTTAAAATAAGTATGTTGTGCCCCCAACTAAGAATGCCTCTATATTTGGGACGTAGCAAACCTAGTCAGGTTGATCCCAACTGTAGTTGGGCTAATTCAAACTACAAATAGGCCGATTGCAGCTATAGTTAGGGTGATTCTATAGTTGGAGGTTGAATAATTATACTCCTGAGTATGAAGAACTGTATAACACTTGGGTAAGAAATAGATGCTTTCAAATTGTCAACTTTTTAAAAGGCCCTTCTTGAAACCAGGGCCTTTGGTTTTGGCTCCGGCAGAAATTTTGAAATTTTACACTTTTGCTGCGGGACTTCAAACAGGCCGTCGAAGACGGAACTGAAGCAAAGGTTGTGGTTTCAAAAATGGCCACAGACCTTTACTGTGTTGTAACTTGTATTCCCTGTGTGCTGCATGGCATTAGCAATAAAGGGAACTCATCCCTGAAGGGGGTCAGAATATTTGGGCCATCAGCCTCACTTTGGTTACACTGCTTTGAATGAGAGAGAACCAAGATAATGCCTGCTAAAAAAAGGTCAGTCAGAGTTCGGGGAAGATTCTGCCCATCATCTAGTTGCGATAATCGTAACCCTCCATCCTCCCGTGGAGGGTTACGATTATCGCAACTACCCATCATCATACCCGACTGAGGTCCTTCTGAAGTGGTAAACTGACTCCATTCTCTGTGATGTGCTGGGAGAGGCTGCCAAGGAGCCCGACTAGCTCAGGGTATTGCTCACTGTCTCTTGCTGTCAGGTGCACTGGCAAGCTCATATTTACTGATCGAAGAAAACAATCCATTCATAAATTTCAATGTTCTTTAACTTCTGTTTCTGCATAAATGGTAAACCACATAGAGCAAGGACCAAGGTAAACTAACACCCGTTTCAGACAGGCGCTCTAGAGTCGCGCCGAACCAATAGGAGCAACTCTAGGTCGACCCAATTAAATTTTGGTTTCAGACAGGCGAGCTTAACAAAACATTTACAATAGGTTCGGCTCATGACAAGATCGACGTCTGAAACCAAGGCGCTCCAGAGTCGTTCCGAACGACTGCAACAGTCGATCTTTCGACTTCTAGCGCGTCCAGTCGCTCTTAACTGTTTCAGACGTCGAACTTTTCATGTACTTAATTCAATAGTTTGGTTCGGCGCGACTCTAGAGCGCCTGTCTGAACCGGGTGTTAAACTCACTGTAACTGTTTTGTTATAGTCATACTCATAGTCATACTGTTCATAAAAATTATATCCCATATTTAAGCAGAAACTAGTCATGCTACAACTGAACAAGTTCAACAATCATTTAGGGCCTACATACAATGAATTTACAAACTCAAACTGTCCTCTCCTGATCCTCTCTTTCCGGTGGTACTAAACACCGGACAATACCGAAAAATACCGGAAAACACCGGAAAATACCGGAAAATACAAGTAAATACCGGAAAACTACAAGTACAAGAAACTACCGGATGTGATGTTTTGAAAATGGCAAAAAACGATACAAAAAATTACAAACTCGCTCTAAAGTCTAATTCAAGTAAAAAAACAACTACTCTCATTCAGTGGTCACCATTAATCGGAACAAAATGTACCCATAAATATTTAAGGCTTCAAAGGTGTGCTGAACCAGTGAACCGACTTAAATGATACAAGTAATTTACCCTGAACGGCAGTATTCTGATAATTCCTGCTACTGATGGGCGCCGCCATTTTGAATTAACCGCCAATTCACTATAGAACGCCACACGGGCAATAAATAAATAAATAAATAACAACAAATAGCTTTTAACAATCAGCACATAAATATTATTATGACGCATCGGTATTTTCGATACTACTCAGCTGCATAAGGCTGCTGCTCATGGTGTCAAAAAATGTGCTCAACCGCAGTGCAGTAATTTTCATTTATGTAGCAGCAATAGTCCATGGAGGTAATAATAATAATAATAATAATTAAAACTTGTAAAGCGCCATCTATCTAAGACTAAACTTATTCCGAGGCGCATAAAAACCAAACAAAAAAAAAAAACAGAAAGAGTAACCAAAAAGATTACAAATTACGTAGCTTAGAAAGAAATAAGAGCACATTGAATAAAACAGATTTACATAAATGTGTCGGCAAAAACAAGTGGAAAAAATAACAAAACAGATAGTCAATCATAATAAATATTGAACAGGTGAGTTTTTAGCAATGTTTTGAAAATGTCCAGAGACTTTGTAGCTCGGATATGTAAAGGAAGAGAGTTCCAGAGAGTGGGTGCAGATACAGAAAAAGCGCGAACGCCGTTGGAAGTGGTTGTATTAGGGACAGTTAAAAGAAGTTGGTGCATCAAGATTTCCTGCGTGTGGAAATACTGACTGCAGGGTTGTCATTATGTTGTGTAACCGCTGCGCGAACAGATCTCACGTGACCCAGCGGGACTCGAACCAGCAACCACAACTAATGTAAGTGACAGCATTTCCTCCATGATTTTACCAAAATGAAACCAATGTGTTTATGAGGCAGCAGTAATTATGCATGTTTCAAAGAGAGACCCATTTTGGCACTTAAATCTAGTCTACACTACTAATATACATAGGTTTACAAACCTTTGACTAGAGACTATGGGGCATACATCTTACCTCATCGCATGCTCAAGGCAGACTGATCACACTTACGGCCTTGGTGAGTGGACACTGAGTGATAACCGGTAGCTGCGACCTCACTTGACCTCATGTGACGTAAACTGACCGTTATTAATAATAGGGTCACGAGGTCCTTAGAGTTCCTCCCTCCTTGGTCTATCTAACTAGCCGAGAGGGACTGAGTTGTTAGTTGATTAATAGACAAAATGCAACTGCCGCAAATCCTCGCCCCCCAAAGTAAATAAATAAATGAAAAAACCCAAAAGAAAACAAATAAAAAGTAAAAACAATTAAATCAAAATAAATAAATAAAAAAACATTAAAAATTAACTTAGAAATTCAGTTTTTGTGACGTCACAAAAACCAGCTGATCCTTGAATTGAGATTCACTCTTCCTCACAGTTCTTGTCTCTTGATTCAAAATTCAAGTTTTTTTCGCTTCAACTTCCGGTTTGAACCAGACGATCAGGTCAAACTGGGTTATATCTGTGTATATAACGTTTGTTGACTTATGACTTTCCGATGATGTAGGCATATAGGTTGTAAAATTCCAATGTAGGCCTATGCTTCAAGGTTTATTGGGTTTTTTCCAAATAATGATAGCAGATTTTATGTAATAAAATCTGGTCAGCTAAATTTAAAACTTTATCACCAGAGGGTGCTTTTGACTGTTATATAAAATTAAAATAAAAAAACGTATAAAAGAGTCACCTGTCATTTCATGCACTGAAACCGTATCCAAGTTCTATTTCAAGACCTTTCAGATGAGGTTGGTCATCGTGAGCTTTCTATTGCCCATTTGAGCTCAGACTCCTGTGATTCACGCGGTTTCAGTGCCGAGGTGGGCTCGGGACAAGTTTGACATTTAAACCCCTACAGGGGTGCACTTACTTGTGCGAAAATAATGCGTCAAAAGCCTCAGTGAATAATTGTAACAATAAACCCAACTTGTTTTTCTGTCTGTAAGAAGTTGAAGGTCATGTGCTTAGGGGTTGTTGACATACCCCTATTCTATAGTCACAGAAGAATGTAAGGACAGGACTCTACAAAAAACTGTTGTTTCTTTCCTGTATTTATTTTTAAAACAACACAAATTAACCACTTGTCAAGTTGTCCAACAATTTTCTCGTGTAGAATTTTAAAAATCCTTCGGCAACTCGAGTAAAATAACTTTTTATAACAATCTTTCACTGCCGAATCAATCAGTGTATGTTTGATTTATTTATGACAATTTGTTAAAACAAAATTTGAACACCCCATCACCACCCCATCCATGTACACACACAAACACACACAAAAATACCTGTAATACAAAAAAACAATAGATATTCCATTTTACACGAGAATTGTTCGTTTTAGTCCATAACTTTATCTAACACGATTCTCTTGTTTGTAAGTAGGAATAGTATAAATATACACAGGCTTATACAAATCTTAATAGTAACACTTTTGCCTTACACTTTATTCATACCAATAATTAATCTCAATAAACTCAGAGGTATAATTTACACAAAATACATGCATTTCATTTGAAGCATTAAATGCCCTTTCGAGTTCTGCTCCAACTATGGTGAGAACAATATATATTTTTTATAATAATAGCATCTCTTGAATCTTTAGAAAAACCCTCCCAATTATATATACAATATGACTAATTATGATAATAATACTGATATAAAAAAAATACAAATAATATATTATTTAGCAGTATGTTTACCATACAGGTTGGTTGGTGTGTTTACTCGAACACGGAAGTGCAAAATCTCAACAAAAAACAAATATGTTGTACCCTCTCTTATTAAAGAGAAAAAGGTTAACTAAAGTCTTCAAAACAGAAAGAGACTTAGAGGCAAATTGAACAATTGAGCTGGAATTTGTTATTAAATCACTTTCCAGCAAAGTTATATCAACAGTAAAAAATAACTTGCATTTATTTATTAAGAGTCATTAAAAATGTGAAATCTTCATTAATACGGGCTGTACATGAAATTAAACAACATCGAGCTTAATCAGTCTTATAGAGTAAATGTCACAAAGAGGGAGTATTAGGAAAACACCACAATAAGTGAATTAAACTTGAAGCCACATAAAAGTTATATCAACAGTAAAAAATAACTTGCATTTATTTATTAAGAGTCATTAAAAATGTGAAATCTTCATGAATACGGGCTGTACATGAAATTAAACAACATCGAGCTTAATCAGTCTTAGAGTAAATGTCACAAAGAGGGAGTATTAGGAAAACACCACAATAAGTGAATTAAACTTGAAGCCACATAAAATAACGACTGAAATTAGTCATTAAAACACGATATTATATACAACAAATATTAAGTAAAGAATATATAAAGAAATATTTTTAAAAGTGATAAAAACATCTTCTCTTTGATGCACTTTTGAAGTCAAGAAGCAAAAAGTTCACGGAGTTTGTTAGGGGCACAGACAGAGAAATCCCGTCCTTGACCCAAATTCTAATAATTGACATCTTGTACCAACACCTACTTCCCCTGTTAATATTCTAACTATGGTGAGTAACAATTTTACCAAGTGAGTATTTTCAGTAATTTCCCATTTTGTTCGTTACTAAGAACGTGCCTGAATTGACGGCTTTGGCTGTCTGTCTATGGCTAGATTGCTTTCTTCATCATAATCGCTATGTCAACTGCCATATCTGTAGCCATAGCCGCTTGATTGGGGACGGCCTTACTGTTAATTTATACATAATCACTGACACAAGCCAACCCCCCAAAGCTTTGGAAAGTCACCTTTGTGTTCTTTTAAGTTTGTTAACGACTAAATATCATATTCTGAAAGTAGAAATGCAACATTTGATCATGAGTTCAGTGGAGCTCCCTGAGTTTCCTGAGCTCCCCTCCCCGTTGAACTAAATACGTTGATTAGGGGGTGTGTACAACATTGGTAAATGCCAAAGGCCGCATGTATCCACACTTGATGTGACCTAACATATACATAAAATAACAAACCTTTGAAAGTTTAAGCTCAATCGGTCTTCGGAGTCATGCGAAAACAGTGGAAAAAAACATTATATGTTTTTTCAAACATCGGATTTTATCCTGCAGTATAAAGACTATTGATTTACTCATTTCCTATAAACTATGGCATTTCTAGCGAAATTATTTCCAGGAAAGTTTTACACCATGACCTACTTTATACTATTTGCAAATCTGGGAACATTTAAATTTTCAATCTAAACCAATGTTGTACACACCCTTTAAAGGGTCTGTGTATAGTACGTTTGGTAATCACTCTTAAAATTAATGGCAACAAAATCCTATCGGAATAGAAGCCTACAGCAACTTTCGATAGTATAGAGCATTTTGAGAAACATTTCACTTCGAAGTTTTGTGGTTATGTAAAAATATATCAGTTTTTATGCCCCAAATCTGAATCTGACAAACGGTTCTGTCAGAAACGCTTCTCAGATTGTGTGTTTCTATTTTTCCTTATTCTTCCTGCGAAACGGTTCTGTCAGAAACGCTTCTCAGATTGTGTGTTTCTTCTATTCTTCCTTATTCTTCCTGCGTGGACATGTTTGCTCCGGATTTTCGGCGATATCTCAAAAACATGACCACCCTTTGAAATGAAATTTTCACAGGTTAGTTTTTTTGTATAATAATTCAAACATTCGAACGCTTCCAAAAACCAAAGGTATAATTTGCCTCTAATAAGTTTATTTCCTAAGCATAAAGCAAACAATGAAGTGACAAACAAAGATACACAATACATTTGTCACTGGCCGTTAAAGCTGAATCAGTAGCATTTAACCGTGTTGTCTGAACAGCTCTATGAACTTGCACCTTGGCAATATTTATTCATTGTTATTATTTATTTCCCCTTAGTACAATTGTTTTTTCCGCCTTGCAAAATATGAGAAATTCTAATTTTGAAACTGATACCATATTAGGCATACATCTTTACTTGTTGGTACCTTGTGGTGTGTGTACGGTTCTATTGTAAAAAGGCTACACCTCAATGCCTATACACAGAGTCATGCAACACCTAACCCCTTAAATGGGCAGGCAATTGTTTTTATTATTAAGATATGGTATAACATAGGAGATCTCGAGTGCCATTAAATATCTTTTAAATAAATTATTACTTTAAATTGTACACTCTAAAATATCTGTTCAATGATGTTGAAAAGTAGAGTTAGTGAAGACATTTTACACGCTTGCCCTCATCCATTTCAAGCACGCAAAGTCCCCATGCCGTAATTATACAAATATTTACTTGCGACACACACTAATAAACTGGTTACAGTTGAACAAAAACGGCAACGAGTGATCTTTGCTGAGATTTGTTTCACTCAATAGACTGTGCAAGTCTCGCGCGTAATCGAACTTCCGGGACCATAGTGGTCCCAACCATATGGAGTTTTACGTGGGCGAGATTTTGTTTCGTCAATTATTTTAGTTTAACGTAGGTTATGACCTAGAAAAGTATAAATGTTGTTGGGAATGTAATACTAAAGTGATAACAACATATGAAAGTAAAACCAATTCAACAATATAACGAAGAAAACCCAAGAATTAAACTTGACCTCAGCTTCCGGTTATTGCAAAAAATTAAGAATTTTGTGCTCGCCTCCGATCATACTTACGTAAACGCTTGTTTTGGATGCGCTATTATAATCGCCAGATGCTGTAATTGCAAAACAAACCCTTTTCATTGCAGTCTATGGTTGTTGAGGCGTCAGCATCCTTTTAAAACTGCGATACGGGTCCATTTAAGACCCGTTTGACCTTCACGAATCCGCGTAAGGGGTTTCTAAAAAGTTAACATCAAATAGGCATCCTTGTCCCAGAGTTTAAATTTTTTTTCAATAATAATACACACTGTTGTGATTGTTTTTTCAAAAGCTAAAACTTTTCATAAAAATTGTAATGATTTATTTTTGTTCTTCAGATTTTGTCATGAGATATAATTTAAAACAAAGATTTAATTTCAGAAATAAACATGTTCTTCGTTTGACGTGTTTTCTCGTTCGGATACGCGCGAGACTTGCACAGTCTATAAGCAAATTGAGTTCATATGAGATTAAACAGATTTTAATTTTGTCAAAAACAATTCTTTTGAATACCCTTCTCCCGCGCTTATCAGAAGATTTGCGAAAAGCCCTGTTACGTCATCATTTATGTTACGTCATAAAAACAAATGTGCGAGCTCCGTTTTGTATAGCCGCTTTGTTGCAGCATGGAGGTATAACAAAGCAACATCCCACAAATGACGTAAAAGTATTTCGACGCACACCGTCAATGGCAGAAGTGTTTCTAGTTTTTCAAAACCTTGAGGTTGGGGCCTCAAGAAGTGTACAACTCAGAAGTGTACAAGTATCAAAATTACATTTAAATGATGAACAAACACAACATAAACAAGTTTAACTAGCATTCCCGTTAAACAAAATCGTTCAAGTAGCTGTTTAATAATGATGCAAATACCAAATACGCAACATCTCGTAAAACACGAGTAAATCGTGTGATTGGTTAAAATCACATCACGTGATGTAAAAGGTTTTCACTGCTGCACCTGCTCTACGTCTAAAGTAGGTTTTAGGCAATCCTTATAGTACACCCAAACGAAGCTATGTCTCATTATCAAGCCTAAGAGTATATAAGACTTCTCAGAAGAGACAGAATGGTCTTTCTCATTTCTCCCATAAGCAGTTTTTTATGAATGGTTGATGACGACATGCATGCAGGCTTGCTCGGAAGCCCCGCCCCTTAACGTTCCAACCCCAGCCACGCTCGCCATTTTGGGAGTCAAATTGCACGTAAAAGTTACGCTAAAGCGTGTAGTAAACGCCGCGTGGCCTAACATCTGCACCACACAGTATACCACACGGTGACATTCACTTTGAAGTTGAAATTATTATGGTTGATAGTATGATACGTTTTGCTAAACAGATTTGATGTGGATTGTTAGCAAATTGTTGTTTAGACAGCAGCTCAACGAAAAAAATTGATTCTCGGTGCAGCTATACCTTGTTTTTCTTCTTTCATTCCAACACGTGCAGATTTGTGCTATAATCTATGGTAAACGCGCAAGCTGGCTGCTTAAATTTCTTTCTAACCTGTGAAAGAGATTTGCACTTAAGCAGATTTGTTTGCTATAATATAAAGCTAAACCGGATGAGTTTAAAAAAAATGAAACAGCTCTATGAAAGTGGGCGGTGGTTTAAAAAGAATGGAACCCCAGATTAGCATATCCAGGGCTGATGAAAGTGCCGTAAGGTCATTAACCTGCACACCACAATCGGTCAGACTCAAGAACTCCAACGAAGAAACAGGAGTTACTTGGTCTCCCTGAATACCATGTAGATTGTTTTCATTGAGCCAAACAGCCTTTATACTTCCTGCAGCAGCTACGATTGAGAAAAGTGGCCCAATATCATCACTCTGTAAACCACACGCGTTGAGATGCAATTCCTTCAAGGAAGAAACAGGAGTTATCTCGTCCCCATTAATACTGTGAAGGTCGTTTTTGGCAAGAACAAGTGTCGTTACACTACCTGCAGCAGCCACGATTGAGAAAAGGGGCCCAATATCATCACTCATATACCACACGAGTATAGATGAAATTCCTTCAAGGAAGAAACAGGAGTTATCTCGTCCCCCTTTATACCATGGAGGTCGTTTTCGTACAGAACAAGTTTGGTTACATCTCCTGCAGCAGCCACAATGGAGAAAAGTGGCCCAATATCATCACTCTGTATACCACACGCGTTTAGATGCAATTCCTTCAAGGAAGAAACAGGAGTTATCTTGTCCCTCTTAATACCATGAAGATTGTTTCCCATAAAGTGAAGTGTTGTTACACTACCTGCAGCAGCCACGATGGAGAAAAGTGGCCCAATATCATCGCTCTGCATACCACACTGGTATAGATGCAATTCCTTCAAGGAAGACAGAGGAGTTATCTCGTCCCCCTTAATACCATGGAGATCGTTTTCGTAAAGAACAAGTTTTGTTAAATTTCCTACAGCAGCCACAACGGAGAATAGTGGCCCAAAATCACCACTCTCCATACCACACGCGTTTAGATGCAATTCATTCAAGGAAGAAACAGGAGTTATCACCACCCCCTTAATACCATGGAGATCGTTTCCCTTAATAGCAAGTGTTGTTACACTACCTGCGGCAGCCACGATGGAGAAAAGTGGCCCAATATCACCACTCTCCATACCACACGCATTAAGATGCAATTCCTTCAAGGAAGAAACAGGAGTTATCTCGTCCCTCTTAATACCATGAAGATTGTTTCCCATAAAGTGAAGTGTTGTTACACTACCTGCAGCAGCCACGATGGAGAAAAGTGGCCCAATATCATCGCTCTGCATACCACACTGGTATAGATGCAATTCCTTCAAGGAAGAAACAGAGGTTATCTCGTCCCCCTTAATACCATGGAGATCGTTTCCGTCCAGAATAAGTTTTGTTACACTACCTGCAGCAGCCACGATGGAGAAAAGTGGCCCAATATCATCGCTCTGCATACCACACTGGTATAGATGCAATTCCTTCAAGGAAGAAACAGAGGTTATCACGTCCCCCTTAATACCATGGAGATCGTTTCCGTCCAGAATAAGTTTTGTTACACTACCTGCAGCAGCCACGATGGAGAAAAGTGGCCCAATATCATCGCTCTGCATACCACACTGGTATAGATGCAATTCCTTCAAGGAAGAAACAGAGGTTATCTCGTCCCCCTTAATACCATGGAGATCGTTTCCGTCCAGAATAAGTTTTGTTACACTACCTGCAGCAGCCACGATGGAGAAAAGGGGCCCGATATCATCACTCTGTATACCACACGCGGATAGATACAAACTCTTCAAGGAAGAAACAGGATTTATCTCGCCCCCCTTAATACCATGGATATCGTTTCCCTCAAGACAAAGTGCCGTTACACTACCTGCAGCAGCCACCATTGCGAAAACTGGCCCAATATCATCACTCTGCATACCACACGCGTTGAGATGCAATTCCTTCAAGGAAGAAACAGGATTTATCTCGCCCCCCTTAATACCATGGAGATCGTTTCCCTCAAGAACAAGTGTCGTTACACTACCTGCAGCAGCCACGGTTGAGAAAAGGGGCCTAATATCATCACTCTGAATACCACACGAGGAAAGATACAATTCCTTCAAGGAAGAAACGGGAGTTATCTCATCCCCCTTAATACCATGGAGATCGTTTTCGGCAAGAACAAGTCTTGTTAAATTTCCTGCAGCAGCCACCATGGAGAAAAGTGGCCCAATATCATCACTCTGCATACCACACGCGTTCAGATGCAATTCCTTCAAGGAAGAAACAGGAGTTATCTCGTCCCCATTAATACCGTGAAGGTCGTTTTTGGCAAGAACAAGTGTCGTTACACTACCTGCAGCAGCCACGATGGAGAAAAGGGGCCCGATATCATCACTCTGTATACCACACGCGGATAGATACAAACTCTTCAAGGAAGAAACAGGATTTATCTCGCCCCCCTTAATACCATGGATATCGTTTCCCTCAAGACAAAGTGCCGTTACACTACCTGCAGCAGCCACCATTGCAAAAACTGGGCCAATATCATCACTCTGCATACCACACGCGTTGAGATGCAATTCCTTCAAGGAAGAAACAGGAGTTATCTCGTCCCCATTAATACTGTGAAGGTCGTTTTTGGCAAGAACAAGTGTCGTTACACTTCCTGCAGCAGCCACGATGGAGAAAAGTGGCCTAATATCATCACTCTGAATACCACACGAGGAAAGATACAATTCCTTCAAGGAAGAAACAGGAGTTATCTCGTCCCCATTAATACCGTGAAGGTCGTTTTTGGCAAGAACAAGTGTCGTTACACTACCTGCAGCAGCCACGATGGAGAAAAGGGGCCCGATATCATCACTCTGTATACCACACGCGGATAGATACAAACTCTTCAAGGAAGAAACAGGATTTATCTCGCCCCCCTTAATACCATGGATATCGTTTCCCTCAAGACAAAGTGCCGTTACACTACCTGCAGCAGCCACCATTGCAAAAACTGGGCCAATATCATCACTCTGCATACCACACGCGTTGAGATGCAATTCCTTCAAGGAAGAAACAGGAGTTATCTCGTCCCCATTAATACTGTGAAGGTCGTTTTTGGCAAGAACAAGTGTCGTTACACTTCCTGCAGCAGCCACGATGGAGAAAAGTGGCCTAATATCATCACTCTGAATACCACACGAGGAAAGATACAATTCCTTCAAGGAAGAAACGGGAGTTATCTCATCCCCCTTAATACCATGGAGATCGTTTTCGGCAAGAACAAGTCTTGTTAAATTTCCTGCAGCAGCCACCATGGAGAAAAGTGGCCCAATATCATCACTCTGCATACCACACGCGTTCAGATGCAATTCCTTCAAGGAAGAAACATAAGTTATCTCGTCCCCCTTTATACCATGGAGATCGTTTCCCTCAAGAACAAGTGCCGTTAGACTACCTGCGGCAGCCAGTGCTGAGAAAAGTGGCCCAATGTCATCACTTTGCATACCACACGCAGATAGAAACAATTCTTTTAAGGACAAAACAGAAGATATCTGGTCTCCCTTAATACCGTGGAGATGGTTTTCGTTTAGAACAAGTTTTGTTACATTTCCTACAGCAGCCACAAGAGAGAAAATGGTCCCAATATCATTACACTGAATACAGCACGAGTTGAGATGCAATTCCTTCAAGGAAGAAACAGGAGTTATCTCGTCCCCATTAATCCCGTGAAGGTCGTTTTTGGCAAGAACAAGTGTCGTTACACTTCCTGCAGCAGCCACGATGGAGAAAAGTGGCCTAATATCATCACTCTGAATACCACACGAGGAAAGATACAATTCCTTCAAGGAAGAAACGGGAGTTATCTCATCCCCCTTAATACCATGGAGATCGTTTTCGGCAAGAACAAGTCTTGTTAAATTTCCTGCAGCAGCCACCATGGAGAAAAGTGGCCCAATATCATCACTCTGCATACCACACGCGTTCAGATGCAATTCCTTCAAGGAAGAAACATAAGTTATCTCGTCCCCCTTTATACCATGGAGATCGTTTCCCTCAAGAACAAGTGCCGTTAGACTACCTGCGGCAGCCAGTGCTGAGAAAAGTGGCCCAATGTCATCACTTTGCATACCACACGCAGATAGAAACAATTCTTTTAAGGACAAAACAGAAGATATCTGGTCTCCCTTAATACCGTGAAGGTCGTTTTTAGCAAGAACAAGTCTTGTTAAATTTCCTGCAGTAGCCACCATGGAGAAAAGTGGCCCAATATCATCACTCTGCATACCACATGCGCTCAGATGCAATTCCTTCAAGGAAGAAACAGGAGTTATCTCGTCCCCATTAATACCGTGAAGGTCGTTTTTGGCAAGAACAAGTGTCGTTACACTTCCTGCAGCAGCCACGATGGAGAAAAGTGGCCCAATGTCATCACTCTGAATACCACACTCATGTAGATGCAATTCCTTTAATTCAGAAACAGGAGTTATCTCGTCCCCCTTAATACCGTGAAGGTCGTTTTTGGCAAGAACAAGTGTTGTTACACTTCCTGCAGCAGTCACGATGGAGAAAAGTGACCCAATGTCATCACTCTGAATACCACACTCATCTAGATGCAATTCCTTTAATTCAGAAACAGGAGTTATCTCGTCCCCCTTAATACCGTGAAGATCGTTTTTGGCAAGAAAAAGTGTCGTTACACTTCCTGCAGCAGTCACGATGGAGAAAAGTGGCCCAATGTCATCACTCTGAATACCACACGAGTTAAGATGCAATTCCTTTAATTCAGAAACAGGAGTTATCTCGTCCCCCTTAATACCGTGAAGGTCGTTTTTGGCAAGAACAAGTGTTGTTACACTTCCTGCAGCAGTCACGATGGAGAAAAGTGGCCCAATGTCATCACTCTGAATACCACACTCATCTAGATGCAATTCCTTTAATTCAGAAACAGGAGTTATCTCGTCCCCCTTAATACCGTGAAGATCGTTTTTGGCAAGAAAAAGTGTCGTTACACTTCCTGCAGCAGTCACGATGGAGAAAAGTGGCCCAATGTCATCACTCTGAATACCACACTCATATAGATGCAATTCCTTTAATTCAGAAACAGGAGTTATCTCGTCCCCCTTAATACCGTGAAGGTCGTTTTTGGCAAGAACAAGTGTCGTTACACTTCCTGCAGCAGTCACGATGGAGAAAAGTGGCCCAATGTCATCACTCTGAATACCACACGAGTTAAGATGCAATTCCTTTAATTCAGAAACAGGAGTTATCTCGTCCCCCTTAATACCGTGAAGGTCGTTTTTGGCAAGAACAAGTGTTGTTACACTACCCGCGGCAGCCACGATGGAGAAAACTGGCCCAATATCATCCTTCGCCAGCATACAGCCATCTAGTACCAATACTTCCAAGGAAAGACTACGGGATATTTGGTCTGATTTGAAACCGTGCAAATCGTTTCCACTCAAAATCACTTTCTTCAATTTCGTAGCTGATTTAATTAATATGAAAAATTGAGGGACAGACACCCTGATTAACTGACAATATCTGAATGCTAGTGATATTAAAAATTCAGAACTTTTTTGGAGTTTATGCATCTCGTTGCTCAAATCGATTCCAACTACTTCTAATGTTAAATCACACACTGTTCCAGCCATTGTTTGTTCTAGGAGATCTAAATCGTGTTTTCCTTGACACTTTATCGATAAATGTGAAACATGATGAAGACTGGATCGGTCTTGTATGTTTTGAATGAAATAATGTGCAGCCAAGAGGTCTTCTCCTTTCAGCTCATATGGGAATCTTACCCACTCATCTAGCGCGAGGGTTTTGACAGTCGATCCAAGCTTGGCTTCAAACAAAGCCAGCATTATTATCTTATGTAAACAGACATACCTTTCACAACCAACAGGAGTGTTTTTATTGTAAACTAATAGGTGCTTTTTGGTCATTTCTATAACACATTCTGCAGCTTTTTTGTTTCTCCCGCTGCAGAAACGGAATAAGTATCCAATTCTTTCTACGTCACCTTCTAACAATTTTGACATGTGCGCATTAAGTTTGCCAGGATTGGACTGTGCCATATCAGACAGGTAAACGGAACAACAAAACTGCATTAATATCGTGTGGTGGAATTTGACTCGTTCAACCTTTTCTACACCGTCCATGAATTGCACTCGGGTCAGCAAGCCGACTTCACATCCCAAATTGACAAGGTCCTCTGAACCAAACTCTGAAACCGCGAAGGAATGTTTTTCGTGGCTTTTTAACATCAAACCTTCAAGTGCAACCTGTCCAAGTTTGGCCATCAGCTGATTATACCTCTCTTCGGTTATTTTCTCGAGGGGGTTGGATGTGCAATCTTTGCTAATCTTTTGCTCATAGAATACTCTGATTGCGAGACGAAGCAGTTCTGAAATTCTGTCAGGTAGTTGACTTCCGGCCCGTGTTAATGATGAACACATCAGCCAAAGAAACAGAGGAATCTCCCCTAATCTACGGAGTGTTTCAGACTTATTTATTTCAGCAAGAACATCCTGATAGTGTTGGGACTCATAGTTGTTGAAGTATTTAAGGATATATTCTTCCTTATTTTCGTCATCGAATCCAAGTACATTTACTCTTGTGAAATCTGGATTGTAAGTCAGTAACTTAAGTGCCGTAGACTGACGACTTGTTACAATTACCTTACAGCGTTTAAGAGACTTGAATGAGAGGATATTGTTAACACTGAAGTCTTCTTTTGCCTTTTGAAGCGTCTCAAATGAGATTTCATCTGCTCCATCAAGAAGAATGAGAACTTTATCTGGGTTTTGTGTCATGTATTTTTGAAGAACCTTCTTCTCAAATTCAGTTTCACACAATATCTGAGAAAATATTTCATTCATAATGTTGAATTTGACATCCATTTTGTTTATTTCCAACAAAAATACGAGCTTATACTTTGACAGAGGTGACTCTTGTTTTTGATGAGCCACGTGAGTGTCACTCTGTAAAACAGCCCAGTCATAAGCTATCTTTTTTAGAAGCGTTGATTTACCATACCCACTTTCAGCGGTGATTAAGATTCTTTTCTTATCCAAGCTTAACATGTCTTCGTATGACTTGAGGGAAATTGTTTTATACTCTGTTTGGGTTTTTTCGATCTCGTGTTCGGCTTTAATATCAGGTGTCGTTGTGCAGTCTGTTTTATGTTTTTCCTTAATGAAACCTGACTGCAATATGATTGGCTGATCAGGTTGGTTTGTTTCTTGCAAAAGCTCTAAACTAACATAAAGTTGATCCATATCAACAGCCAGATCCTTACGTGCAGGATGTGTGTTCACTTTCATCGTCTCCTTGTAATGACTCGCCAAAGTCTCAACCAAATCTTTGACAGGTGGCCCCATCACACCTGTAACAAAATAGTTTGTATAATTTTGGGTTAATCAAAGACAAATATACCAGTGCGGGATTTGGATCTATGTCCTCCGGATTAACTTGCCCGGCGCTCTACCAACTGAGCTATCTGGCGCTAATGTTTGCGGTCTCCCTATTTTGTCAATATCTTTGTTTGCAACCTGTAACTGACGTATAACCAGGGATCGCACCTATGTTTACAATACAACATTAGAAGCGGCAGCAGAGGGATCACCTTAAGGGGATGTGAATTTTTATTTCAAATATCAAGTAATAAACCACGAAGGTAACTGATTGGGTAAACTGTAAATAAAGTGAAACTCGTTGTACCTCACTTGGGGGTGTGGTGAAGGGATCTGAATTGGGTTTTCAATCCCCCATGTTAAGCCACTTGGAAGTGAAACTATAGAAGTAAAACTGAACAATACCAATAGGGGTGTATTGAAATAAATATTTAAAAACACTATAATTAAATTAATCATAATGGCCACTAGTTTTGAGAGAAAACCAGTGTAAGTTAAGCCAATACACGCCAACGTGTATATTCCCCCGGGACAAAAAACACGGGAGCTACAGAAAGGAGTAATTCACTCACCTGATACCGTTTGGACCATGTCAGTACGGCCGATTTCTTTAAACTTCTCGATCAACCCGTTTTCAGCCTCCTTTTGGTGAGGTTGTTTTCTCGACCAATCAAGGAGCATCCGGAAGACTCGTTCGTTGAGGTCATTTGGATAGTCGATGTCATACTTGTCAATCTGTGCAGCTTTAATACCTAAAGAAGTGGCGAGTCGCTTCCAGGCATGTCCAATATTCTCAGCTAGGAGTCGTAACATCTTCTCATCAATACCTGATGTATCGGTTAATGACTGATGTTCCGTTGACTGCCTGCTGTGAACTTCGTCTATCCTACTTGCTCTTGGAGATGTTCGTGTATTACCTAAATGGAGAATAGCAACCAGACAAAGGGTTTTATCTTTAAATCTTGTTAATAAAATAATGTGCCGGGTCTGCAATGTATCCTTCGACGAAGTATTGCTGACATAATTCATGTTACCTTTTGTATGAAAGCTTTTATTTTCCTATTGACCGAATTTTTTTCATATTTGTTTACTTAAATGCGACCAAAGCGACCAAAGCTGGCCATGGGCGCCCCATTTAAAAAACAACCCCAAAACATGAATACAAAACATCAACATCTGCATTTATTGAGGTTGCATAATGCACTGAAAAAAACCCATAATCCAGCAACTATATTCTAACCTGGGATCCTTGCAGCTAAATCCCGACGATTTGTTACAATCAATGCACTTCTCAACCATTCCCTTGCTTCTGTGTCATCAGCTTGCTTCCTCCACCAAGAAACCAACATCTGGAAAGCCTGTTCTTCCGGGTTGTTCTCAGCGAGGCTTTCAAAATTGCCAATATCTGCCGGTCCGAACTGAAGCGTGTCTGCGAGTTGCTTCCAGTCTGTTATGAGTTTTCCCGCTAAAGTCCGAAGGATTGTCTCGTCAACTGTACTTCCCGCAAATCATTTCAGAGAATACAAGACTTATGAACATGTTTGCATCATAAGCTACCTCTTTATAAAAAAACCTCTTAATAACAAAGACTTCCATCTCAAATAATATGTGCAAGAGTACGTAACTAAATGATGTCCAAGAATAATTCATCTAACGTACTTGATAACTTCAAAAGTACATGTACAAACATTTTAAAAAGTCATGAAAGAAAAAGCAAAAAATAAAAATGGGTTTGAAACTGCTGTGAAAGTTCAAGACTTTGTTTTAATATCTTCTATGTAAAATGACTGTTGGTTCTGGAAATTCACGTTCAAATAATAATATTCAGGTATATTAAAAGTTGCGCTTATACTTTCATACGAAACACAATTTAGCCAGTCATGTTTGTTTTGTGGTACGTGATAATTTATTATTTACTTACGTGTTGGGGCGCCTCCAAGCAAACCTTTTGCTACTGTTAGATCAATGTTTGTCTCCGGTTTGATGCCAAGATCAAGTAGAGTCAAAGCATCACACAACTGGGATAATAATATATAAACAATATAAAAAATAGAAACGTTCACAAAAAGTTTACAAATTTTTTATTTTTGTTTTTCATAACCTATCAATACCTGATGAGCCCTCACTTTATAGGTAAACAACATTGCTGTCAATGTCTACCCAGCCTGTTTGTGTTCTCATTGCTATCCTGTTAAAATCATAATTGAAAAGAAGAAGCAGAAAAGGCTTCTTTGAGAAAACCCCCATTACAGCATCATTTGGATAACAACAAGAATATAATTTGTGCTTCCGAAGCGTTTACAATTTCTTTTGAACATTTTAAGTGTTATTATTTTCAAAAGTGAAAGTGAAGTCTTTTCTTGTTCCGGGGCATGCCTTGATTTATGAGTGAGGCTGTCCGCATTTAGTGGTTTCAGCTGCGGCTAAAAGTCTTATTCTTCAACATTGCCGTCGCAGCCAACGGCCAGAGCCATCACCAAAGCCGCTTGATTCGAACCTGGCTTAACTTTATAGAGAAGAATTGTATAAAAAGGGAGAGAAAGTAGGATGGTACCTGTGGAGAGATGCAAAAGATATGCACAATATGTAAGCAGAGTGTGAAAGGATTAAATGCACGACATGGACGAGAAGAACAGAAGAAGAAGAAAATAAGGAGATATTTAGACATAACTAGACATACCTTGAACCCTTGGTTGTTTGTGTACAGATTTTGCAATGCAGGACGAATGCCAAGCTCGCTGTGAATGATGTTTTTCAGGTCGGAAACTGTTGTGTTATGACTGATTCTTAGACAGAGGTTTTTAGGGCTGATGATGGGCGTCTTGATGAAGATCTGTATCATGTGATGAGTTTCTTTTTGTCTGTGTGATGAGGCTTCGTCTCTGCAGAGATAAGATTTAGAATAGGATGTTTTAATGAAATATCTCCATTACTCAGCTAGTGTAAACAATGCAGATACGTTGGTGGAATTAAAAATGGAATATAATAAGGTACCAGGTTAGAAATATATTAAAAAATTTACAAACTCTTTCGTAGAGCAATTAAGCTGAACAACATAAATATTTGCAAACTGAACTCTTTCATTATAACACAACGATTTGTGTTTCGAGGGAGATTTTTTTCAAAACTAAACAGTTTCTATTTGGTTGTATTATTACTTCGTTAAGCGATTTACCTGTCGGCCTCTGTTAATGAGATGTCATCAAAAAGTCCACCCTTACAGGTTGTTAAAAACCGTATACCGGGTTGTTAACTGTCCCTTAATTTAGTCAAGACATACCGGCGAGAATGTCCGCAACAAGTACATCGACTTATTAGTTCTTGCATGAAAACTACTGTGTCCGGAGATCAGAACTCTTATTAAAACATCTTAATATTGTTTAAGTTTCCTTAACGAATTAGGATTTGGGTTATGGAATCAGTATAAATTGGCATCGAGAAAGAGTTTTTCGTCATGTTCAGAGTGCCTTTTAGCCTCAGCGGGCTCTGATGGCAAAATCTTCGAACTCCTTGAAAACTCTATAGTACACCCTTTCCTCTCGATATTCTGAGTGAATGCACCGAAGCTACGGGTACCTTTGTGCTTGTGCTCCGCACTGCTCTTTACCCGATGATGAATCCGATGTGTTCGTCTTGGTGTCTTGAGGCTGTCCCAATGGCTTTGTCCTCTCTGCCAATGCAGACTTGAAAGCCGCCCGTCTACTCTTCTTGATTTTGTTCTTTCTCTCTACTGGTTTTGCCCGGGAATGATCATAGACGACCCCTAACGTCTTCCGGTCTTCATCCCACTGTTTGAGAGATGGCTGCAACATTTCGGTAGTGCTTTTTAAAGTGATCAGTGAGATAAGATCAGTGCTCACTATTCTAAAAATGAAAGTGAGTATATTAAAATTCGTCATCAGTTTGTATGAATTTTGCTAAAACGATTTCTGTTGCAC
Source organism: Leptasterias polaris (assembly GCA_037783415.1). Classification (NCBI taxonomy): domain Eukaryota; kingdom Metazoa; phylum Echinodermata; class Asteroidea; order Forcipulatida; family Asteriidae; genus Leptasterias; species Leptasterias polaris. The sequence continues at coordinate 3,997,923 of JAZGTN010000093.1, read as the reverse complement.
ACAAAAGTGCCAAGCCACTTTGGGATAGCATTGAACATTTCACTTGTGGCTCATGCGCAGTAGTATCGCCCTTGTTTCTGCCAGTTTCAACGATATCACCCGATCCGACTACCCACCGCTGCTAATAAGCAAGGCTTGAGGGGGAGATGCCATACTATAAGCGTGCCCGAAATATATTATCATCTTGCATAATACGCCAGGTACACTTAGAAGCGAGGCCGGTGTCATAGGGAAATCTATCCCCCGGAAACTCTGTCCCCCATATGGGAAATTAACGTGGGATGGAGGAGGATGATTCAAAAGAGGGTGCTATCAAAAGCAGTTTGTACACAGTTCTCCATATGGGTAGACTTGTTGACAAGTCGTTATGATGGTCGCGGTGTGAGTCGAGTCGCATCTGGTGCTGTCGCGTAAAAGAATGCTCTCGCGAGATCACTGCTCTCGCGCGAAGTTGCTGGCTGCCAACTCTTCTTCGTCATTAGGGAGGTTTCGCACGCGAACGGATACGCATACGCATACGTTTAGCTATCCGTAACCGTTAGCAGCCTTTCTGTTGTTTTGCAATCCCAGCGTTGTGGTGGCACTGTTCGCTGTTCCAGCACAGCACTTGGTGGCGCTGTTCAACATGGCATCCTCCATAGACGAGCTTATGTTCATAGCTTTAGAGGAAAATGACGAAGAAACAGTGCATTTTTCGTATTTCAAAGTCTTTAGAAATCAACAAAATGACACGTACATGTTCAGTGATTCATTTATTTTGATACTATTCATACATATTTGGAAACAAATACAGGAGAATTACTAGAAGTTCGAGTTTTCCTACGTGTTTTTTACTTACGTGTAGCAAGCGGGATATCAGTGTCGTCTGCACGTATAGCGGATAGCGAGTAGCGTATGACGTCATAATGATGACGTATCCGTCGCATTAACCGTATCCGTTCGTACGTATGCGAAACCTCCCTATTAACGACTTGTGAAACCCGCCGGCGGTTCATATTCATTTATTCATGTACGAACGCAGTGTACATTACGGTTGCTGTAGCGACGATAATGAAGACGAGTCCATTTTATCTAAGGGTAGTAGTAATTTTAGTTACTGTAAATGTACTGAATGCTTGCGCTTGAGACATCTGTGGGTGTGTTTTGTGGGTGTTAACTCCTTCATTAATTTAGTAACTAAAGAAATAAAGTAAACTTATCTTAAAATTCATTATTATAATAATTGTTTAAGATGTGTGTTTTGCCTCATAAAAATAAATAATGCCTTCCGTGAATAGTTACTGATCGCTCCAATCATTTAACCCGATGTGTTCTACAGTGATTGTGTGTATTAAGTGTGTATAAACAACAGACACGGAAACCAGTCAACTCACCCCCCTAGCAAAGTCGCCAATTTCAAAAAGCACATGTACAAAGTCACCAACTACAAAGTCGCCCCTAGCAAAGTCGCCCCCTGACAACAAACTCGTCCCCTCTCATAGTCGACCCTCACAAGGGAATTTAACAAATTTGTGTGATTGGACTACAGGGCTTCGAAAGCTATCTTAAGGGAACAAAAGCTAGCTATCTTAAGGGAACGAAAGAGGAATTTTGGGGAACAAAATCTCATTGCGAAGGAACGAGAGCGTATATTAAGGGAACGAAAGCATATTTCGGACGAATGAACGTATATTTCTGGCAACTAATTCAAAGTCGTATTTTGATGAAACAAACGCTTGTTTTTAGGGAAAGAAATCTCCTTTCGGTGGAAAAAAATAATATTTTTATAGAACGAAAGCATATTTCGGACGAATGAAAGTATGTTTCGGGCAACTAATTCAAAGTCGTATTTTGATGAATCGAAAGCTTGTTTTCAGGGAAAGAAATCTCCTTTCGGTGGAAAAAATTATTTTTATTGAACGAAAGCATATTTAGAGCGAACAAAATTATATTTTGTGCGAACAAAATCATATTTCGAGGAAACGAATGCATATCTTTCAGGGAACAAACGCGTATTTCTGGGTAACAAAATCGTATTTCGGGTGGAGAAGGCGTGTTCGAGGGAACAAAAACGTATTTTCTAGGAAAAATCTATTTTGCTACCTAGAAAAACACAACTTTGTTTACAAATTTAAAAAAATATAATTTTATGTGACAAAATTATATTTTGATTGAATTATATAATATTTTGAGGAAACGAAATGACTTTGTTGGAATTTTGTGTGTCGAGAGTGGAAAAAGAAATTCAGAGTGAGAATTTTTTTTTCACATTTTAATTTGTAATTTATTTTTCACCTGTTCCTTCAGGGGCTCTGGTTTTGTGTGTTGTTGTTTTTTTTTTGGGGGGGGCTCGTTTTTGTCTCACAAATTGTTTAACTTAATTGCACCGTCAATATAAGAGTGGTTTTCCTATTTATTGACATAAATCTTATTTAATTTCCAAATCGGGGGAAAGGAACGTACACCGAACATTGAAACGTAACGATTTTAAAACAGCGGATTCGATCAGCGAGGTTTACCGACTAACAAACCCGCAATGACAAGGTAGTTGGTGGTCTGGCTCCCTAACCCCTCCCACATGTTCATGAGCTTCCAGGTACAGCTATCTCTTGGCATGCTAGGGTAGGGGTTTCCGTCATGCTGAGCCCCACCGAGAGAAACTCTGCGCGCCTTGGCATGCAGCTACACGATTTGCCCGTGTGTTTTACGTCATGTCCCCACACGCTGTGCACTGTCAAACACTGAAATAAATCTTACGTTCGATTTTTTGTAATTATTTACAAGTTGTACCCATAATTTGAATACGTATTTTCTTGTGTCAAAATATTCATGAACACAATCACTCTCACCACTCAGTGTTTGGTTTTGATCGTGCATGATCTATCAAAGCAACATAAAACTCCATCCAGTACAGGATTTGATGTTTAATATTCATCTACAGTTTGAATATTCATAGATATAACGAAATTGACCAATCAGATGCGTCCGTACGAATTCGGCTGAAGTGGCCATAGGCCGTGCACAAACCGCCAGCGGGTTTCACAAGTCGGTAAATGCGACCAGTCGTGAGAGCAATAATCTCGCACAGAGCAGCCCTCTCGCGGGATATTGCGAGAAAGCCGTTCCGCTATCACCGCGACAGACATTTAACGACTTGTCCACAAGTCTACCATATGGGGGGACAGAATCTCCGGGGGGACAGAATCTCCTGCCACACCGGCGTCGCGCGGTAGAGAATCAGTCACACCATTAGGCTAACTTACCAATACTCATTGATCGGCAAAATCTCTACCTAAGCACCTGAATACAAAGTGGATGTGTTCAATGTGATTCATCCATTGATGATTCGGAGACATTTTGGGGCGAAAACTTCCGCAACCAGAACTTTGCAGAAGAAGTCGTTATTTCATGAGGCGGCCATGATGGCGGCCTCGCTAACAATCGTGGCGGGTGATATTATGTAAGATGATAATATATTTCGGGCACGCTTATAGTATGGCATCTCCCCCCTCAAGCCTTGCTTATTAACAGCGGTGGGTAGTCGTATCGGTTGACGATATTGTGTGACCTTTAGTAGTTTATAGTTCTGATAAAGTGATATTACAAAGTAACCAGAACCTCAACTAGATAACCACCCTGTAATTCCGCTTCCTTGCTCTTATGTCTGCCGTTTAGTCATTGTAAAGATTTGATTAATACTATAGGTTACCAAATTTTTGGCCGTTATAAATTAATGATTGAAAATTAAACTGAAGGGTCGGTACTTTTGTATAAAATGAGGGATGTATGACTTAAAAAGCAAGCAGTTATACGGTATAGCTTCGCAAATAAAATGAAAAAAAAAAAAAAAAAAAAAAGGACGTACTTGGTTGGGAGTTTTCGAAAGACAGAAGAAGACACGGTTTGCAAATTTAAATACATGATTCACATGGAGCTCATTGGTATGGTAACTTGGATTATACTCGGGCTCCACAACTTTGCCTTTCTTTAATTCACCGGTATTACGATCATAAGGTAGGCATGCTGCCAATGAGTGTTAGTACTTTTTTGCGGAAATAGTTCATATGAGGATATTCCTCTATATCGACAAAATCACGCCAGCCTTCTAAAATTTCTCTTTTTGAAAGTTTGCAAACTCGAAAAGGCGCGATTGTTTGATAAATTCATACTTCAAACGTCAGTATTAAGATGCTGACCTTATATCTAGGTGAACAAAAATTATTTAATAGTCAACTGGATATATATCTTTGTGTGAAAACCTATACGTTTTACTCATTTGTAAAGATTTTTATAGTGAATTTTCTTGTAAAATGGTACTCCACTGCTATTAACACTGAAAAAACCCAAACGTACACATTTCGGTACACTTTTGTGTATAAAATAGAAGAAACGCTGTTACTCGAAGCTATATAGACTTGGGTTCAACTCTCTAACCCAAAATATATTCTCTGTTATAAATATTAAGTAGCCTTTATTTACTCTTGTTGTTCATGTTTTGCTTTTCAAGTTTCAGCTTATTTAATGTTGTTTCAAATAATTTTGTATTGAAAGGTAACTTCGGGACTTTGAGCTAATTTCCTTAACGAAGTGATCGAAGGCTTTACTCCGAAGAAAGTTCAAAGAGCAAAAAGGAAAACAAGCCTCAGACTAACGTCGAGTACATACTAAGATAATTGTGACTTTAGTTTCACCAACCATGCCGATGCACCAAATGTATAAATTGAATGGTTAGTAGGCTTTAAATAAACTGAAAGTGCGACAACCCCCAAAAGGTCAAGATAGAAAAATAAAAAACCCGAAATGAAATGCATTGATAATCCTGAGTATGCGACATCCATTTGCAATGCGTCTTGCACTAGGTCTGCCTGATACTTTATACTGAATAACACAAATATGCCTACTCTGACACAAGAAACTAACAACAACAACAACAAAACAAAACAAAACAAAACAAAACAAAACAAAACAAAACAAAAAACAACAAAAAAACACAAAAAAACCCCAAAAAACCACCAAAAAAACAAAAAAACCCAAAAAACACAAAACAAAACAAAACAACAGCAGCAGCAGCAGCAGCAGCAGCAGCAGCAGCAGCAGCAGCCAAAAACAAACAAACAAACAAACAACCCAACAAACAAACAAACAAACAAACAACCCAACAACCCAACAAGAAAGCAAAGAAACAAAGAAACAAAAAATGGGTAGAACCCCAAAAACTTCAACAATATAACACACATGTAACTGACAGCAGGAATACGTAACTGCAAGTTGTTTATTTAAACGCATGACACGTCAAAATATTACTGGCATGAAGCCAAGAGCAAATCTGTAATCCCGCTGCATCCATATTTGTATACGAAAACTCGGTAGAGTAGTAAACAAGTTCAAAGACAAGCAGCCGTGCGGAATCATTTGTTGGTCATGCTGGTTGCACAGAGCACTGAGAGCCTGGTTCGATCCAGTGTACAACTTCACGGTACACTATGTTTACTGTCTTTCAACAAAATAAATAATGTAGTTTAAATCACAGGACCATATCTGCTGCTTTTACCTTCGAAAGTCTCTATTATTAATTCAAATCCCAATTTTGCCAAGTTGTCGTTCATTTAGACCAGGATTTTTGAAAGGGAGGGGTGCAAACTTTGAGGGTTATATTTTCAATTGGAATTGATCAGTATTCCCAATGACCTATTGAATAACTTCGTTCGGTTCCAGCGCCCTGGTGGTCACCTCTTGTTGTTTACGATTGATTTTGTCAATCAATTTGTTTATAGCGCTATGGTGTAAAACCACTTGAAATAATTATGGTAATTATTTGCCTTCCTCTTAACGGAGGGTTCGATTGTCTTTACCCGAATAGTTATATTATTATTGCATTAAAATAATTCCCATCATGCATCATTACCCCCTGAACAAGAACTTGGACAAACATCAGCCAATCCCAGCGGTCTTGATTTTGACCAGTGGGGCACAACACGTTGAGTGACAACCTACTAATGGGGTTCTGAGTGGGGGGAAATGACAAGGCAACTAACAAATTAAAAAGTAGTACATTATTTTGCAGCTGCGCAAATGTCAAGGACGATACGAGGTATGGTAGAGGAGGCGGATACTCTAAACAATGCCCAGCCAACTGTCTGTAACAGCGTTAAGAATAGGTCTCGTTCTAGGCCCCTGTAAACCAGTTTTAACATGACAATGTTCAAACTTGTTTTTTCTGAGCCTTTGTGTAAAATCTCTTGAGCAAAAGTGCATGGATAACAGTTTTGGAAGTGTTTGTCGTTTTGTACAAAGAAAAAGCGTCAGCTAGGCTGAGGCCCCGGGGCCCGCTGCAGAAGGACCCCCGGGGATATTATGTTGTGGATTGGAGGTACTCCTTTCGTACGTTCTCAGCCTTTACTTGATTAAAGTTTTGATGCAAAGTTTTTTTAACAGTTGGTTTTCTCTAATCTCCTCGATGGAACAAACAGTGCAGTATGATTATTTTGTTCTAATTGGTTATTGTGCAAATCTCTCTTGAACTATACATTCCCTGTACACTTTGATAAGTCTTTTAATGTTTCTCTTAAGTTTCTTTTTTCCCCAGCGCGTCGGAATATGTTTGGTCATAATGGCGCTTTACTAATTTTGTATTATTATTTTTTGTTGGTTTACATTAGGCCTGTAGACACTGTGGTAAATACTATGGTGTTAGCTTTATGAAAGTTGATCATTTTATAAATGGTTGCTTATTTATTCATTGATTTACTGCAAATACTTGGGTGTTAAAATTGACACCATGGGTGTAGTCACATATACATACCAAAGAGAGAATAAAAATTAACACCTTCAAATAACACCAATGTCATTCTTTTTTCGGACATTAGGCCTAGTGTTATTTGAACACCATATGATGTGAATTTTGATTCCTTTTTGGTATCTACATATGTGACAACACCCATGGTGTCAATTTTAACACCTCAGTTTTTGAAGTGTAGCTATGAGTTCAATATATAGGGGTAATTTTCAGGCGTCCGAAATAATCAGGTACAAACGAGAGGGGGTATATTATGTACCCTCAACGTTTTGGACCACTGATGGGTCGGCTCATAGGATCACCACATCCCAATTAGATATCAATCGTTAAAACAACGCATGTCAATGCTTAGGTTTGATTTGGTAAATGTTTATGCTTATCGTGTAACTATAGTTTCATTAATAGGCCTACCTTTGGATATTTTAAACTTAAAGGAAATGTTGGTTATTTCCTCCGAGTTTTTCTTTGATGGTAAGAATTTGTTTTTTTTAAACAACTTCTTTTTACCATTCACTTTGTGTGTTTACGTGAGTATTACTAGAACGAACATGTATAGTTGTACATCACAACAACTTTCATTTTGAACGTCCATTTTGGCATTTTCAAACGGATGATCATGAGAATGTGACTTACCTGTAAGGGGTCAAAACTTCAGTTGAAACCGACTGGAATCAGTCGTACAGCTGGGAAGTAAATGCATTTATGGTTCTGACAAATCTCGTTGACCTGTTCTCCTCTCCTGAATCAACCTTGCATGAGTCGAGACTGCTGTAGTCCGTAGCAATCACAGCATACCGGGTACTCTCCTGTGCTATCCAATAGTTCATGAAACCATGTAAAGTAAACAGGTAGCGGGTATAGCTTTGAAGATCACCACCAAGGATCTTCTGCGTTTTAAAGTCTTTCTTGGAAATAGTCTGACTTATGTTAAACGAAATTACCTTTTTTTAATGACAACATTTAATAACGTCGTCATATACTGCTCAGCTTCCATCGGTATCAGTAACCGCGGTCTTTCTGCCGTTCCGTTCCTCACTCGATCTATGCCAAGGTGTGGCACACAGGTGAACTTTTTACCAGGACGATCGAACGTGGGCTTATTAACATAAATGGGCGTATCTAAACCCCAATTACTTGCGCACGCGCACCACTCGTAGTGTTATAAAATTGTGTTGTTTGACCTGAAAAAATTCCCAGGTCCACACACTGTGAATGGCCTAGATGTGATTTTACAACTAAAATGGAAAAGTGAATCGATTGGATGTGATTTTAGGACCGTTTAGCCAATATCACATCCGCACCATCGAAATCACATCTGACCCAGAAATCACATCCGTGGTTAATTGCCAATTATCAAAATCACATCCACTGTCTGGCTGCATTACCAAAATCACATCCACTGTCCAGGCCTTTGCCAAAATCACATTCGAGTCAGAAATCACATCCTTGGTTAATTGCCACTTGCCAAAATCACATCCACTGTCTGGCTGCGAAACCAAAATCACATCTAGTATCTGGGCCCTCGCCAAAATCACATCCTAACCCGAAATCACATCCATGGTTAATTGTGCCAATCCAAAATCACATCCACTGTCTGGATGCATTACCAAAATCACATCTAGTGTCTGGGCCCTCGCCCAAATAAAATCTGAGTAACAAATCACATCCATGGTTAATTGCCAATTATCAAAATCACATCATCACGATCATCAGCAATAAATATTAAATTTTACTTTAAAATTTTAGCATTGGTCAGGAGGATATTATAACTAGTTTGCCTGTGGTCATGAGACCATGTTTAATTTACCTAAAGACGCTGAACTTTCCCCGACCATATACTCAACCCATACAGTGGAATGGCTTAAAATAGGGCACCGCGCCGAGGTGAACCTTGGTCGAATTAGTGCAGTTGTTCTGTATGCATTGTTGCAAACATGGGTGATTAACTGCATAAAGGAAACGTCAGATTGACTTTTGATTGTGGTGGTGCAAGCGAGTAGTGCAGCCGTGTTTTGCACAGCCAGTTTTCTGAAAATACTGCCTATTACTTAGTTAATCGAGCACCGCTTTTGTGCTCTAAATCAAGCCGTACTGCACCATGCACATTTGTACAATGTGAGGGGTTGAATTGAATGTTTTTCCCTTAAAAAACAAATGACAAAAATACGTTTACAATTTAATAATATTTGAGAAAAACATAAAAACATTTTTGAGTCCGATCCGATTTGTCATAGTACATGTATCCCAAAAGACGCAAATGCAGCATGTGTTAGTCGGTACCCCGTGTTTGGTAATTTTTTTCTTGTATAAAACTAGAATGGAAATGTGCAGCCGCCCACATTAAAGGGTCTACATTTATATGGGAGTAACACAATCAGTAGGCTCCAATTACCAAACGTATACAGCACCTTTAAAGGGTCTGTATACGTTGGTTATGACTCTAAAAATTAATGGCAGTAAAAACTTACATGGTAAGAAGTACAGCAGCTTTTGATTAATGCATTTTTGTATAATGCATTTTTGAGAATTGTTTCACTTCGAAGTACTACGGTTATGGAAAAATATATCACTCTCTCCCCCATAAAAAAATTGAAATTGAGAAGCGTTTGGCCGTGCGCTTCTCGCTCAGATTGTATTCCTGTAGGAATCCAATCTTCCTGCGTTGAAATATTCGCTCCGGTTTTTCGGTGACATCTCAAAAACGCGACCACCTTTTGAAGTGAAATTTTCACATGTTAACACAATCAGTATGCTCCAATTACCAAACGTAAACAGCACCTTTAACACCGAAAGGCAAACAACTCTAGGAACCATACCACCCTTTCGTTATCGCATGGATGCCCCATGACAATCGAAATATGAATGAGCACTTGTTTGCCGTGTGGGGATATTTAAACTTCCAAGCTGTTTCAACCATAGAGCAACTTGTGTTTCAACGGACGAGACAAAGCGGGGAAATTTACCGAAACAGGTTTTTTTATTTCTCGAAGGTAAAGGCCTTGACTCCAACCATATGCTCCAACTTCTCACATGTTCCTTGCCACAATTTAACGCAGGTGGGAAAGCACGTTGGACAAAACTCTGGTGTTTTAGGCTCGTGAAATGGTTCGAAATGTCCGAATATTTGTTTCTACCATAATAATGGGTTTGTTTCATCAAAAATGTCAACCAACATCACAGTAAAGTTGTAAAGATATGTACTGTGGTCCGTGCTACAGTGTCTGTGTGGAGGTAGCTCCCGTGGGATAAGAATCTAGCTTTTCTTGATCAAACCATTGTTGAGAATGGGGGTGACGGGGAGATTCTTAATAAGATGTGCACCATTGTGATTAAACAGTACACAAACACATATGTAACTTGGACAAAATGCTAAAGTTTGTAATAATACCAAATAATCACAGCCTAGTTAAACTTAACACCTAGTACATTAATTTGTGACAAGCTGGGCCATCATTGCACAGATTGGCTGTTATCACCCCGAAAACAAAAATGCTTTGACCCACACTTGGAAACCGCAAATCTCAAAGATTTACCAAGGTCACTTCTGCCCTTTTCTATCCCAATACACTCATGTACCACTAAACTGCTAGATTATGGTGTGATTGTGTTCTTTGAAAGATGATATTTAAGCACATATAACTTTTAGTTCATGACTGGTTCAAAGAAATTAAAACGTAGCTTCGGATCAGAGAGTATGAGTGGCATCCTTGGCATACGGATTTGGCGGATTTGTGTTATTTCTACGTCCATGGTTTGTGTGACTCTCTGCTCCTCTATGCTCTGCTGAAACAGACTCTAAAGGCCCAAATCAAACTCATTGTTACATCACTGTAAAGAGCATGAAATAAGCTTTTCAATTCCGAGTGGAATTTTAATAGACCGCGTAGTCCGTGAGTTACACTTAACAACAAAGCGATGCTAAAGCAATTATTACAACAAAAATCGCCGTCACACAAAAAAATCTAACAGATTCTTACTATTAAATGAGATTTTGACAGGTCCAATGTTTCACCCACCAGAAAAAAAGATACGACTATACATGTAGGTAAGGAATTAAACTAAACTTTTCCGAGTGGAACTTTTTAAAATATTGAACCGTTTTTTGGCTATGACTTAATTTGTGCAAAAATTGAGCGTGTTTTGGCCATATTTCCGACACTTTGGTCTGCGTTAACTGCCGATTCGCTTAACTAAGTTGACAGACCCAAACACAACCACGTGTTTGTGTATAGTGCAGCCAAACGTTCCACGTCTGTGGATATTATCCATATTCATGAAGAAAGCTCGATGAAGCCCAAACCAAACCGAACTTTCAGTTTAAAAAGAATACGTTTTGGGGAATATGATCAGGCGAAAAAGAAAGGGGCAACAATTTCAAACAATTTGACAAAAAACACAAATTATTCGATCAAAACATTCAAAATGACAGCCAATCATTATAAGATAATCTGAAATTTGCTAATTAAAAGGTTAAACAAATTATTGTAAAATTTTAAAGACGCTTTGGTCCATGTAATATATCCTTTACACATTTGTTGTTGTGTTATTGATTTTTGCGGTCAAAACAAAGTCTCATCCTTATGGACAAACATGTTCATTTTTAGAATGAACTCCACGAGAAAAAAAGAGTTTTTTCAGGAGCCTAGGCCTACATTTCAACCCGAATTTCAGATTACACCAGTAAATAGTGTGAGTCATAATCTATAATCAGTAAATGGATCCTCCCGCTGGGCCTTATAACAATAAACAAAGTTACATTTTCAAAGTAATTTGGACGAGTTTGCGCGCTCTCTGTGGATTTTCAGTGAAAAAGTTGCACTTCCTTTTTTTCAATTTGCACTGCCACCAAATCCTAGCCAAAACACAACGGTGGTGGAACTTGTTTATTTTATATTCTAGTTTATGTAGAAAGCATTACATTTAAATATGTTTACCTGCATGGTGTCTCTTCTGCAAACCCCTACAAATTATACCCACAACTTCCTGCTTGCAATCACAAGGGTACATTATTGTTTCTTTCAATACATTTCTTTTGTGTGTGAAGACACCGTGTTGCATTATTTTGTTTCTCCACCGTATAGCCCACATATATAGGAGCGCGTCAAAAATTACGAAGTTTTTTTAGCACACTAATTAATCAAACCAATTTAATCAAGGCTACAACCTCTTTTCTGCTTGAACTGGAAAGTAGGCCGTGAAAGTGCGTGAAACAAGCATGTATTTCTTAAAAATAAAAAGTGGAAGAAACACACATTTTGCAAATTAGTGATTATTCTAGAACATTTTGATGGGGATGTTTTAAGTTTAACTATTGGGGAATTCCACTAAGCACACGCCATTTAATTCCGTGTACATGATCTTAAGGGCCATTAGCTTGTCTAGTACAGTGGACAGCGGGTGGTCTGCACACATCAACAGATCCCTGCAATAATTGCTCCATACATGATATAACACGGCCGGGAACGATCCTACTTCGAATTCGGAAAACCTTGGTGTAGGGTCAAGTGAAGTTAAATAAATAGGTTCACCACTATCTGGAAATATAAACTAACTCGTTTGCCAGAATAATAAAGTACATAATTTCACTGCTGGCCGATGCTTTATGTTGACATTATAAATAGGCCCTAAACATTGTGATTGTGTTTCCCCTTTTGGTTCTTGGTATAGAGATAAAAGTATTTCCCGCGTCAGCTCAGGACTATTAAATTTCCAGTATTTCTGGCACAATAATGCAAGATATACGGCAAATTGTAAAAAGGCATAACGAAAAAGAGTAGGGGAATAATACCTTAAGTTATAGTAGTTATAGTTAAGCATGTTATTACCAGTTGTAGGCTTGTATACTTCACTAGAAATTAAGTAGCCTACTCATGGCCTACTGCGGTACTGCTGCCAGAGGGGTTTTGGTTGTTAAATTAAAACTATACGCACGGCGTACGAGACAAACAACTATTATGATGGACCAAAATACATTTAAATGCACGTTTTATAAATTAAAACAATTTACATTGTGTTTCACATGCCTAATTAATTGTTGACTTACTTGGCATTTGACTTGAGAACTGTTTCTGGGCTGTACAGTTTGATGTTTGGCATGCTCTCGCTCATAGACATTTCAATTACGTTGATGCTGACTATACGCACTCGCCACTGCAAACTGTATGCGTGTGCCGGCGGATGGCAACTCAAATCCAAAGGCAAAGCAAAGGTCCATGTTCAGTATTTAAAACTGTCCCGAATAGAATCACAAAGTCCCTCTGTAAAATGGGGTGTACTATAAAGTGGCATTACACGACGGTTTTTTGTCTTCTTAATCAGCAGATTCAGAAACTTAACAGAGGGAGTGGATACTATTACTAATTCTGTAACCTCCATGTTCAGATTGATTCACAGATTGGCGTTGTTGTTTTCATTTCTTTCCCGCGAGAAAACCAGCCCTGCAACATCATTCTGATTACATAATAGTGGTGGCGCACGCGCCAGCTGTTTTCTTATCTCGTAGTGAGCTAAACCAAAGGGGTCAAACATGACACCACAGTAGCACTATCAATACAGGTGTAACAAGTCTGTAAAAACCATGGTCAAACCATGCAGCATAATATGGAGGAACATACCGATTATTAGGTGTTAACATACCGAAATTGGTGTCCAGTCAGAAATCAGTCGGTTACATTATTCTAACCAGTTCAGAACCGTTATAAAAGTAGTTATAAACAATTTTTCATGAAGACAATTATTAAGAAGATCACGAGAAAGAGGCACATGTGGGGCAAGAAATGCCAAAGTATTAGCCCATAAAACATTGTTTTGAACATGTTTTTCCAGCAAAAAGAAAATGATTGGTACTTATTTTCGTGGTCCAAACTATCTCCATTCTGAGAGTACCATGCGGCATAAGGAATGCAACAACGGTCCTTTTACTATGGACGGTCACCTCCATACCATCGACAAAAATTTCCACATTCCACACTGGGATCGATCGGCCACGACGAGCGGACACTCATTAAAGCGATCCAAATTGGCTTGCTGTAAGTTGTTCACGACTTGTACACGATTGCACTTGAGGGCGTCCCTAAAAACTTTGAAATATTCAAACTTGTTGCTAATTCTTAACAATTAAGAAATATATATATTTTTTTATTACCCTACACGATGCGAGTTAAGCACTGTATACTCAGCACCTTCCCGAGTTCTGTGAAAAAAATCAACAGGCAAATCACTCTGGTGTGGATTTTGTTCACAGAACTCGGGAAGGTGCTGAGTATACAGTGCTTAACTCACATCGTGTAGGGTAAAAAACAAAATTATATTCATTTTATCCCCGATGCAAAAATTTACATCTATTAAATTAAGAAATAGCTAAATTAGTTTTCACTCAAGGTTTTGACAGTTCATGGAAGTCTCATACAAAATGTTGTACAATTGCTAAGATGTATTTGCAACTGGGTTTTGAGCGCATATTAACAAGTTGTTAAAGTTAATAATTGACCGGGGGGGGGGGGGTAACAAACAAATATTGTTTTAAGTATGGAAATACCCTTTGCACACTAAGTACAGGTAGTTGATGATAAACCTGAAAGTAAATTTTGTACAATTCCTATGTTGCGTTAAAAATTGACAAGCAAAAAGCTACCCACACACATTGGGATTTGAGAGAACAGTAACAAAATGTTAAAATTCAACATTTTGGGGGATAATTTTGTTCCTGTTTGATGTATGGAATTATGAATTTATTACTAAGTTCAGGTAGTTGATGCGACATCTGAAAGTAAATTTTGTACAATTCCTATGTTGCGTTAAAATTTGACAAGCAAAAAGCTACCCACACACATTGGGATTTGAGAGCACAGTACCAAAATGTTAAAATTCAACATTTTGGGGGATAATTTTTTTCATGTTTGATGTATGGAATTGTGAATTTGTTATTGAGTTCAGGTAGTTCATGCGACATCTGAAGCTAAATTTGGTACAATTCCTATGTTGCGTTAAAATTTGACAAGCAAAAAGCTACAAACTCATATTGGGATTTGAGAGCACAGTAACAAAATGTTAAAATTTAACATTTTGGGAGATAATTTTTTTCTTGTTTGATGTATGGAATTGTGAATTTTTTATTGAGTTCAGGTAGTTCATGCGACATCTGAAGCTAAATTTGGTACAATTCCTATGTTGCGTTAAAATTTGACAAGCAAAAAGCTACCCACACACATTGGGATTTGAGAGCACAGTACCAAAATGTTAAAATTCAACAATTTGGGGGATAATTTTTTCCCTGTTTGATGTATGGAATTATGATTTTTTTTACTAAGTTCAGGTAGTTGACGCGACATCTGAAAGTAAATTTTGTACAATTCCTATGTTGCGTTAAAATTTGACAAGCAAAAAGCTACCCACACACATTGGGATTTGAGAGCACAGTACCAAAATGTAAAAATTCAACATTTTGGGGGATAATTTTTTTCCTGTTTGATGTATGGAATTATGATTTTTTTTTACTAAGTTCAGGTAGTTGACGCGACATCTGAAAGTAAATTTGGTACAATTCCTATGTTGCGTTAAAATTTGACAAGCAAAAAGCTACAAACTCATAATATTGGGATTTGAGAGCACAGTAACAAAATGTTAAAATTTAACATTTTGGGAGATAATTTTTTTCATGTTTGATGTATGGAATTGTGAATTTTTTATTGAGTTCAGGTAGTTCATGCGACATCTGAAGCTAAATTTTGTACAATTCCTATGTTGCGTTAAAATTTGACAAGCAAAAAGCTACCCACACACATTGGGATTTGAGAGCACAGTACCAAAATGTTAAAATTCAACATTTTGGGAGATAATTTTTTTCATGTTTGATGTATGGAATTGTGAATTTTTTATTGAGTTCAGGTAGTTCATGCGACATCTGAAGCTAAATTTGGTACAATTCCTATGTTGCGTTAAAATTTGACAAGCAAAAAGCTACCCACACACATTGGGATTTGAGAGCACAGTACCAAAATGTTAAAATTCAACATTTTGGGAGATAATTTTTTTCATGTTTGATGTATGGAATTGTGAATTTTTTATTGAGTTCAGGTAGTTCATGCGACATCTGAAGCTAAATTTGGTACAATTCCTATGTTGCGTTAAAATTTGACAAGCAAAAAGCTACAAACTCATATTGGGATTTGAGAGCACAGTAACAAAATGTTAAAATTTAACATTTTGGGAGATAATTTATTTCCTGTTTGATGTATGGAATTGTGAATTTTTAATTGAGTTCAGGTAGTTCATGCGACATCTGAAGCTAAATTTTGTACAATTCCTATGTTGCGTTAAAATTTGACAAGCAAAAAGTTACAAACTCATATTGGGATTTGAGAGCACAGTAACAAAATGTTAAAATTTAACATTTTGGGAGATAATTTGTTTCCTGTTTGCTGTATGGAATTGTGAATTTTTTACTAAGTTAAGGTAGTTGACGCGACATCTGAAACTAAATTGTGTGTAATTCCCATGCTGCGTTACAAATTGACAAGCAAAAAGCTACACACTCATTTTGGGATTTGAGAGCACAGCAAGTCGGAGGCCTTCGGAGAAGCCGGCTGATGGGGGCCGGAGGCGCTCAGACACCCACGAAGCGGCTCTGCAGACAAGGCCCCGGTAAAGCAAAGACCGTGCGTGCCAGGGCGGCCGAGGGTCTGCCTGGTTCCAGAACCGCTGGGCTGGGGCTATACCACTGCCTGGGTGCGGAGACGACCCTCCGAGAAGACAGCAAAGAACGAAGTCGGACGCCTTCGGAGGCGTTAACAAGATGCATAATTTTAAATCGCCGTACATATTATTTTATTTAACTTTTAAAAGAATTAACTTCATTCGACGATAATTTTTTTCAATTCACAAAAGGCGCGCTATATTTTAATGAACTTTTGCTATGTCAACGGTTAACTTGCAATGCGTATTCAGTTTCAGATAGCTGTGAATCTTTTTATTTTGCATTCAACATTTTGAAAATCATTTGGGAATGATATAGGCTAAAGCATAAATTAGCACTGTCGGGTTACAAGGGCCTGTATCCCGAGAAACATTTTGAAAGAGACGGGGCAAGTGCTCAACGGGAAATGTTGACATCGTGTGACTAATTCACAACTATTCTTGCAATAAACAATAGGCCCGGCTACTTCAATACCACTGGACATCCTACGTGTAAAATATACCGACATTACCTAAATTTTAAGATTTGAACAGGATGTTAACTAATGAGAATATATGTAAATGTGGATGTAGATGTTACAAAACAATTTCGTAATTAGTTTCTGCAGCCCGACAAAGGTCAACATTACATTTAAAACCGTCTATCCAAAAACAATTATGGCATGAATGGTGTGTATATACATCCAAGGTGCTGACATGCGTTTTATGCTGGGGTGCTCGTTTTCTTATTAATATTATTTAGTAATTTTATATAATATATTTTTATTTTAAGTGTGTAGGCCTACAAGTTTGGTGGTTTGTGAAGTACCAGGGACATTTCCACCGCTTTCTGGAAAAACATGACAATTTAAATTGTACACATTTCACACAACAATATTTCTTTCGGTATAAAACATGCACCCTCGGCTCCTTACACATTTCTGAACCCTAATTAATATTGCATGTTAGGTTCAACATAATGCTATAATATTCATATTAATAATGATTGATATGATTGATAAGTAGAAATAAAACAACAAGAGGAAGAATATCCCTGAGACTAGGAGACATAATGTACTCCCAACTATAGAAGTAATCGAAGACGATTTCTGTACCCTACAATTACTGAAATGCACTGTACTGAAAATATTTATAATTTAGATCGCTACACGCATGATGTCGAGTTAAGTAACGATTCGACCATCGGCTGTGGCCTTGAACGGATGGATTTTGAGAACACGTAATCAAGTTTTCGTTTGTTGTGGTTTACACGTTGGTCAAATGGTAATTTTTTAAATATTTTTTTTATTTTATTCATTTCCACTCAAGTAAACAATAAGTCATAAATCAACGGCTTTGAAGAAAATAATACATATTGAGCGGGGGGCCATCTAGAAACCCATAGGGCTTGTGTCGATGACCCTATGTAAGTCCCAATGGGAAAGTGGGTGTATTCATGCAAACGGACTAGAAATAAGTGGAATTTTGAATTATTTATAAGTGGAATTTTGAATTATTTATTTATTTGTTGATTGCTTTTCGAAGAAAGCGAAAAGAAAAACAGTAAAAAAGATACATGGGATGAACATGAAGAACACTGGGCCGACGACCCCCACTCACAACCATTGGCAAATACAGGGTAAAGTTACAAACAATTTACATTTAAGCACACAAAAGAAAACACAGGACTTAGGACAAATTCACGGAACAAAAACAATGTAACTTTGTCTGGACTGGAATGGGGAGAGAGCATACGAATTAACCTTCATTTTAATAATTGGGATCGAGGGTGTCTGGAGACATACTAAAGGCGGGTTCCATTCTTCAAGATTACTGGGATTAAACATTTAGTACAGTTCAGCAGGGACCAAGCCATAGAATCTTGAAAATATCTCTTTGAACACGTTAAAAACATTGTAACATTATGGCACAATCCAATTAATTGTAGGAATCCGCCGTTCTGATTGCAATTTCCACAAGTGGTAAAATTAAGTAATATAATTACTTTTATGGTAATGTGTTTTTGATGAATGTTTTAATACCAAACAATTGCTCCAACAACCAACCTATCAAACAAAACCCTTTATTAATATCCATACAGCAAGGAAAAGCTCATTGCTCTGTATTTAATAACATAGTTTGTCTTTGCTTGAAACATCATAGCATGGTCATGTAAAGAAAAAGGAAACAAATATAGTGTAGGCTGCATTTTATGTGGAAATACAATTGTAGAGTGGAACAAGTTTCTTTCGACCTGTTCGATCGTTCTTGGTGTTTTACTCCTGCTGTACATGTACATGTACAGTTATGTGGTTGTTCGAACTGTACACCGAAGTTAACTACGAATTTGGAAGACTCAGAAAGATTACAGCTGCCGTTGGCTGCAGTGCATGCATGCGACCTTGGCTGGACACAGTCTGTTACGTTTTTTGTTTATTGCGGTTGACCAGGGGTCAAAGGGTCAAATAGCTGGGCAAAGGGCTAGCAATTTTGAGTGGTCTGCAAAAAACACTTCCTATATTAGTAATAATAATATTAGAAACTTGTTATGCGCACATGATTATCCACCCTGCTGGGTGTTAATACAAGGCGCAGTAAACCAAAAACAAACGAAAGAAAACAGATACCGGTACAACTAAATCAAGCCTAAAAAACTTGTGACATATAAGATAAGTTTTGAGAAGTGATTTGAATTTTCTGGAGTTCCAGATGCGTGGCGCAGCTGCAGAAAAAGACCTGCCACCCAAGAGTGTCGAGACTTGGGTGACTTCCTTAAAGGGACACGTTGCCCTGGATCGGACGAGTTGGTCTATAAAAAGCGTCTGTGAACGTTTGTTATATAAAATGCATAATTTTTTATGGTTAGAAAGATGTTTTAAAAGTAGAATACAATGATCCACACAAATTTAGTATGCCTCGAAATTGTGTGGTTTTCCTGTTTCCATCGTGAACTAACATGGTCCGCCATTTAAGGGAGTCAAATTTTTGACTCCCTATGGCGGACCGTACGTGTTAGTTCGCAAAGTAAAAGGAAAACCACGCAATTTCGAGGCATACTTGTGTGGATCATTGTATTCTACTTTTAAAACATCTTTCTAACCATGCATATGCATTTTATAACAAACGGTCACAGTAGACGCTTTTTATAGACCAACTCGTCCGATCCAAGGCAACGTGTCCCTTTAAGGAGAAGGATATTGCACTGGATCGAAGATACCTTGATGGAGTGTAAACTTGAAGCAGTTCTATAGTGGAGACTCGGCCTTGCCGGTGCTTTGTGGACAATGACCATTGTTCAATCGCTTCTGGTTTTTGGTGTAGCTCGATTGTGTTTTGACCAAACTTTGCGGTACTGAATTGCGCATAGATGTGATCATAGAGCTATATTCTTGATAAGATGACTTCTGTTTCTTGAACCAATGTAATTATGTATGATGTTCTAATTATTACAGCGCCATTTGCTCACTCTGCAAATGCACCCGCGAAGACAATTCCCCGATTTTGAGGCAGATAATTTACCTGAAGTGTTTGTCAACATTTGATTTTATGTGCTTGATACCGTTTATACCTGTCTCTGGCAATGTCTCACTTGAGATGAGAGCAAATAGTTTTTAGAAAAATAATTGGACCACCATTAGTTTTTACCACACAGGCTGATAAACGATGACAATTAACAGTTTATTTAAGCAATATCAAATCTGGAGCCATGTCCATGCTTAAGCTGTGTCCCCCCCCCCCCCCCCCCCCCCCAACACAACATTACTCAGCACACCCCATGTACCGGTATATTAAATAAAACTACCTACTGGACATTGGTGGACCTTCAATAATTGTCGTGTAAACTGATGGATTTTAGTTTTTCACTGAAAGACGTAACATTTTCAATCAGTTGGTTTACAAGGTTCACATTTAAAGTACTTTCCGTACAGCACAATGTAAAAATAAAATCTCATATAGACCATGTAAATGTTTAGTGTTTTGCCTGGTAGGGACATTCTGGATACTATTTACAATGTTTACAAGAGATAAGGGACGTGTCAGTTTAAAAGTTGTTTTGTAACGCTGGAATGCGCTTCTACATTGTCTTTGAAAAAATATTTATATGTATATATCATGAAGATGAAATGAAAAGTAAATTATAAAGTGATCACTTTTGCATTTCTGGACAGGCTGTTCTACGGTATACTTAACACACAGAACATTTACACGTAGAGGATACTTCTAATAAGCCCTAAGAATAGATTGTATAAAGCTTTTGTTGAGGTCCGTTAGATGCCACACCTAGCATCGGGTTCCTAAATGGTATACTATACGTGTACAGTTAGCCTACATGTACAGTATGTACAGTAGGTCCCTACGGTATCGACCAAGCTGCACAAAACGCGCATACTAACTGAAATTACGTAATCTAGCCCTGCATGGATTGTGGTTTTGGCAATGTCAGAGAGTTGCTAAGACACTATCGGGCAATGATAGCTAGTATACACGTACATGTAGGTATCAAAATACCTAATGGATTATCTTCACGTGTGGTGCCAACTGTTAATGTCGGAAACTGGACATCTGTATAGTGGGTTTTATTTTTTGTTGGACGGGATTGTACAATAGTTTCTTCACCCATTTCTTGGCTGATAAATCTTGAAGTTACCAGAAGCTGTAGTGCTAGCTAGTGTCCGGATCCACTGATTCAGAATCTGCAGTGTCGGTGGATATAGGCCTACTACCCTTTTTTTTGGCGCGCGCGGGATCGGAACGCGGGAATATGGGTTTCGATGACTGTTCAATCATAGTTCAACCCGCCCAACCAAACGTAGCAGCTAGGGGCGGCCTATCTCGCAGTCAGATGTCAGGGTTTCGAATAAAGACAAACATGAATCAGTGTACAATGTTAGCTGAATGTTCGGCATGTGGGAGCACAATATAAAGACGTGCGGTAACTATATCATTTTGATGTACATTTTATAGTATTGTTGACATTGCTTGTCTGTCTGCATGCTGCTGCAGCCGAATGTTGCCACTTGAATTAAGGTGAATGCACGAAACAATAGGTCACCTTCCTTAGTTTCTTTTCCTTCCTCCATGGTTAGCATGGAGGTTGAAATAGCTGACATAAAAACTCTTTTAATATGGATTTCAGGCGATAATTTTAATCCACTTGAAAAGACAAAAAGTCACCAAAGAACAAGGCCTAGTAATACTAATAGTATCAAAACTTTATCAGCCAGAGATCATGATTGATGCGGAAAATTGAAACTTGAAAATTAATCCTCATATAGTCATAATTATAGAGTCAACATAATTATGGAGGAGGGGTCAATATTCCTCGCATGCGTGTTATATTTTAGTGTGTATACACAAGAGCATGGAAGTTCAGCTCGGTTTGAGATTGACTGTCTGTTTTTGTTTGTTTGTTTGTTTGTTGGGTTGTTTGTTTGTTTGTTTGGTTTTTTTTGGGGGGGGGACTCGTGAAATTGGTTTTGATGACTGATCAACGTTAACACATACTGGCATAGGCCTAACGCTCCGATATGCTCCAATCAACAGTCAAGCTTCCTAATTAGAAGCAAAATAAATAAGTCTTACGTGGTTATTACTGGAATATTAGACAACATTCACCCAGTCTAAACTCCAGAGATTTGTTTGTAACCTTTTCCAAAGTTATGGATGAGCGAGGTTCATGATGAAAAGGCAGGAGGTCATCATTGCGCAGATGTTTTATGCTAAACAAATTTTAGAGTTTTCTGCCTTTTTGTATTTTCAGGTATCATAGGGAACCCCTTATGCCAATGGCTAAATCAGTGCTGTTATTCTCAAGGTTGTTTGTCCATACATTCTTTTGATCATTTGAAAAAAACCAAAAAAACACTATTTTCTTAATTTAAATATCTCTATTTTGGCATTTTGAACTGAACATTTTGGGGGAAAATGCATATTTTATACAAATTGTCCGGCAACGGCATACAAATCGAATGTCTCTAAATATTTCAAGAATGTTCAATCTTCCTCAAATCTCACATCTGCTCGTCACCGTCCCTAGCAATAACATTGGTTTCCCGTTATTCATTTTACCCTGAAATAATGTTTTTATAGTTAGTAATGTGGTTCAAATTAATAGTGGCATTTCAATTCCATTGCAACAACCCTTTAACATTTTTTATTCTCCTTTTCTTTTTACGTTTTACAAATTTCATGTTGCAGCTTTACTTCGTTAAAAACTTCGGAGGGTGGGGGCACATGATAATACTTGATCATAATGATATTGACCAAGTAACATCGAACATAACATAAACAAACATCCCCCAGTTATTGACATGTGTAATCTACTGTGCATGTTATCTTTTAATTGTGTTCTATGGTAGCTGAGTAACTGTAAAACAATAGGTTAACACAAAATACTTGAATTGGTTGGACGCATGCTTGGAAGATATATGAACGCATCTAATAAACACGATCAGGATTCTCCAAAACGCCGACCAGCGATATGAATTTGTTACAGCATGTACATGTACATGTACATGTACATGTACATGTACATGTACATATGTACATGTACATGTACATGTACATGTACAGTATGTCAAGTCTACACTGCAGGGTAGTATGCGATTAGAAAGATCTGTGAGGAGCTGTGCGTTCTTCTGTAAAGCCTAAATATGGGTGATTCCATTCACAAGAAGCTGTCAAACATTCCTTAAACTTTGCAAATAATTGTAAAAGAAAAAAAAGAAAAAATTGTAACAAACTGAATTAAATTTGTTATGAACTGCAGCTATTGCTCTGATGTGAAATTGTACTTGCATAAAGCATGCAGAAGAGTGAACTGTAGTCAAATAATCCTACTACACTACACGACACATCCCCCTGTTCAAAATGGCATGCTCCAATAAACAAACGGCAGGTTTTGTGTAGCCAAGACATTTTTTATACAACCATATATAAACCATAACTTTTGTGGTATCAACTTACAATTGACATCGCATAATTTTACAAGAATTGGACTTTCCAATAGTATAAATATACCAGCTTAAATCACATTTAGAAGGACCTCTTATGTACCCTTTTTCGACAGAGCAATCTCTGTCATAGCTTGCTGAATGCTGTGGACGCGCATTTCAATTAGATCTCAAACAACCCTTCTGATTCAACTTAGTTTAGAATTATCTAGAGAGGGATCATCCTCTATTTTAAAGTTTGAACGAAAACAATCGACCGGGGGGTCCGGTTCAATTACCGAGTTACTACCGTTTTTGATAGTCTGCAATGAAAATTCCGGCACTCGGTAAAATTGAAAAAAAAAATGATTATCTTTACACCCCATGGTACGAGATTATAAAACATTCAATTTAATACAATTTAATACTACTCTTTTTTTTTGGGGGGGGGGCACACAAACGAAGTTCATTGTTGAGTAGAAGTTGAGATAGGACTCTGGAACGAAAAAAACATCAACGTATGCAGTCTTTCTGGGGTGACTTAATTCGTTTTCGTAGTTAAGTTGTACAAAGGAATTCAAGGGTTGTTCTAAAACCCACTCGACGCGCGTCCACCCCATAATCGAAATCCGAATTCATAAAACATTGCTTTACGGCCGACAAAGAATTATTCCCCGAGTTGGACTCATTCACAGCAGGCGTGCGATCCAAAGCTTGCAGTCAAAGCGACTTCCGACGACCTGACCCATCCGTTGTCAGTCGGGTAGCCCCACTATTATTATGTGACCTAAATATTTACTGGAAATTTTATAATTAACATGGCTATCGTCATTACCTAGCTACACCTCTAGTTAAGACCCCAATTTGAGTATTTAGGAGGTAACACCATCCTTTCTCTATGGTTACACTAACCAAGTACCACGAACCTAAAAACTAAAATAAATGATGCGGATTTTCCCCAGGACGAGCAGTACATCATGTAGGCCTACTGACAACAAACACTGCACACACAAAAACACGTGTGGGCCATGGTTCGGTTGTGTACCCTAACCCTCCATTAAAAAGCAAGTAAGACTTGTTGACAGGCAGGCAGGAGCAACCAGGAGGCAGGCCGGAAATGCGGTAGCTGCGACAGCGGCCATTGGCCGTAATCGTACTCGGGCTGTAAATCCAGGTTCCCAGTTTGGAGAAATCTTATTTAGGCTCGATTCGGCAAATAGATATGCATGACATTGAAAAATTGTACTGTAGCATAAGTCGAGGGGTCGAGGGGGTCGTGGGTTGAGGGCGTCGTGGGTCGAGGGGTTCCGGTACGTCCAGACGTATTTTACGCCAGTCAACGTCCTACAAGAAAGATGTAAAACTGAAGGGTAGACAATTAAGTTTTTAAAATAGATTCACACCGCAATGTTAAACATCGTTGTAAATGCATAATTACTCTACTTTGATTGTGGATATTACTTTTTGTAGTATATTAATTGGTCTTGTTTACAAAGCATAGAAAAAGAACGGAGACCTTTCTCTATGATTATGAGTTTCATTGTATTTCATAAAGCGTCCCACCCCTTCCGCTTACCCGCAACAGTCTGCGGAACCAAGATATGCGGTATTGTTTATTGACATTAAATATAATTGACACTCGATCGGGCAATTTCTGGCTCGAATGTGATTTTGGTAATGCGGCCAGACAGTGGATTGACTTGTTTATAGTAGCAATTAAGCTTGGATGTTATTTCTGTCTCGAATGTGATTTTGGTAATGCAACCAGACAGTGGATGTGATTTTGAATTGGCACGTTTAACTATGGATGTGATTTCGGACATGGATGTGATTTAGGTTAGGGCCCAGACACTAGATGTGATTTTGGTTTCGCAGCCAGACAGTGGATGTGATTTTGGCTTAGTTACCCAAGGATGTGATTTCTTACTCGGATGTGATTTTGGCTTGGGCCTAGACAGTGGATGTGATTTCGGTAATGCAGCCAGACAGTGGATGTGATTTTGATAATTGGCAATTAACATGGATGTGATTTCTGGGTAGGATGTGATTTTGGCCAAGATCACATTCTAGCCCCAAAATCACATCCACCAAAACTGCCTTTCCATTTTAGTTGTAAAATCACATCCAGGCCATTCACAGTGAGCTAGTTCAAATTAAACATAACAATGTCCATCATGCGCACATTATTGTGAACTCCGTTTAATTGTTTGGATTTGCAAATAAGGAAAAAGGCAGGCAGTGATTTCAAAAGAAGCAAAAACTTAATAGATTTGATTTAGTATTATAATTTTACCAACATCTAACGACCTCACAATACATCCTGCATTCGGTGTGCACAATGGCGTGTTAATAAGAGCACCTGACTCAAGCTCTGGTGTTTCTGATCAGCAGAGTGTGGGTCTGAGTTCCGGTCTTGACACTCTTTTTTTAACCGTTCGATTGTATTAATCCTTTATTGTAGATATGTACAATAAGAAATAACCTGTGAAAATTTCATTTCAAAAGGTGGTAGCGTGTTTGAGATCTTCCTCCAGTACAGTACCTCTACCTCCTACCTACACGCGGAGTAATAATACGCACACTGCAAAGCGTGAGCAGACGTAATGAATATTCATAGCATGCAACTTTCGTATTGTCTGAGAACTGAAAGGCTGGCCCGGCCTTTATTAATTTGTTTTCCCCACTATTTCGTGTGAGGGACCTTTTCGTTCAAGGTATCAAATGCAAGCTAACAACCTTTCTACTCCGTAAGGATATCAGTTTAATAATTAAATTTATTATTTGACCGGCAAACCGGGCACTGCACCTGTTCATAAAACACCCCACCTTCCGACAATGATATATTTTGCAAAGTCTTGGTCCTAGACGTTACTTTAGTTCACGGGGCATTCAGGAGCGAGTGTATGAAGTTGACAGTTATCTGGAAACATGTCTGCTATGTGCAAAGAGTGCATTAAAAATGTCATAAAAGGACTGCGAGGGTAGTGGTGCTGGGGTACGTTTTGACGGTCGTTGTATGGGATACACCAGATTGGGACTATGCTGATTGGCTCCTGATTGACTATAATGGAGATCAATGGTTGGATCCGAGTTGATTGGAACTTTCTTGTCGAGCGAGGGCGCACACTCAAGTCTACATCAATACGGGCTGTACATGAAAATAAACAACATCCAGCTTATATAAAGGCACTGTACACGTTTGGTAATTACTCAAAATATATATTAGCATAAAAACTTACTTGGTAACGAGCAACAGAGAGCTGTTGATAGTATAAAACATTGTGAGAAACGACTCCCTCTGAAGTAACGTAGTTTTTGAGAAAGAGGTTATTTCTCACTAAAATAATAAAAGACTTCTGGCCAGAAGCCTTTTATTCCTATCTGAAAGCACACTAATTTGTACAACAAGGGTGTTTTTTCTTTCATCATTTTCTTGCAACTTCAATGACCAATTTAGCCCAAATTTTCACAGGCTTATTATTTTATGCATATATGTTGGGATACACCAAGTGAGAATACTGGTCTTTGACAATTACAAAACGTGTTCAGTGCCTTTAAAGGAAGTGGATATACTTCGATCGACACATCCATTCTGATCCTTTTTAGTGTCGATGTAGCATGAAACAGGCTTAGTTGAATAATGGTGCCTTGAGCCTTGAGATGTTATTTTTTAGGAACAAGCAATTGTTCTTTTTATTTAATATAGGCGGGTCTTTAGTTGTTTCATTTATTGTGCAACTTCCTTTTTCACCAATTACTCTCACGAATCGTTCTGTAGCCTACATTGGATGATTCGAAAGCTGCAATTCATTACAAAATGTAATTGATTATCATCGTTTTTGGATTTCTTCACCATTTCTCGAAGTAGAAGGCTACATATTGAATATTCTTTTTATTGAAGGTTTTTGTGGTTCAGCCCCATCATAATTTATTGTTCCGTTAAATTTTTGGACCAGTTCCCTAATGGCGTGTACAACACAACGGAATCCAACGACTGTGATCCAAGGGTTAATACACAAGAGGGCGCTATTTTAGGCAACACTGTAAAAATAACTACCAGCAGGTGTACAGCAAACCGAAGGCTTAGGCTAGGACCTCACAAAAAATAATGGTCAAAAGGTTAAGAAAATACAACAACTAAGCCAAAGTATTGCCTGGTAGTAGTGCTTGGTAACGAAGGTCGTCTTGATAAAGTTCAAAGAATGACAATGACATTGATGAAGCAGCATTAACACTATAACAGTTTGGAACAATTCCGTCATTTGATCACTGCGCGAACGTAAGGAGTTTCCAGAAAGATCCACCCCCTGTAAACGGATGCAGTGTTTGCACCCAGTCAATTCTGCGGCGGCTTTACCGGTGAAATAAATTGGCGAATCAATTATAGTCCAGTTTCCAACATTTCCGGTGGTTATCACACGTCGTATAAAGGAAACTGAACGTTGTAAGAGTTTCCTTTGTTTCTGGTGTTTCGAAACTTCTCGGTAAACTGTCGATTGTCGAAGAAACCATTGTCAAGTTTCCACTATTTACAATGGGCATCACACGTCAAGAGAAAACTACTCTTGTAAAGTATGCTATTGATGTACTTGATGTACATGTACAGGCTAGTCTTTCCTGTCAGGCTTATTATGGTCTGTGGTATTAGTTTTACATTAGGCCATATTGTGTAAAAACATCAATTGTAGAGAAATACGACAAGACGAGTACGATTTGGGATTACCCCCTTCACATTATATTACAAAGTGAAAAACACCGTATACGCCATGATACCTGCAGAAAATACTAGATTTAGTTATGTTGTGTATTTCTCAAAAGACATGTTTACAATAAAATGATTTGCACAAATTTATCAGAATTTTGACTATTGCTCTTTCTTATACTTGGATTGTTATAGGCTTATGTATCAACTGCTTGTAATTAACGTGTTTAAGTCGGGCCGTGTTTTGGATATGAGGTATTTGATCTAAAAGCATATATTTCAACACGATTAACCTATATAATTATAAGAAGTAGACCTACAGAATGTGACTCTAATGTGTAGTTGTAGCCCATCTGGCTTTCAAGGCACTACCGCTGATGTAACTATGTTCATTGCTCTATTGTGTAACCGTGTCGTTAGTCGTTTTAAAAAGGTCGTGGAAACTCTTATCATCAAGCGCCCTGGGCGTAGGCCATAAATTAAATTTTTGTTTACAAAAGCGGGCTGTTCGCATCATTTCTAATGCTGGTTATCGTGATCATTCAGCTCCTCTTTTTGAACAATTTAAACTTCTAAAGTTAAATGATCTTTATTGCCTTAATTTAGGTAAATTTATGTTTAAACACAACCAGAATGATTACCTTCTTGTTTGAACTCTTTCTTTACTTTAACTTCAATATTCATTCGTATGATACTCGAAGTACTCGTAAGAAAAATCTTTATGTCCGTTTTAACAGAACATCATTGTTTAGAAATAGTCTTGTCCAATGTGGTACTACATATTGGAATAGTCTCAGCGATTCGTTAAAATCTGCACTTACTTTG
This sequence comes from Leptasterias polaris, assembly GCA_037783415.1. Taxonomy (NCBI): domain Eukaryota; kingdom Metazoa; phylum Echinodermata; class Asteroidea; order Forcipulatida; family Asteriidae; genus Leptasterias; species Leptasterias polaris. The sequence goes on along the minus strand of JAZGTN010000093.1, from coordinate 3,969,017 downwards.
TCAAATTTTGCAAAAAAATTAAAAGCACATTTCCTTAATTCTTAGTTATGAATGAAAAGTTATGATATATTTTCCGGATGATGTTTTGTCTTTGACTACATGTTTTTTGTAAGTCAGTGTTGTGATAGTCTGTTGGTGTGTTTGTTTGTTTGTCTGTCCGTAGGTACGGGAACAAAAGCTGTTGCTTCACCCTATGCCTAAATGTTGTCCTGTTTGTGATTATTTATTTAACTTCTGTGTAAATTGTTATTGTCTTAACTACATCATCGTTTTACCTCTAAAATGGCGGCAGCATGACGTCAATGTATAAGGTCTATTAAGTATGCTCCAAAAGCAATGTGTGCTTTATGCGCAAAACCATTGAATTTAAAATTTAAAATTTAAAATTTGGAGAAGTCACTTGAAATGTCATGAAGAGGCTGCATAGATGATGTTTGTTGAATGCTTGAAGAAAATAACAGATCATTTTGAATTTTGTTTAGGATAGAATGAGTAAATATCACCTCTAATTAGAAGTATAAATCATATCTCATGCTAATGTATTACTTGTGTAATTTCTACATAACTGTGCATTATTGTAATGCACTAGATCCAGAAAGGTGGATCAGACCCGGATCTGATCCGGCAATGTGGATTAACGGCTAGTGTAAACGCAAAAAGGCAGGATCAGACCTGGATCTGATCCCGCAATTTTAATCCACCTTTCGAGGAGGGTTGAAATCCGGCAATTGGTGGATCATATCCGGCAAAGTGCATTCCAAATACAAGTGTGAACGCAAAGGTGGATCATACACCGCAGCAAGTCTGTTTCTAGTACATTTAATTAGCAAGTCAAACCGTACAGCGCTCAGGGGTGCCTTGGCACGATACGTGTATTTGCTGCATCAGAGAACTGTGTGCCTTTCAGATACAAGTGTGAACGCAAAGGTGGATCATACACCGCAGCAAGTCTGTTTCTAGTACATTTAATTAGCAAGTCAAACCGTACAGCGCTTAGGGGTGCCTTGGCACGATACGTGTATTTGCTACATCGGAGAACTGTGTGCCTTTCAGAAATACAGTCCGACGGAAATCCAACAACATTTCGACATCACCTAATATTGTTATCCGATTAACTTTCCTGGATTAATGTTTACAAGATCCCTAATAACAATTTTTTTTAAAACACAAATATAACACTGGAAACACTTTGTTCTTTATAATTTGTCCGTTGTTCAACCCAAACAATCTTTATTTTGTGTGTGACTAATTCAATCTAATGTAACTAAAAGTAAACAAGTCACTTAGACGTCAACAAAACATTTGGAGATGAAAAATAACAGTGGTATAAATCCATAGGGGGGGGGGGGCAGCAAAAGATGGAAGGGTTTCGCATTATTAAGCAATTCTCTGCGGACAGCCGTCATAATGGGAGCCTAGGCCTCCCCCCCAAACCAAAAAATATATAATAACGAAAAAAAAAAAAAAAAAAAAAAAAAAGCCAAGCCGGCTCTTACCGGAGAATCCTTTTGTTCAATAGAGACAAGTGTATGTTCTGATGTGTGTAATATAAGTCATGTGGCTAACTTTCCTTAGATTTACACAAGAGTAAAAGAATCTCTCTTAATTTAGCCCTGTAGTCCCAGTCAAAACTTATGTACAAATTGCACCTAAACCTAACATTCTTTAACATAAATACAATAGCATAATAGAAACACAAAAGCAGGACCCCGCAAACTTAACAGTACAAAAGGAAAACATATTGCCTGTATTTACTTGATAAAGTCAACTCTTGACAAAGTAATGTGATATGCTTAGTTTTCGAGTTTTCTTTTTGAACCCGAAGGAATGTCCAAAATGCGGTCATATTTTTAAATAACAGGTAGGCCTAATATGTGTTGTATGCTACGAGACGGCACACAACGATTATGACATACTGACCGTAATGCAGTATGCCCAACTTAGCCCAATTTAGTAGGGTTTATTTACTACAGTGCAGTCAGGCAACTTTCCCGATACAGTAGGTTAACTAACCCAATGCACTATTAAGTTAACTTTACCCAAATGCACAAAAGGTACCACAAAGGCAGTCGGATAGCTAACCCAATGCAGTACGTTAACCTACCACAATGCTGTTGGGTATCTAAGCAAATGTAAAAAGAGTATAACTACCACCAATAAAGTAGGGTAACTTACCACAAATGCAGTCGGATAGCTAACCCAATGCAGTAGGTTAACCTACCACAATGCAGTTGGGTATCTAAGCAAATGTAAAAAGAGTATAACTACCACCAATAAAGTAGGGTAACTTACCACAAATGCAGTCGGATAGCTAACCCAATGCAGTAGGTTAACCTACCACAATGCAGTAGGGTATCTACCCAAATACAGTAGTATAACTACTCCCAATGAACCCCAATGCAGAATGGTAACATACCCCAATGCAGTGTAGTAACGAACCCTATGCAGTATGGTAATATCCCATAATGCAGTATGGTAAGTAACCCCAATGCAGTAAGGTTAATAACATCTTACCCCGATGCAGTAGGGTATCTTACCCCAATGCATTATGGCTAAATAAAATAACTATCTGGAGATGAACCTAATACACATTTGTTTTTAATTGTAGGTGCAAGTTATGTTTACAGTTATAACAACAACGGTGCACTACACAATACAAAATAATATAAAGTGAGTTTGCGCTAGACAACCACAAGAACAGTCTTTGAACTTCCTCCTCCAACGTCAGCATCCAAAATTGCGATATTTAAGGTGGCTGCTGCTTGACAAGGATTTCGAAAAGAGTCCGAACTTGTAAAGTGGTAAGAAGTTCACAGAGCCTTGAGAAACTCACAGACCGAGTTGTTTTTAGAGTGTTTACAAAATCAGGTTAACCTTGATAAATTATGTTTTAAGGCACTCCTGGTTGTGTATAGATAGATAATGATATGGTTTATTTATTATTTCAAAATACAGAATTGCATCTAAATTAACATTAATTCAATTACAAATTCATTAGAAAATAATAACAACAAAAACTAAACAATACAAAGCAGTATTTCTAGTAAAGAAAATATACTTTAACGAGGCACTAGACCGAGCACACAAGACAAAAAGGTGAAACGGATCTTAATGGCACGGCAGGGAGTAAAACGCCATGAAGCAATTAAAAGCCATTCTACATTATTGTTTATGGTTCTAAAGGGCACACACACGATGAAGGTTTTCTTTTTGCGTAACTGTCTCATCAATACATTTTATTACACAGCACGCAAAAAGAGTTGTACAGATATTTACAAACAGTTCCGTCTTTTAACTTTCCAGAAAAATTATTGAAGCCTTCAACTCGTGCGAAAAACGCTTCAGATTTAAGTTTCTTCATAGTTGCATCAAACGTAGCGCCATCTTGGCTTTCAAAACATTGCATTTGATTATTACTTGTGAATGAAACGTAGGCACCGTTTGTTTCAATAACTTGCACATCAAGACCACCTTCAGTTTCTCTCTGCCAAGTTTCAGTCAGAGTTTGTGCCCCACTTACCCCGTCTGACCGTTTCAAAAGCGCTTCCAAAGACCTCTTTACGAAGACGTGATCCTTCTCAAACTTCATGAATGACATTTCCAACTGGTCTTTTCCTTCGTTTTTCCAAAGTAGGTAGTTGTGTGTCAGCTTGTCAATACTCCTGACCAAGATGTTATCTGTGCTCATGTATACCCCACCCCAGCGGTACAAAAGCAGCAACGGAATGAGGTCACAATCGAGTGTGGTACTGTTCTTGGACAAACGGTTTGTTAGCAACGAGTCTAAAGCCATATATTTTACCACGCCAGTTAGATCCAAATTATGTACTTGAACCTTGTAACCACTTTCAGTCAGGACATCAAACTGTCTCTGCTCTACCGTGTCGCTATAAATGTTAATTGTAGCCAGAGGATGATGCCGTAGAATTGATTCAACAGATCTCATTTCAATCCAGGTAGGTTTTACTGCCGACCCATCCTCTTTACGTGCAAGCATCAAATGAAACAACAACTGCTTCGATGCATCTGAAGCATACCTTGACAGAGGTAGCATGCCGAATTTGCGTACGCTATCGTAAAGATGTTGGTTTTTCCGGATGACGTTCCAGTCGGTAGCACGAAATCTCATCACATCACGTACACCTGGATTGGGAGGAGGACTATTCCACTTGAAATCCCTTAACCACGTCTTGGCATCTTGATCTGACATTTCATACATATCAAGAGTGTGGAATACCACTTTAAGTCCTTGAAGACGACTGCTGCCTCTCTTAGAGTCACCTCCACCCCCAGGCATTGATTGAGCGTCAATAAATATAACCGGAATACCCATAGCAACACAAGGCATAGCACAATGTAAACGCTGAGTTATAACCAATTTGGCATGCGAATATGACTCCAATAAATTATATGCTAATTGGAAACGCGCAAGCTTATCATGTTTTGTATTATTTTTCAGTCTTTGAACCAGTCTTGTCGCATTTTTTAAAACCTCCTTCGGAAAAAACGCCTCGTACTTTGGAGATACATCTACCATGATTATATCTTTCGTCTGTGGTCTGCCTCGGTTCGGGTTTTGTGTGAGAATAGTTAGGCAGCCAGAAAAAAATGCATCGATCTTGTTTTGTTGAAAGAACGCTAGGGTGTCCGTATCCCGACAACCTATTGGTGCTTTCGTTTCCATAAACGCTTTGCTTAAGGCAATCCTAGGTTGAAGCCTAGAAGTAAAGTGCATGGAAAGCATGATTGGATGAATGTTTTTGGGCGGGGGCCAAGTTGTACTTGGATCGCCCCAACATGCGTTTAAGAACATCGTGATCTGACCACTGTCTTGTGATTTATCCATGTTGTCTCTCTCGACAAACTCGTCAACAAAAGGGAAGAATTGGGCACCCGAGAAACCTTGCATTTCATCCCCAAGGTTCGCGTGGCCAGTATATTTCACTCGTGAGTCAAAGGATAGGGTTCCGAAATGATGCTCTTTGATACTGCTGGTGGTGAGTTTTCCTGTTGTAATCTCGAAGATTTGTGGACGTGATACCAGGTCTTTGGTATTGTACACTTCTCTTACGATTGCAGGGAAGTCAAACGTCAAAAGTTTGGCCTTTGATGTCTTGGGGATGTTTTGATGAGGAAACTGATCGGTAAACGTCTTCATGAGCTTATTGATGAACGAGTGTCGAGGTGGGAAGTAACACACGTCCAGCAAGCTCCGTGGCATATCCGTTGTAACCCCATCAGTGCTAAGCCAAGCTTCGCTGCTCACTGGTGGCGTGAAATCATGCAATGCAACCAAGGGGTTGAGGTAGATGCCTCCATGCTTCCAAACAAGAGCTAATCTGACGGATTCGTGGAGGTATTCTTCGAAATGAACACCAGTCATGATCTTATGAATGGGATGCCGGGCCAACCATCCTTCAAGGGGTGTTTCACTCATGACGTCAGTCGTTACCAAGAATTTAACCATAATGTTAGGCTTCTCAAGGCGTCCTATTGCCTCGACACACTGAGATGTCCCACAATAGACATTCAAGGTGTAACCACGATTTTTGTCGGTGATATTTGCTATACTCTTTACAACATTATCTGGTATGGAATCGTCGTATACCCAAGCTGTGGTCATGCTAATAGTTTGACCTAAATCGAATCTAGTACCTGCCTTTCGATGGTGTTGTTGAGATATTCCTATATACTTGTCTGATTGAAAGCCGTTTAAATTGAAGCCTAATCCAAAAACTGGAACACAGATGACACAAACAAGAAGTAGTTGTTTAACAAACGATGATTGTTTATTGTTGCTAAGATCGATATTTTCCGCCTTCTGCGATTGTAATTTATGACGCAACTGCAGAGTCGCTAGCCCAGTGAAGAAGATCACCAGACCAATAGCCATTTTGAGAGAAACTGGTGTGGCGAAATAAACAACATTAGCAACGATAACAATAACGCGTTTGGAGAGATTCAGTAGGGCATGGACGACTGGGTTAAAGGCTTGCAGAACGGTTATAGAGGCTGCATTATAGATAAAGTGGAAAATACTCGACAAGATGCTCTCTGTTGGTCGAAGTAACGGCAAAGAGTAGAATAAATACTTAGCTCCTACCAATGGGATGAGAATAATCACACTGTAGATTGAAATTGTCGCAAACTGTTGGAGAGGCCCTTGATGTACAGACTTCTTCAGGTAAATGTTACGAACTGGGAAGGCTAATATTTGAAATAGCCGCAGCTCCTAGCCCCCACACGTTCAACGACGCTTGGCTTGATACAAACATACACGATCCAATTACCATGACAATGACCGAAGCCCAAAGAGAGGATGTCAACTCTTTACCTTGTTTGTACAGGAGCAACGTCAGAGCCATGGTAAAAATTGGCTCACATGATTTAATGACCTGAGTAATGCTTGAGCTAACCGCTGCGAAAGAAGCATTCGTTGCCAAGTTTCCTAGAGCATTCCCAGCAGCTGCAATGAGCATGTACTTATTGCGGTTAGTCGTCTGGTCAGCGAAGATAGACTTACGTTGAATAAAAATAACCCAGGTGCTGGCTGCGATGGATCCAACTAAATGCTGCAGAACTGTTAGATCTAGCCAGAGCAGGTCTTCGAATGCCGGTGTCCAGTCAGTCAGTCTGTGACTTCCATGGGTTGCAGCGTCCAACATGGACGCCTTCGAAGAGATGGTCGATATCATGTTGGCGGTGAACCAAATTACCACGGAGAGCCAAATCAACTCCATTGTGTCTAAGGGCATAATCAGATACGAAAAACAAGTTTAGATATCAATTACCTCAGGGGTTTTGTCAAAATTAATCCTGGGCAAGTAGTCGGATAACAAATCTCCGATGTTAATTTATTTATCTGTTGGACGACATTTCTATGAGAGACGTAGTATTACCATAGAGAAAGGGAAAGGCACACAGTTCTCCGATGCACTAAAGACTCGCCCCATACTCTTTGCGGTTTGACTAGCTGATTAATGTAGTTTAGACAAACTTACGGTTTTGGAGCGATCTGAAAGGTTTGGAGGTCATTGTATAGACCCATTGCACAACGCGCAGCGCGCATACACGCGCGTCTCCTGTCCGCCATTGTGGGTGTCAAAACGTGCACGAAAGGATGGTACACGTGTTTACTATGTGTGATTGTTTTCCAATAGATAGCAATCTAAGTCACTGCGGTTTGTAAAGACATGGGACCCCAAGCACTGTGAACTTCTCCCATGGTTTCTCCGACACACAATTTCAAACAATGTGAAATAAAGGATGGTAAAATCTTGGCTTGGACTGTACTTACCCACTGGTTGTCATGGACTGATTTTGCCAAGGTCCCAAAAAGAGGTACGGATACCGTATGCAATATTGTAGTCTCACAAGCCTGTCAAGTAAAGTTTGACAAGATACGGTCACAGTATTTAAATGAGTACAAAATCTTATATACAGCCTTTATAAATATGTTTACCTTGTCTATAAATGTACTTCTGCTACGAAATGCGCAGTAGATTTTGTCTTCTTTATAGTTCTGCTAAAATGCGCAGAGATCTTTATACGCCAAGAGTGTCAGTTAAATGTAGGTAGTCAGTCTGGTTGTTCTTAAATGACACGACCACCTTAATTAGTCAATCCTCAGTACTGACCACAGGCAGCCATCTTTTCAAATACTTCGATCAGAAAGCACATAACACATAAACGAATTTAAATTCAAAAATGTAAAACAACAAAAAAGATCATTATAAAACTTTATGGTTGACCAGCTTCTTGCTGCTGGCTTTTACATTGTTTTAACCAGTGAATTGAAACAAAATTTAATGAACTGGGTGTTAAAACAATTGATTTCTTGTTAAATTTTGCCGGCGGAACCTACAAATAGTATAGCCACGGCCGAGGCTTATAGGGAGCCGAGCCAATGGGTGAATTCAAGACGAAGGAATCTGTGTGCCAATAAAAGAACATGATTTTTGTGGAAACGTGAGTGAGCGTTCCACTGTTCAATAAGTGTGAACTTTAGACAAGTTGCTGACACGACAAGCACGCCCATAATAACATATGAATTGTTCCATGAGCATCGCAAAGATTCTTTCGAACAAGACATACCTATCAAGATCGTCTGTGGGATTTCGAGATGATCAGTAAAAGTTTATTTTTCCCAATTGACTTTGTGCAGTGAAACATATTTTGACTTACCTTTGGGCACTGCAAATTTGTGTTTGTACTGTTTTCAGCTTTAGTGAAGTGTCCTTGAGTCCGATGCTCAGCCCACAAACAAGCCAACTGCAAATCTCGACGAAGACGAAGAAAAATTACAATCAAATTCAAGCAGTTTTTATGTCTTTCGCAAAGGGCAAAAAAATTAAAAAATCTAAAACATCAGCTAAACCATTACAATGTGTTTTTGCGTGTGTTTGTCAATTTATAAACTTTTGTTGTTATTTATATCTCACCTACCCAGAAAAGAGAGCGAGGTTGGAAAGGTTAATCCTGTAACGCATTATGTGTTTGTGTACTTAACCACCACCAGGATTCCGATTTAGGTCTTGTTTTCCACGGAACGAAGAAAAAGAATGAATAATGCATTAGCTGTTGTGTTCATGCTGTCACCTTTGCAAGCTAGACAGGCAATTTTCCTGTTGCGTGAAACGGTGGCTGGTGGATCAGGCGTGGTCTAAGTGAATATATAGACCTGTGCATGATACACCAAAATGTTTGTTTGTTTGTTTGTTTATTTTGTGCATACAAGCGATGTATTTTTGCAGATATTGCCACAATACAAAGCGTTCATGACGTTAGGTTTCAGATCAGTCGATTATTTTCTTTTTCCTTCATCATATGGAAAACTAGCGCGCATCTGCTCCGCGATCACCCACACTGCGGCCCAATTTACACACGAAGTGATCACGAAATAGCGCCATCCACGATTTATTTTCATTCCCTTCGGCTGGTAGATCAAGTTTCCCAACACCTTCGCCCCAGGTTTTAATAACGACAGTGTCTGCTTCAAAATGAGACCAAACTTAACTCTTTCCTTTAATGGGATAGGCCCGCGTTTTTTGAAGGAAAAACTAAAATTTTGGCTGAAATTGCAAGTTTCTATGATGATTGAGCACAGTTTCCACCACTTCTACGAGACCCACCGCACTAACTCTAAATTCAACAGCAAATTCGCTGACGGGGTTTTTGTAAACACCTTCGGACGGAATATTAAACTACAAGAAATATCCTTTCTGTTGATAGGGCCTATAAGACATGACACGATTGGTTGAGAGGAAAGATCCGCGTTTTTGGGTCCAATCATAATTTATGTAAGTTTTCTCAGAAGCTGGCCGAAATTACTGGAATTTGAAATCAATGTGTTTTCTATATTCAGGCTAGTTCAACATTGAAACTCACATTCGTAAGAGGTTATGTAGTGTACTTAAAGGATATTAAATCTAACATTAGGGTTTTTTCAAAATTGTTGAGGTAGGGAATTTTGTATAGGCCTATGGGTCATATTTACCCTTATTTTTAAGCAATAAATCGTGTTTTCCAGTTTAATTGAGTTACCAATTCCTTTTTATTGATACTTTTGAGTTATAATAACTAAATAGATACAAAGCACCATGTTCTTTTACAGAAAAACACATTTTAATGATTTTGGAATATTCCATTCCTTGAAAGGGGGTTTTATCCCTCCCCAACCACGTGGTTTATCTAATTGTGCACAATACACCCTTCTATATTTATGCTGACGTCATATTTTAAGGGTCAAAGCGAGGCTGTGGGTGGTAGGCTTTTACACTGCACCGTTCTGCTACATGAGTTTACCATCACACATGAGCTTTTGGATGGATTTTGCGACCGTCCGAAGGGCTGTATGGTCAAAATCATAAACGAATGTAGTGTAAAAGCCTACCGCCCACAGCCTCGCTTTGACCCTTAAAATATGACGTCAGCATAAATGTTAAGAAGGGCGTATGCTTCCTTTATACCCATACATCATGACAAAAACAATCTTTATTGTTAAAAATAATTATTAGCTAAAGATTGGGCCACCCTGTACAGCATCAACAAAATGTTGTTTATAGCAATTTAATGGTATGTTCAAGAAAAAATTTCAGAGCCATTTTTTTAAGTCAACATATTGTACTGACAAATGTTCATAAATATTAGGGTGCGGGTTTTTTTTTTTTACTAAAGGAAGAAACTATTCCACTATCACATTCTCAAGTCAGTGAATGCATGCAATGGTATATAGACGCTATAATCATGATGATATCAGAAACAGTTGCAGTTGTAATAGCATTTCGAACTTCTGATCTATAATACTTTTGGGACCTATGACATAACAAAATCAGTTTGACCTGTTATACCTTTTTATATTTCTAAAACAATTATTTCTGATAATACACTGTACTCTGTTATAAGCCTTTTGTATTTTGGAACGTGCTAATCGTCATGATGATAACCTGTGTTGATAATGATAACATAATTGCACGTTTCAATATTTGTATTATTTAGTTAGTACATTGTTGGTTTTATTACTGCAAAGTGGAAGGCTTACGATATGATGTTTATGTCTTGTCTTCGGAGCCACCTTTGTTGGTACAAGTACATGTACATTGACCAACAAGACTTTTCAGTACCTTCAGGTCCTTCAACTTTCAATCCAAAGTTTTCACACAGATCTTTCAATTCATTTATGCGTTTCGATTTACCTTTGCCCTGTGTAATTAGAGTACAAACATTGATATCACCAAACATGATTGGATGGGAAATGTCTATTTCAGCATAAACTGACTTGCGAAGTCTTTCTTCGTTCTTTGAACTTTCCCAAGTACGAAAGTCTTTTTCACTCGAATCGTCAGTTCTAAATGAACAAGTAATTTGTTGACCTAACAATCCAGAAAATAACACTGAAAATTCACTATAAGTATAAACCTCACTTGTAACGACGAGCTGGCAGCTGTGTGTGATTCCACAGCAGTCTGCTTAGTGCATGCTGCAAACATGTAAAATAGCGCCACCAAGTGACCGACTAAAGCCAGTGCATAAAATAGCGCACCAAGTGACTGACTAAAGCCAGTGCAAGGGCACAATATTATAGTGATTCTCCACAAAAACATGTAATATTAATTTGATTAATTTCAGTTGAGGAAATAACAAAAAATGATAAAATAGAAGAAGAAAAAAAAGACAGTAATGGTTTTAGCAACAAATTTCAAAGGCCTACTAATAACGCGATTTTTTGCCCATATAGCATCAAAACACCATTATACATGAAATGGTTAAGGTCCATTTTTGTATTTTACTATATATTTGATATGATATATACTATATATATTTGATATGATCCTAATTGTTCAACTTGATTGCAAAATAAATGAAATTTATTTTAAAATCATGTTTTTTTAAAGTAAAGTCTAACTTGTTGCAAATTTTACAAAGCACAAAAAGACAAATACTTCAAGACCTCTCACTCAAGAAAAAAATAAAAACCCACACTTTTGAAAGCATAGGGATATTGCTGAAGGGTGTGCAATGTGTTGTTATAAAGGACATTTGGAAATTAGCCTGAATATAGAAAATAATCGAATTCAAAATTGGGCAAAATTTCACATTTTTCCCATTTTTGAAATTTTGTAAAATGGGGTAATTTGGTTTAACGAAAAAATAATGTTGCTAAGCATCTGTACTGTAGTAAGATCTGTACTGTAGTAAGCATCTGTACTGTTGTGTGTGCAAGCACAAATGTATGCACATTGAAAATATTTTTGTTTGAGATCAATTGGTTGCTTAGTTTTTCTGTAGTAACTTCTGTAAGTTTGACGTAAAACTGTTTTTAAGCTCCTTCTTGTACATGATTTTGGGCTCATTTTTAGGGGGTACCATTATTTTCCTGAGGGGGTACTGCAGATTTTTTAAATATCATTTTTGTAAATAGTCTTCATAGTACATCAAAGTTGCAAAATATAATTGGATTTCGCCGACCCCCATCTTTCACACCTGCATGACCCTTGAAAAATCTTACACTTAAAATTTTGTTACAATCACACAATTACTCCCCTGGATCCTATGATATGTCCTCTTACCCCCCACCCCCCCCCACCCCCCATGAACCCTAGACCTGTCCTCTTAAAATCCGCAAAATAAAAAATGTGTGGTACAGATAATTAAGTGGCGGCCGCCGGATAATTAAGTGGCGGCCGCCGGATAATTAAGTGGCGGCCGCCGGATAATTAAGTGGCGGCCGCCGGATAATTAAGTGGCGGCCGCCGGATAATTAAGTGGCGGCCGCCGGATAATTAAGTGGCGGCCGCCGGATAATTAAGTGGTACAAAAGAAATATTCTCGTGCTCATAAAAAAAATATTTCACTTCTTATCTCCTGGCACTATCCGGCTTCCGTACACACTGAACAAAAGCGCTATCAGCCACACTACGTTTTCTTGCAACAAGAAGGTAAAACATGCATTATTCATGTTTTTCTATAACGAAATCCCCCCCCACAAACGCCGCCCCCTGTTGGTTCTGCCGCAACTGAGTTGGAAAAAAATATCGCGAACGGGTCATCTCGCAAACGATACAAGCTTAACTAGATAAAATCGCTACCTGAAAGAAAGAAGACGAAGAAAATACACATGATGGTTTATCAGAATGTGAATGACGGCAGAACCAAACTAATTTGAATTTGAATTGAGGATGGATTACAATGGGATGAATAGTTTATACAAATAGTTACGTAAGGCATGGACGAACCTGTCCTTGCTCTATGGACGAATGCATTCAAATACCGGTTACATTGTACGAAAACTCGGTAGCATAGTGGCAAAAGACAAGCAGCCGTGCGGCTTGTCAACTTTGGGGTTTATTTTCAAGGACGATACGAGGTATGGTAGAGGAGCTGGATACTCTGAACAATGTGTAGCCGACTTTCTGTAACAGTGTTGAGAATACGGCCCGTTCTAAGCCACTGGAAACCAATTTTAACATTGTAAAATCTCTTGAGCAAAAGTGCATGGATAACAGTTTTGAAAGTGTGTCGTTTTCTACGAAGAAAGAGCGTCAGCGAGGCTGAGGCCCCGGGGCCCGCTGCAGAAGGACCGCGGGAAAATGTTGTGGGATGGAAGTACTACTTTTGTACGTTCTCAGCCTTTACTTGATTTATGTTTTGATGCAAAGTTTCTTTAACAGTTTTTCCCCCCTATCTCCTATCTCTTCGATGGAACAAACAGCGCAGTAGGCCTATGTTTATTTTCTTCAATTTGGTTATTGTGCAAATCCCTCTTACATTCCCTGTGTATACTTTTATAAGTCTTTTAATGTTTCTCTTAAGTTTATATGTGTTTGGTCAGAGATAAATGGCGCTGTACTAAATTTGTATTATTATTTTACTTTAGTTTACATCAGGCTTATAGACACACGTAATAAAAGAGATGAATACTGTGGTGTATACCTTTAGGCAAGTTGATCACTTTATAAATTGTTGCTCATTTATTCATTAGTTCACTGAAAAAACTGGGGTGTTAAAATTGACACCATGGATGTTGTCAAATATAGATACCAAAGAGAGAATCAAAATTAACACCTTCAAATAACACTAATGTCATTGTTTTTGAAGAAATATTATTATTTTAACACCATATGATGTAGATTTGATTCCTTTTTGGTATCTACATTAGTATTTAGTAATGTGACAACACCCATGGTGTCAATTTTAACACCTCAGTTTTTGAAGTGAAGCTATGAGTATGAGTTAGTCACAACAGGGAGTCTAATTTTCTTCCTCCATGGTCACAATCATACAGGCACATTTTCTTTCACCACTTGGCCAAAGGCTTCATTTCAGGGGTCCGAAATAAACAGGTACATATGAGAGGGGGTATATTATGTACCCTAAACATTTTTGACCACTGATGGGTCGGCTCATAGGATCACCCCTATCCTATTAAGTCAATCGTTAACACAACGCATGTAAATGCTTAGGTTTGATGTGCTAAATGTTTATGCTTATCGTGTAACTATAGTTTCATTTGTACCTTTACGATGTTTTAAACTTAACACACATTTTTGTTATTTCCTGCGAGTTTTACTTGACGGTAAGATTTTTTTTTTACACTACTTCTTTTTACCGTTTACTTTATGTGTTTACGTAATTATTACTACAACGAGCATGTACTAATGTGTACATCACAACAACTTTCATTTTGAACGTCCATTTTGTTATTTTCAAACGGATGATCATGAGAATGTGACTTACCTGTAAGGGGTCAAAACTCCAGTTGAAACCGACTGGAATTAGCCGTACAGCTGGGAAGGAGCCAAAACAGTTATGGTTCTGACAAATCTCGTTGACCTGTTCTTCTCTCCTTGCATGAGTCGAGACTGCTGTAGTCCGTAGCAATCACAGCATACCGGGTACTCTCCTGTGCTATCCAATAGTTCATAAAACAATGTAAAGTAAACAGGTAGCGGGTATAGCTTTGAAGGATCTCCTGCGTTCTAAAGTCTTTCTTGGAAATAGTCTGACAAAATTTAATAACGTCGTCTACTGCTCAGCTTCCATCGGTATCAGTGACACGGTGGTCTTCCTGCCGTTGCGTACCTCACTCTATGCCAAGGTGTGGAACACAGGTGAACTTTTTACCTACATCGTGTGTTACGCACCATTATGACATACATGGACCATTATGTCCGACAATATTTGTGCACCATTGTGTCCGCCCCATTGTGTCCGTAGAACCATTGCGTCCGCCCCATTGTGTCCTACACACCATTGTGTCCGCCCCATTGTGTCCTACAAACCATTGCGTCCGCCCCATTGTGTCCGTAGAACCATTGTGTCCGCCCCATTGTGTCCTACACACCAGTGTGTCCGCCCCATTGTGTCCGTAGAACCATTGTGTCCGCCCCATTGTGTCCGTAGAACCATTGTGTCCGCCCCATTGTGTCCGTAGAACCATTGTGTCCGCCCCATTGTGTCCGTAGAACCATTATGTCCGCCAAGTTATGTCTGACGAACCATTATGTCCGACACATTTTGTTGTTTAAGCGAGGCAATCCCGTTGGGATTTCTATCAGATAAATCAACATGTTTATAATGTTCCCAAAAAACCTCTTTTTTGTTGTTCAGAGTAGCCCATTTTCTCTGAGTAGTGCAATTTCGTTGTTCAAAGACTTCACCAGTGTTTGGTTAATAGTATTATTTGAAACGTGGTTATGCTGAAGTTAACCGATTGGGATATTAATATTGCTATATAAATATTAGATAATTAATGTTGATTGCTTCGAGTGCTTTTGTTAAAACTACGACTCCCTTATCCCAGGAGCGCTCTGTTTTCCATAGATGAAGCCGAGGGAAAACAGACCGCTCTGGGGTCACCGAGGGACTCGTAATTTTAACAACAGCACGAGTAAAAGTAGGTCTATTTTGTTTAATAACACCCCATACGATACATTGCCAGATGTATGTACCGATATTAACCTTTCGTTGCTACGGGTAAAGTTTGCTATGGGTATTTGGCATTTGTTGCTATGGGTTTATTTCGTCAAGTCCGCGCAGCTTTTTAGTAAAAGTAAGAAATTATGCGCTAAGTCATTCACAGGGTTTTAATTGGAATGTTTTCGAAAAAGTCCAGTTTTGTTTTGCTAGAAAAACAGTAAAGTTAACAAAACTGGTCTAAAATCTTCCTTGTAATGCTCACGGTGTGTTTGTAATTTAAACATTTGCGAAAAAGATAAGAAATAGCACAATACGCAAATTAGTAAAAATAAACACAAAAAACCGTTAAAGTACATTAAGTGAACTTACAAAGTTTCAGACGAATAATCTAATGGGCACGTACTCGTTGCTAGGGACTTTCATTATTTGAGTTTAATAAACGAAGTCTAAGAGCTCCAATCAAAAGAAGAAAAAAAAGAAAAAAGAACTTGGTATTAAAACATTTTAAGAAGCTGTTTCTCCTTAAAGGCACTGGACACGTTTGGTAATTACACAATAGCATAAAAACTTACTTGGTAACGAGCAACGGACAGCTGTTGATAGTATAGCACATTGTGAGAAACGACTCCCTCTGAAGTAACGTAGTTTTTGAGAAAGAGGTAATTTCTCACTATAATATTAAAAGACTTCAGGCCTGAAGCCTTTTATTGGCATCTGAAAGCACACAAATGTGTGCAACAAGGGTGTTTTTGGCTTTCATTATTTTCTTGCAACTTCGATGACCAATTCAGCCCAAATTTTCACAGGTTTGTTATTTCATGCATATGTTGGGATACACCAAGTGACAATACTCATCTTTGATAATTACCAAACGTGTCCAGTGCCTTTAACCTATTTTGACAAAAATTGCAAGAATTTGTATGCAAATTATGGTATAACTTTGGATTGCAAAAAGCTACATACTTCTAACATACACTAAATTAAAGCTGAGAAAAAGCCCTTTACCATTCCATGTATCTAACTCCAAAATGATTTGTTGAGACATAGGCCTAACAGTCATTTTTACAGAGTGGGTCACATATTATGTGATTAGGGGAACATCAAAACAGTTATGCTCTCATTCTGCCCTGGCAAGCTAGGGACTGGATGCTGACCTGTGTTAACCGGGGGACTGCATGTCAACTGGTGCTAAACTACCATCTAGACATTTTATTATTATTATTATTGTTATTATTATTTATATTTTTAGTTTTGTTTTGCTCCTGAGGGCTGTGGCGTTATATAATGTTTTCTCCTTGATATTCGCCCGGAATCAATTCACTGTAAATAATATACAAATTATCGCATATGTAATATATTTAGAGGGCTACTTATTTCGGATAAGTAATATTGTTTAATAAGGTTTAATATAGTAAAGTTACCAATACATTGTTGTAGGCTTCGTCCGTTTGCTTGATCAGTTGCTGGTTTCAACTTCCTGTTATCATTTTAGTAAAATACTAATTTAATTTTCTGTCGTGCACTCCAACTTTGAGGGCGTACCTCGGATGGGGCAAAGGCTTTGTTAATTGGGTTTTGAAGTTCCCTGGATCACATGCGTTTTTAAATAAAGTCGTCACTGTATAAAGTTCACTGGACTGTATTGAAAACCAAATAATTTCAAATTAACTACAACGATTTGTTTGTTTCACCTCAGTGAATTTAATCATATTCACTTGCCAACATGACCAAAAGGGGTAAAATTGTAAAATAGAACAACAATACGTATAAACGACTAAACAAGCGTAATCAAGTTGTTTATCAAAATGAATATTACTTTGATCACTTTTAAGCAAACCAAAGGTTTATCTATAAGTTAACAGTTTCAGAAAAAGAGAACAATTCAAAACATTGCATCCATAACAAACATAGAAGTTAAAACAACCTTTATAATTTGAAGTTTTTATGTTTATATCATAATTAAAAGGCCTTTTACGTGCGAAAAACTACCACGTTTCTACTTCACCTGTTACTCCTGAAAGCACTACTTGTAAAAACAATTCAAATGCTATAGTTATAGTATTAGAAAGGGAATACCGACTGACTTGCACTCCAGGCGGGAACTTTAAGAATGAGATTAAGTTTGTTTAATCAGTCTTGACATAATTTAAAAAAATCACTCATTGTACAATCATCTGCATACATTTATGATAAAATGTTAACACGTTTAAATTACTATAAGGCTTCATACTTAAAATGATCATAACGCAAAACAGAACACCATTACTAAGTAATTATACACTAAACATCTAAGTACTTTGTGTTTTTAAAAGGTTACGTGTTTTTTATTTCAAATCAAATGAGTTGGTTCATCGTGAGTTTAGGTTTACATGAGTTTACCACAGACACACAGACAATCCTTAAATAGGCATAATTATGGCTTTTATACGTAATGAAAGCAACATAGCAATAAAAACTAAATATAATGTACAAAATTACGATTTCCCCCTAATCTCAAGATTGTTGACAACAATTGTACTTTTGACATCAAACATAATTTTAAAAAATGAACGGCTATACAGCAATCCTTCACCGATCTTGAACTCTTGGTGGCAGCAGATACCGCCATTATTGCGGTGGTACCTGGGTGGTACTGCGCTGCCTAGCGACGGGTTTAAGCGATTTGCAAAGTGAAAGTCCAATAACCCGCGACTGATCAAATGATCGCCGTGTAGCCCAAACCTTATACCAGTCGCTAGGCAGCGCAGTACCACCCAGGTACACCGCAGTAATGGAGGCATATCTGCTGCCACCAAGAGTTCAAGATCGGTGAAGGATTGCTGTATACGTAAATTATTGACAAAATAGTCTGCCATCCAAAACATATGTTCTTGTCTTCTTCTTTGTTTGCAGTGAATTGTTGTCGTGATCAACTTGATTTTCATAACCCTTGATCTTTAAAACTATGATACAAGGTATACAACTCTAACAAATGTTTTACTTTCCCCATCCCCCTGATGGATGGTAATCATGTAACTTAAACCATCCAAGACCAACAGCACAAACCACGACCTTGCCAAAGAGCCATTTTTTAAAGTATCAAAAAAGATCGCGTATTTCTGTTGCCAGCCCACTGTTCTTTCCAACGTATCAATATAGTTTTGTCAGTGACCATTCGCGTAGTTGACCAACAGGAATATCATTAAGACTGCCTTCCATATATGCCACAGCACTTGGGGATACGTATATTCTCGGTAAAAATAATTCCGCCAAGAGAGCGTTGAATCTCACACTTTCCGGAAAAAGAAGTCTCAAAATACCTACATGAGCTGCCGACGTTGTTACGATATGTCGGAGAATATGTCGCAATATTTCATTTGGGAAATGGCAAAGTAAAAATCGCGAATCCGTGCCTTGATCCAAACATTGGTCTGCACTATCATGCAATTCTGAAGGTGTTGAAATGTGTATTGTAAAAAACGGTGGATCGTTTGATGTGCTCTGTGGTTCATTATCATGACAAGAGCTTGAATGGTCATTGGTACGACTGGGGCTTGAATGGTCATTGGTGACTTGGGCTTGAATGGTCATTGGTGTGACTGGGGCTTGAATGTTCACATGGAACGTTCTTTTGTGTGATTCTGGTCATTGGTTCTAGTCGAATGTAATGAAACTCGTATTCATGTCCAAGATAAACTGTTCCAAACAACACGTCTGCGTTATCGGGCTCAATAAATGTTATCCCGCGATGCTGACTAGAAACAACGCCTATTCTGACGTGAAAGGTATTGGCGGCAGCGTGTAATGCGATATGATCCCCCATTCATTCCCTAACATTCTGTTCAAATACTCATCCCACGTTAGATTAGGAACAAATTCTGAGAGGTTACTCCCTCTGTAGGTAGGGTTTAATCGCAACCATGCCACTACATCTGACCTAATAGTTTGCTGATCGTACTGAGTGCCCAACAAATTACTTGGGCTTTGTGCCAAGGAATGAAACATGCAGCTTCCGTCCCTTGGAATGAAACCTTCAGGAACCAATTCGTGCTCAATAGCGTTTGTAACTAAATCATCGTGAGCAGTTTTGAAGCTTCCCTGCCGACTAATAGTAATACTACAAAAGAACTCAAATAATGGATCAACTTTGTTGGCAGAATCTCTCAAACTGACCCATCTTAAGTTGTGTTTTTTTATTCTGCAATTTAAGTGAGATTATTTGCAACAAGTCTATGCCATTTTGTTAGAACAAAATGGAACGGCAAACTGATCACATGCGTCATCGTCACACTGGCAAAATTCTACGACTTTCTTGAAGACACCGTGGTGTAACTTTCGTCTTTCCGTTTCCATAGTCTGCGTCACCGCGGCTAAATCAGCAACACGGAACCACCTTTCAGTCAATTTACTACCACTCTCCTTGAATCGCACCTTATACGTATGGCGATTATAATTTGTTTTTATAACTTCTCCCTCATACACACCTGTATTAGAAACCTTGCCTCGCCCACATGACCTGATCAAAATCTTATCGCCAACCAAATAAAGACTTGGGGGAAATTTTGCCATTGATTTTCGAACCATTCTATCTGCATTCTGTCTAGAGACTCGATCAGCTTTACGGCGCACACTTTGAACTTTGCGCAACCGAGAATTGCCATCTTTGGATTGATCATTCATGTCCGACGGAATTTTTGTGTTAACTTTTCGTCCGTGGTAAATCTCAAATGGTGTCGCCTTAATTGCATCATGAAATTCTGTGTTACGCAGAAAAGCGTACATTTTTAGTTGTTGTGCCCATTTATGTTTTTTTAGTTTGACCACATCGAACATAAGTTTCCTCTTCCATATTCGATGAGACGATTCTATCTTTCCTTGGCTT
This sequence comes from Leptasterias polaris, assembly GCA_037783415.1. Classification (NCBI taxonomy): domain Eukaryota; kingdom Metazoa; phylum Echinodermata; class Asteroidea; order Forcipulatida; family Asteriidae; genus Leptasterias; species Leptasterias polaris. Next base: position 3,948,739 of record JAZGTN010000093.1, on the reverse strand, counting down.
TGGGGGTGGTAAGGTCGTCCCTTTACTCGACGTATCCCCATCTTCGTGCAAAACTTATTGACATGACCCATGAACTCCTTGCCATTATCACTTTGTAGTACCTTTGGAGGACCTTCAGAAAGGTAAAGGTCCTCAAGCGTCCTTGCAATGGGTTTACTCTGTTTGGACGGTAATGGTAAAGCCACAGGTATCTGCTGAAAATATCCATGATACTTAAAATGTACTTATATGTATCATCTCCACTTGTGTCTGCTAATTTTACCATACATACTTAGTCTATTTGATGTATTTTTTGGACATCGCTAGCCATTACAGGTTTGAACGGTACTTTGTTTGAAAAGATAGGTCCTAGTCGCTGATGTAACTTCATTGCCTTTAAGTTTCTACAAGTTTGTTCCCTAGAAACCCCTTGAAAGCACTCCCCTATACGTTTAGAAACCTTACTAATACTACCCCCTTTACTGTAAGTGTAGTTCTTCTTAACGATGCTTTTTACTTCTCCTTCCTTCAGCAGTATTGTGTTTTCGATGAATATTCTGGGTTCTGTTCGGCCAGCAAGTCTATGTTCCCGTATCTATACGTTGTAAAGGGCCCTCCATCGTCTTAACTGCCTGTACGCAGCCTGACCAGTTGCATTGTCAAAACGTTCAGAAATTCTTCTGCAAGCAAGGATATCTGGGGGGGGGGGATGAAAAAACACCTCAAAAAATAAAAAAGGTTCGAACTTGCCTGAAATTACTGTGCAATACTTGTTTGTTTTTCTTATTTAGGATGATCTGTTAAGTAGCTGTCTAACAACTTACCAAGTAGGACATGATGTCTTTCTTCGGTCACGCATCTGATTTTATTTGTTTCCTCACTCGGTTTGCACCATGCAAGAAGTAACAGCACGGCCACAACGTTCCCAGCCCTAAATAAAGAAACAAGCACAGTCAAAAAGTTTGAATTTGTCCCACAACTCCTGTATGCGATTATGGCCGAGACTAAGAGTTATAAAAAATGCATTCCTTATGGGTTTACTTACTCTTTTTCATTTAAAAAAATCATAATGATATAGACCCAGTAACTGAGGCGCTGTACTCCTTTTTTCGATTTTGACATCATCGGTCGTACTAGCGCCCCAGGAAAGCGTTGCACATAGCCACAGCAAAACTCAATCCATGGCGATCCAACTCTCGCTTGTATCCACGGGTGCCCTGCCTCAACCGTCACGACCACGCGGTAGAGGCAGGGCACCCGTAACATTTTAGACGGGCGCCCTGTCTTAACCGTGACGACCACACGGTTGAGGCAGGGCACCCGTCATATTTTAGACGGGTGCCCTGCCTCTACCGCTTGATCGTCACGGTTGAGGCAGGGCACCCGTGGATACAACATTTCGAAAAAGGAGTACAGCACCCCAGTTACTGGGATTATAAATGGAGTACAGCATCCCAGTTACTGGGTTAATAATGATACAAATCCAAATAGCTACTTGCAGTTTATACCTTATTTGTATACAAAACGCCGTTGGCCTAATTATTGTTTCGTGACATTTTCAGTTTTAAAAGTGTTTATCTTTTGTAACTCTACAAAATACTACAAACTATATAGAATCCAAAGATAATAGTGACGACCAGCATCCGCGGAACCATTTATTCTAAGAATAAATTAAACTTAAGCCCTTACCAATGCTCCATTTTCTACCTGTCAGCCATGCACTTCACCGAGCCACACGGCGCACGTTTTGTGTACATATTATGCACACAATACACCACAGCTGCACTCTTCCATTGTAAAAGTGGAAAAGGAGGAGTCCGCGCCGACACCGATTTAGGTTGGTTCCGGATGTCGTTTGAGCTCAAGACAGCGCCGCCTACTGGCGAAGCACTGTATAGTGTAAACAAATGTGACTATGCGACGGCACGACGGGACAATGCGCGACGTCACGACGCAACTATACGACGACATAATATGATGTGAATGTGCCGGCCGGCCCCGTACAAACAATACAAAACTCTGCCTCGGCATGATGCGACTGCACGACGCGACTATGCGCGGTTGACGGCGCAAGTGGCTTCGAAGCCGAGCAATACTGCTACACGTGTCATGCGTAATTTGGCAGTTATGGAATTCGATGTAAATAAAAATATAAAAATAAACTAGTGACCTCAATTGAAGTATATATATTTAACTCCATCAAAACGGCATTTTATGACCAGGAGAGGACTGAGAGAACAAATACATTCTCCAAATTTTACAAAAGATTTCCTTGGAGCCGTCCATAAGAGTTCATTAAACCAAAATTCATGTTGCAAAAAACAAATTCCAAAGACTCATATTACTTAGAGTACTTACTCGGGTATTTAAAAATACGGCACTATTTCCCCCACGGTGTTCGTTCCCTGAAACAACGGAACATCGTGAGGAAGGTAGGACTTGCCTTTTATTGCGGTTGGTATTTATCAGCAAGTAACTTTCCAATTGAAATAAATATCATTCATTTACTTTACAACCTCTTTCAGTCAAGGAGGAATCAGAGGGATTTCCAGGTTTGCGGTCGCGTTTTGCCTCGTCATGCATGCTTCTTTCCAAAAAGAATATAGTACACTAGGTTATGAACGACCATCAAAATATACGAACCAGTCTTCAGATCTAACGTTTATTAACTCATAATTTGTTTGCAATCAAATTGGCAGAGCTATGACAAATAATCCAGAAAGTTCAATAAAATCCACTATTCATAACACCGTAATTTATACACAGTCCTATGTCATAAAAACGGGTGACAGAGTGAACCCTTCTTTTTCTTAATATAAATTTCCCTCTAACCTTTCATCTGTCAACTGTTCATTATTCAAGCACTTCAAAAGGTTAGTATTCAGTATCATAGGTTTCTTTTTCTGGAAAGGTAATGAGTTTAACACTGAGGCTAGGTATTCCTTCATAGTCCATGTAGCTGTGGTGCGTCAGACGTAATAGTTCGTCGGACAGAATGGTTCGGACACAATGGGGCGGACACAATGGTTCTACGGACATAATGGGGCGGACACAATGGTTCTACGGACATAATGGGGCGGACACAATGGTTCTACGGACACAATGGGGCGGACACAATGGTTCTACGGACATAATGGGGCGGACACAATGGTTTGTAGGACATATTGGGGCGGACACAATGGCTCTACGGACATAATGGTGCGGACACAATGGTTTGAAGGACACAATGGGGCGGACACAATGGTTTGTAGGACACAATGGGGCGGACACAATGGTTTGTAGGACACAATGGGGCGGACACAATTGTTTGTAGGACACAATGGGGCGGACATAATGGTTTGTAGGACACATTGGGGCGGACACAATGGTTCTACGGACACAATCGGGCGGACACAATGGTTCAAAAATGACGTCGGACTTAATCGTCAACGTCGGACACAATCGTGCGTAACAATCGTGTATTCGTACGCGGTGGTTCGAACATCAGACGGAGCCTGGAGCCGGAGCCTGGAGCCGGAGCCTGGAGCCGGAGCCTGGAGCCGGAGCCGGAGCCGGAGCCGGAGCCGGAGCCAAGGTTTGAGAAACCCCATAGACTCGTTTCCAAGTCTGTGCTCGTGGTTTTTAGTCTACCTGATAGCCAATGGGCGCACCACACTAAATAAACTCCCATAGGAACCAATGCTAAATGATAAATATTCAAAAATACTCAAAAAATCGTGAAAGTCTCTCAGCCTCTTGAAAACCAATCAAACATATTTTCGGACGACTGAACTTCAGAATTCTTTTCAATTTTTGCCAGGTCAGCCGTTTGGAATTTTTGCTAACTACCCCAGAAGAAAAAAAAAGCGAAAATTTGTATTTTTCCAAAACCGACTTGCTGCCAGTTTTCGTGAAGCACTTCTCCACTTACCCGGTCAAATAGGGCCAACTTTAACTCCTAAATTTATCAAGTCTCCTCAAAAGTTGAAGCACAGAATCCCCAGGTTGTGATAGATTATTATATTTACACAATCTATTAATTGCATGACCCCCAAAACGTTGTAATTAAAAATAAGTTGTGGGTTTACAAATTATGATGAGTAGCTTGGCGCATTAATTCTGGCTTATTTGGTGTGGTGCGCCCCAATACATTATTGCCTGAAATAGCGCCCTCTTGTGGATTAACCTCCGTCTTTAACCTACGATCACAGACTTGGGAACATTGTTTATCGGTTTGTACACACCCTATGGCGAATTAGTCCAATAGTGGACGGAACACTCTGATTGGTCAGAATTCCAGAAGCCGTCAATAAAATGCACATTCAAACTTGACCGTTTATACCACGGGATACAGTACAGAAATACAACATTGATGCACATGTAACTAATCTGCCTCTGCTCAGTGATTCAACTTGCAGTTTGAAAACAAAAAACCCAAAGTGATTCTAGTTTTAAATTCAAAATAAATAAAAAAACGTTGGGAAAATCATTAGACGATTCCATTCAAATAAAGGGAACACAGTTTTTCGTCTAGTAAGGATCAGGTTATTTGTCATGTTTATTTTTCAATATTTTAAGAATACATCTAGTATTGTTTTATGTATAAATTAGAAATAAAAACAATGACTCGATCGATTTTACAGAAAATGCTAAAGTGATTATAACCCGTTGGTAATAGACGCAACCAACAGGAGTTTTGTGGCCTCCTGATTGGTCATCTCTCTGGCATAGTGTTGAATTATGTAAATGTCAATTGTGAATAAATGAATATCCCGTATACACAAGAGGGTCAAGTGTGAGATTGCGAGTTAGGCCGCATGATAGCCAATCTGCGGGGGGATTTTCTGTGGCTGATGCAGAGAAATAATCGCGATCTCAGACTTGAAATCAAGTCTAGAAACCCCAGGACGATCGAACGACGATTGCGCTTTGAACGCAATCATTGAAGTGGGACTGATCTATCCTGTACACTTCCTCAACACAATGCAAGGAAGGAGGCAGAAGCTACATTTTGATCTCTCCGCTTTGTACGCCGAATTATCGCATTCAGAATTTATTGTTTGTTAGTAGAAGGTAGGCCTACATGTATTTGTGTTATTCAGCTACTCTTAGTATGCGGGTAATAGAAAAATATATAAAAAAACGTCCTTTGAGTGGACTCATGCCAAATAATGTACTTTATGAGTGGATCGACGGTACTTTATGAATGGATCACAACATTACGTTGAATAGGGTGGGCGTCTACACAACAGTCAGCATAAGTGCAGTCACAAGGTTCATTAACAAGACATGAGCCCACTTTGAGGTTTATAACTGAAAACTACCTCGTGTAATATAGTAAACAAAAACTTCATTACAAAAGTTATACTAAAAAAGTCATTGCTAAAGTGTTTCAAAGACTAACGTTTCTGCGGTTTGTATTGATGTGTTTATATTTTCTCACTATATAACTTCTGTTTGCGTTTTTATAGAAGAGAGAGTGTTAGTTTTTCAAGAAAATAATATCCCAAAGTTGAATAATTTTTAACCCAAGACATTTGGTATGGAGTCATCCTGTATAGTGTTGTGTGTATGGACACTTCTACACTCCCGATCCCCCATTGAATAGAATGGTATTGTCCTTATAGTTAGATGTATGCACGGTCACCAGGTCAGCGCACTCAACAGGAATAATCTTTTCTGCTTGAAACATGGTCAAAGTCGTCCATAGGAAACCAGCCAAGCATAGCGAAGTCTGAGCTCTAAGCAATTGTAAAATGTTACCGTATAATGTCTACATTTAGTTGTTAACCGAAATTCGGCGCCATTTTCGTGCACAAAAAAGCCTAGTCAATCGACAACTATGCTTTAGAGAAGGAAAAAACAACTCATCGTCAGTGCGTTTTTATTCCCCAGCCGTGTTCCTATAACAAGAACCTGACTTTTGCAAGGTGAGTTACCAAACTATTGCCTAGACACTCATTGAAGTCATATATCGACATTATTGAGGCATTCTGTGAAAAAGAAAAGCGAGCTCAAACTGCTCTATATAATTGGATCATTTTCAGTCTCAACTTACATTTTTTTTTTTATACAAAAAAAATATAGGACCTTCACCAAAGTTGTTCTGAGAACTATACTTTCGTCTGAAATGTCTTTAATAAAGATAGTAGGCCTACCTGTACCAATTAACCCAAGTCATGTTTGTGAGCTTGAAGTGTTCATTTCCCCCGACCCCAGTAGGAATTTCCAGGATATTTTAAACACTCCAGGAGAGAGTGCAGGAGGCACTCAGAACCCTTGCATCACCCCACTCCTTCATCACCCCACACAATAAAGAAAAAAACTACGTTATAAAATCCACAAATATTAATGGTTCGATACATCAAAAGCCTCCCTCCCCAAAGAACAGCAAAAAGAAGAAGAACAAAGTATTTTCCCCATTTGCCCCACGTCAAATGTAAATGTCTACTTTACGTCAATGGATTACCCTTAAACTATATAGGCAAACAGCCTTATCTGGTACACAAAAATATTCCGTACAACATCATTGGTTTTTGGCAGAGTAGGTCTAAATCCAAAAAGGTAACCTCCAGTTTGCAATGAACACGTAATATAAACGTGGCCTGTTAAAAGCACATCCGAATATTATACGCAATCCCATTTTAGTGAGGACATTTACAAAATGTGTTGTTAGTGTATGTGTTTTTTCTTTCCATGAAGGTTGTGCGTGTTTATGGACACAAGTGCTTAAACTGATTGCTGCAATCGAAATAAGAAACGTGTTTTTTTTTGTTTTTTTTGTTTTTTGGGGTGTTTTTGTTTGGGGGGGGGGGGGTTCAATTGCTACTTTCTCTAGTATGGTTATTTCTCTGATCTAATGGAGGAAGGAAATTCACAGTGCAAGCACTAACTTTATTATTCCAACTTCCTCTTCTAATATTCAATTGTTAGAATGAATTCGACAAGCAGCAACTCTACATGCGAGGACTATTTCGTCTTAGATACGTGGTTGAATTACACCCTTATAGCCTCGGTTCGTATGATGCTCGTTGTCTCGGTCAAATAAACCATTAAAACCCTCCGACAAGGCACGGTATAACGTTTTTGTTTGTTTTTGTGTTTTTTTGGGGGGGGGGGGGGGGTGGATGCTAACTTTTGAATTGCTCCTCCACTCTGCGGCGTTGAGTGGTCAAAAAGTAAACATTTTCGCAGGATCCCAATTCATCCACAGCCTAACAACATGGAGAAAACTGTGTAGTGACAAATTGTTACATAGAGGGACCAATTTCTTTGAACACGTGGTTGCTGGTCGCCATTTTTGGTCCAAATGCAGCACAACCCTGGGTGCGTTCGATTAGCTTCCCCGGGTCGACTCAGGTCTCCACCCGGTGCGCTCGAATAGTTTTGACGTCATTCTTGGGGCTCAGCCGGGTCAGCCCCAAGTAACCTGTTTGTGGAGTGGGTCACTTTGGGCTGAACCAGGTGAATGACGTCACGACGAAAAACTTTCTCAATGACCACCATTTTGTTTGTTATTCAGCGGGACACTTTCAGGAAGTTTGACAAACATTGTCACCCTTAAAACAACCTGGATATTATAAGTAGTTGTTTTTTATTGGAAGACGAGTACTTTTGTACCAACGTGGGCTTATAAAATAATTTAACGTTGCAGTTTTACCCTGAGAACGATATTTTCGTGAATCCACGGACGTGATGCACACAATTAAAGTAGTTCCGGTCAGCTGTCCCAAGATGAATCGACGTGAATGCTGGGGGAAGACGTTCGACTAACTGTTGTCAGTAACTCACCCAGATGAGCACACTGGGGTCGACCTGGGGAAGCTAATCTAACGCACCCACTTACAGTCTGGCACCCTCTGTGCGCACATGCGTTTTTGGACCGAAATGGCTTCTAATCGATCACAAGTTGTCGTAACTCTCTCAATAGACCCATTGCACAACGCGCAGCGCGCATACACGCGCGTCTCCTGTCCGCCATTTTGGGTGTCAAAACGTGCACAAAAGGATGGTACACGTGTTTACGCACCAATGCGTGTGTAAACACGTGTACCATCCTTTTGTGCACGTTTTGACACCCAAAATGGCGGACAGGAGACGCGCGTGTAATTGCGTTGCGCGTTGTGCAATGGGTCTATAGACCTTTCCATTGTTGATAAACAAAGTGCGCCGGTTGGCATGGACGGCCGAATGTTAGCAAAACATTCAATCGTGTTAACAAATGTTGTGACCAACTGTAAAGAATCATGAGCTGATCTAACGAATTCAACACTATTTTCTGAATATTTGTGTAACATCGGCAACATTGCTACAATATGGGTATTTGCTTTTGTTTTGCATTTATGGCTTTCCATAGTTTTTCCAACCTCGGTTGGCAAAAACGTTGCAATAGAAAGGTCTATATATACAGCTCGGAACATTGGTAGCCTATTTAGCCTGAGTGGTTACATTATAGACCCGGATACTATGACTGAAAACCAGTCCCTGCAAGCAAGCCCATATAGAGGGGGGGGGGGGGGGGTGGGGGGGGGGCTGGCTATGTGAACAAAAAGGGTAGGAATTACCAATAAAAACACTCTATTGATGTGCGTGGGTGAGGCTTTGATATTATGTCTGAAGACAATGTGTTTGTGTGCACAAGTCTGCCATTGTACGGTACAGAATACTTTGTGACTTACAGTATGGTGATCGATCGTGTTAAATCGTGTTTTTATTAATTATTAAAAAAAACATATCCCAAAACCAGTCATTTGGAATAATTATCAGCTTGAAGGATGGAACAAAACACAGGTTTTGCAGTACCGGTGGTTATTCACGTATTACAATGGGGAGGTTTGTATAAGCTGTTGGGTTAGTGCTTATACGGGCATGTCGTATATAGCGTCGGAGGGTTATCATGCATGAAATCTTATTCAAACCGGGCCCTTTGAATATTGACTCCATTTTTAATAGCATGGGGAGAGAAGAAGTGAGCTCATTTCGATGTATTTCTTTTGCGATGTTGAATATCACAAACATTGTTCATGCTCTCTATTTATTTGATCAGCTCCCGATCATAGTCCTTTTCTGTTTTCTGGAGCGCAGAGTGAACCTCTGGCCGGCTTTCCTGAACGGAAGGCCAGGTATTGCAATGTAAGTAGTTTGGGTACTAGTCAAGCAACCATCATTGTGTAATGGGGCTTAAATGCTAAACAGTCATTGCCAATAGGGGACTTTTGAGACGCTAGGTGGCAGCAGACTTACCAGGTATATTCATTGTTCTCATTAATGTGCGCATGCTCAGAACTATACGTAAACAATGGAAATTTACCTGGTAATATTCTTCTGCCAGCTAGCGTTCTAAAGTCTCCCATTCATTGCAGCCATGGTCAATAGGTCACCTTACAAGATGAATCAACCAAGTTTTGGCTGAAAATAAAAAGTTTATAAATTATATAGAATTGCGAGCGGACGAATTAATTTTAAGAACTTGGCGTGGTAGTATTTTCCATTAAGTTCTACCTTTTGACCACGGTTCGAATCCCATTGGGGTAACTATATGGATTGGGTTTTCTGTCCCTATGTGATTGCGTGGTTTCCCCTCGAATATTTATCTGTGTTTTTCCTCCCACATCTATAACTGAAACTTCCTTCTTTGTCTTCTCTCCACAAGAGTATTGGCTAGTATTAGTGATTAAGTTCTCTTTCTGAGAGTCATTGCCTTCACAACCAAAATGAATAAACGAAATAAATTAAATGAAAAAAATGTAAAGTCATAAGTTATTTATTATTGTAAAGGCAAATGTTGTTGATGATTTTGTTTTTGTCCTCTCAATTTTGACAGTCCTATTAATCTGATTGACTCTTACGGTGACCGACTGGCATCAGCGTTAGCTTTTGTTTGTGTCTCTGTTCTGGTCTTCAATAACATTCTAAACGATGACAATAAATCTGCCGTATCATCCGCCTTACAGTCATCGACTGACACCGTTCCGGTAATGCTGAGAGGTATGCACTCCGAGTCTAAGAGTGCACCCCACTAAAAAGTAAAACAGAGCGTTGGCCTCATCCATATTTTCTAGGCCCTCAAAATATTCTCTATTAGACAGATTTGAGAGCCACATAAAAGGGTTTAACAGTAAAAGAGTTGCCAAATTATGACCTGGGGTTGTTGACTTCCAACGTGAGATATTTTGGATGACATAACAAATTATGCCCTGAAATAAATGGTCCTATTTGCAGAAAGGTGTACGAACATTTTTCGAGATTGATGCTCGATTGAATAATTACACCGGTGTAGATGTGTTTTTATTTGGAGGGAGAATAACTCGACGGGCCTTGTAACTCCCCATTTCAAGTTGAGCAGAGAACAAAAGTTCAAGAGTCAATGAATAATTTTCCGATTACTTTGGAAAGCTTTGGGACTTCTAAGTAGTTTGTGTTTTGGATATTTAGCACTTTGTACTGTATGCTATACAGGAGCTTATTTAGTGGGGTGCACCCCGAGACATTCAGTCCACCACCTTTATCGTGTCTCCTGTTAGAAAATAGCAACAACGAACCAGACTGCAATTTTGCCCTTTAAGTATCATGCTGTGTCCGAATTAGCAGCTAGGGCTATGGCTACGTCTGTTGCTAAGGTGTTGTTAAGGAAGTCCTAAACGGATGATGACTCGGCGATCCAACCGTAGCTGTTTTATAGCCGTAGCCGCCAATTCAGAGACGGTCGAAGTTTGGTTTAATCTATAACTTGAATTTAATAGAGTAAGATATGTCACAATTATTAAAAGGTATTTTACGTACTGACCTTACATTTTGCAATTCATGCTTTTTAGATTGATTAATAGATAAAACAAATTTTATTTTATTTTACAAACAAATTCACATTGGCTGAATATGTTTGCAGTATTTACTAATACGTATGACAAGTCAAGAAAAATATTCTTCAAATTATTGTATGATCTCGCCAATGGAAACTTTACACATAAGATTGCATCTTAACCGTTCAGCAGAAAATTCGTTGCTTGATAACTTACACGGGGAACCAGTTGTATTCCCGTGTTCATTACGTAACATCTTCGTTGGTAACCTTCTTGTCTAAGCAATAGACAATGCTGAGCACATTTCTGTGATTGAGCCCTGCATGCATGGTCACAAAAAGCTACCACACCGGGCCCAATTTCATGGCTCTGCTTACCTTAAGCAAAGAATAGGCGCTTACGGAAGCAGGAAATTCCACGCTTACGTCAAGCGTATTTCACGGTTTAGCAGGGAATTTTTGCTTGTGCGTTTGCGTAGTCCACGTTGCCGCATTCTACACTTACAAAGCTAGGGCAGAAATTCGGCGCTTGCTCAGTAAGCGGAGAATGGTGATTGCAAGCGCAGAAATCGGCGGTAAACCAAGCCGTTAAATTGGGCCCCGTTCAGGCACTTATATAATGTTGCTAATACCTTGATACCATGCAGGAGTCTTGGGGTTCCTGGCCGTAATTTGGAAGTCTCTCTTAGTGTGTTCGGCATGTTATCCAATCTTTTTGTGTCTCGGAACCAAGCACAAAGTGACCGGAAACGCAATTGGAATTTTCTATAGTCTCCTATGGTGAGTACAAATGTCACTAAAGATTAATGGAGAATCCCTGGACTCTATAACACGGCTATCAGTGGCGAGACTGAGGCAGAAACTTCTCGAGAATTTAAAGTTGTTTTTTATACTGTTCTTCTCACCCTTTTTCTAGGACTGTGTTCTACATTGGTCGACTCGCAGGATGCACAAATGGACAACTTTTGAAACTGGTAATTTTTAAATAAATGACTCCAAGTACTTTTTCGAAGTAGTACTGGAGTGTAACATGGTTCCCCATTCTTAGGGCCATGGAAGCTCATACGGCACCTGTGCCTATTAAAAGGGCCTCTTAAAAATACCTGATCCGGCCTTGATCTTCTGACAAGCCCAATTGAAATTTTATCCCTCATGTGAAAAGAAGGCGACGGGGAAAATATAGCATTGTCTTTTTTGACGGGAGGAAAAGCCCAAATTGAGAATACTTCCTCCCTCGTGATCAGTCGTAGTCCAAAGTGGGATGTGATTCGAGACCCTAAAAAAACAGGGTTGAAATTGGTGAGTAATTATATTTTTGTTTACGGCTGTAGGTAAAACTAACCCAAAGACTGGGTGATTTATCGGAACCGAAAATCCGTTTCGGCTAAATCACTTTACCTTAAAGGCACCTGGCAGTGGTATTTTGTCAAAATAAAGCTTTTGTCATTAATATATACATTTTTATAAGTGGAATGTAAATAAACAATTAACTAAGGTTAAAACATTGTATTTTTATATTAATTACAAATTTATAAATAGGCCCCCCCTTCACATGGCGCTGTGCGTGACGTCAATCGAGGCAGGAGAAAATGTGTAGTCTGGCCCCGTACATTACGTCTGGGTACCTGATCAGTATGATGCGTTTTCGTATTCGGACGTCACCCAATGCAATCCTAGGACAGTGTACATGTACAGTCGACTAATACGAGACGCCGGTTTATACGAGGTTTTTCACCGGTCCCGAACTGTCCCATGCGCGTTTCTATGTCTTAAAAAACGGAAGATACGAGCACTGTCATAACGAGAACACGGATATTAATACTTTGCCAAACTATTTATCGGATCGGCGTGCCGCGGCGTGGCATACAGCTCATGTCGATCCGAACAGAAACATTTCGCTGGTAACCCAACTTCCCTTGCACACTTGGACAAATACCAACGAAAAAAATCCCCGGTATCGAAGCACGACGGCTCGAAGTGTTCGTGCTGCATAGCGCTGAAAACGACGTCGAGCCGGACCACTTTGCTCTCGTTAGCCTGACTTTCGATGCCCGTAACTGCCTATATTTGGGATCTGCAGGGAAAAAAATGCTGGCTGACCCCATCTTTAGTCGTTTTGCTGCATCCAGCAGCAAAACACCTGGTCGGCATTGCCGGAAAAATGCAAGAAAAATCCCCTTTTTGGATAACCAAACGAAACATACAATCTCACTACTTGCACGTGTATATACAACGTAAATGCAGGCAAGTTCGAGGGGGGTCGATGTTCGATCGCGGCGAAGTCTTCTTCGATTGACGTCACAAAAAGGGATGGGCGGAGTCACCCCCAAACAACTTTATCTATTTTGTTTACATATAAATCCTGACAAACAATTACTCAAAAAATTTATTGTTAATATACATATATTCTTATATTTAAAAATATATATATTTCCAGGTGACTTTAAAGGCACCTGGCAGTGGTATTTTTTCAAAATAAAGCTTTTGTCATTAATATATATATTTTTATGAGTGGAATGTGAATAAACAATTTACTAAGGTTACAAAATTGTATTTTTCTTTTAATTACAAATTAAAAAATAGGCCCCCCTTTACATGGCGCTGTTCGTGACGTCAATCGAGGCAGGAGAACATGTGTAGTCTGGCCCCGTACATTACGTCTGGGTACCTGATCAGTATGATGCGTTTTCGTATTCGGACGTCACCACCCAATGCAATCCTAGGACAGTGTACAGTCGACTAATACGAGACGCCAGTTTATACGAGGTTTTTCACCGGTCCCGAACTGTCCCATGCGCGTTTCTATGTCTTAAAAACGGAAGATACGAGCATGGTCATAACGAAAACACGGATAATACGAGGTATTGTTTTTCCACCAGAAACATTTCGCTGGTAACCTAAGCTTCACTGCAACTTCCCTTGCACACTACTACCAACGAAAAAATCCCCGGGCTATCCAAGTGTTCGCTGCATAGCGCTGAAAACGACGTCGGACCGGACCACTTGCCCTCGTTAGCCTAACTTTCGATGCCCGTAACTGCCTATATTTGGGATCTGCAGGAAAAAAATGCTGGCTGACCCCATCTTTAGTCGTTTTGCTGCATCCAGCAGCAATTTTCGCTGGAAAAATGCAAGAAAAAACCCCCTTTTGGATAACCAAACGAAACGTACAATCTCACTACTTGCACGTGTATATACAACGTAAATGCAGGCAAGTTCGAGTGGGGTCGATGTTCAATCGAGGCGAAGTCTTCCTCGATTGACGTCACAAAAAGGGATGGGCGGAGTCGCCCCAAACAACTTTATCTATTTTTTTAACATATAAATACTGACAAACAATTACTCAAAAAAATGTTTTATTGTTAATATACATATACTCTTATATTTAAAAAATAATAATTCTATTTCCAGTTAATTGTTTGAAGATTTGTATTTATTTTTATTTTTTTTCGAAAACGGCTAAAGTTTATGGTTTCTTTTAGGGATCGTTCCACCCTTCACTTATAAGACCGTACGAGCATTTTTAGGGTGTAGTTTGTAGCCAACATAGCCCAACGAAGCCGGTGTGTCACTTTAACTGCAGTGAGATCGCCTTGCCTCGATTCTTACACAATACACTGTATCGTGTTTGTCTAGCATATTACAATTATATCAATAGAAACCTAATTTCGACTGTTTCATTATTAGTGCACAGGATGTGTCTAAAATCTTGTTGTGTTTTATTTCGTTAAATTGACTAGTCAAATGCATGGATAAGTGGACCTGGTTGTGTATGTTTCGTCCTATTGACTTTCCGGTTTGTGCACGGGCTGGTGAAATACTTATACCGGTTGCAGCGCCACCAGCTTTCGGTAAGTATAATAAAACATGAACCTGTGTTACTGGATATACGTTTTTGCTGACAAGTTTTTCCTGTCAAAATGTCTTCATCTTCTTTGTATTTGTACAAATTTGATAATTTAACTTCATTAGTTTTAATGTGAAGCAAATTCCCCGTCCATCCTTTGATCAGTCGGTCACGTGACCACATGGACAAATAACTTGTAAAAAGTTGACTTGATTGGCGACATCCGTTTTTCACGTTTGTCGTCGATATCACAACACGAATAACTGGCAGGAGAAGATTTATCAAGCAAAAATCTCTTTGAACCAAGGGCTTTTTCGAAACCTCGTATATCAGGCCCTATCTGAATTGGCGGCTGCAACGCAACTACGGCTACGAATGTTGCAACGGGTTTTGCTATGGATGATGGCGAGGAAATACAGCCGTGGCACTGCTCCAAATTGATGACGGAACCAAAGCCGGAGCCGTAGCCGAAGTTGAGTTTTTGGGAAAAGGCCCAGATTCGTAAACTTGCCCAGTCCCTCCTATCAAATCGATGTTGTGCCCTCTACTGGCGATTAATGCAAAAACTGGCGTCACAAATCAAGAGGACAATGGTGTCCCTTCCCCTTCCCCTTCCCCATTGCAGTCTGCGTGAAAATTGAAATAGAGGCACCTCGAAAACCAGCCACCTGTTGGATAAAGCTAAACCTTGATCTCTTTTAACTCTATTTTTTGCGCATGTCTTTTAATTCTATTTTTTGCGCATGCGTCTGCATGTATGCTTCCTTTTAAATTACAGAGTCTTAAGGGACACACAGCTCCGAGTCAGTCTGCATCCTCAAAGTTTAAGAAATCTCATTTCTGCCAAAGGACGAAGTATTTGCTGTCAAAACCGTTACCGCAGGAGTAGTAAGTATGACTGATACAAAGTTAAAGGGCACTAAATTGCATCTGAATCGTGTAACATTTTGCTGTTTGGAATTACTCCTGTGTGTTGAAATACAATCGGCGGAACATAATGGTCCGCCATTTTGTGGAGTCAAGTATTTGGTTCTACAAAATAGCAGACCGTGTTCTTTCATGAAGTTACACAAAAATCCACACAATTGAAAGGGATATTTATGTGAATCATAATGATATACCTTTAACATATCTTTCCATCTATTATTCAATTAAAAACAAGTGTTTTTTATAGCCCAAAAGCGCCCAATCCGAAGGCAAAGTGCCCCTAAATAGACAAGTTAATTTAGGAAGTGAAAATTACTCTGATATTTATTACAGACGCACAAATAAAATATCAGACCCCCGCGGTTAGATAAAGAATTAAAAAAAAACATTGAGGTATAAATTAGTACACGTTGTTACTAATAAGTTGAACTTAAGGCCTGGCCCAAAACTGCCACACAACCATAAAAATAAGAACACCTTTTAAAATTATTAAATTAGAGTATTCAAACGTCGTCAATCCGGTCAAAACCGCAAAATATAGATTTAGTGAATTTTTGTATTTTTCAGTTGGGTGTAAATCAATCAAGGCCAATTTGTTTGCAAATTATAAACAAAACAAATCATTTATACAACAACAAATACTATATAAGATAATACTGAACTTTTCAAGGTGAAAAACATTTCACTTGGACAATATTATATCCGCCATGTACTTTAAAAAAGAACATGTACTTTAAAAAAGAAAGGAAAGGAACCTCGTCCTTCGTTGGTTAAAAAAAAAAAACCCAAAACAATAAAACGGAAGAGAAAACTGTTTGTTTTACTTGTCCCAACAAAAGCATAATAATCCACCGTTTTGTTTTTATTTGTTTTCTTTTGTAGTGGAGGAAACTTCATATCGCGAGAATTTCGAAAACATTTTTACCATGAAAGAGGTAAGTTTATTTCTCAGGCCTATGCTTCGAGGCGTGTACAATTCTCACGCGAGTCACAATAACAATGTACTGATCAACATGTTGTCACTTTAAGATAAGTGGCTCTTCGTGAAAACGATGACCGACAGAGTCAAAGAGTGCGATACAAGCGGTTAGTTATTAATAAAGCCTTTTTTCAAATTATGATTGGAAAAAGTTAACAGTGCCGTGTCAATTGCCTTTACTTGAGAAACACTTTTCTAGCTCTTGGTGGCGCACTATACTGTGAATCCAAGAACTACCAGGGTGCACCACACTAAATTGGCAAACTGAATGTTACTGCAAACTGAATATTCATTGATACCTCACCATGCAATGTCTGAAAACCAAAGTAATTGTAGTTTGGACAAGCTTTGTAAATGCAGATTTCGTACATTTCTAATCTTAGTTTTTTCCACTCTGCAGGTTTCAAATATTCTAGACAGAACATTTCTGTCCTTGCTATGGTTTTGTTTCTGACATACTTGGTAAGATAAAGTTTGAAAATTCTACAGTTAATTGTATATATTACACTATTTATATTCGGAAAAGCAAAACCATTTTATCTTTTAGTTTTCAATAAACACTCATCCAATTACTAACTTCTGATACATTCATCACATTAAAATGTTTGAAATTGGAAAATGTTGCATTTTTTTAAACCGCTGCACCTATGGACGCAGTATTATTTCCCCGAGAACACCAAGCAATCTCCCCAAGAGCCTTCTTTAAAACTTCACTTAAAGGCACTGGACACTTTTGGTAATTACTCAAAATAATTGAGCATAAAAACTTACTTGGTAACGAGCAATGGAGAGCTGTTGATAGTATAAAACATTGTGAGAAACGGCTCCCTCTGAAGTAACGTAGTTTTTGAGAAAGAGGTAATTTCTCACTCAAAATAATAAAAGACTTCTTGCTGAAGCCTTTTATTATGCATCTGAAAGCACACAAAGTAATGCAACAAGGGTGTTTTTTCTTTCATTATTCTCTTGCAAATTCGATGACCAATTGAGCCCAAATTTTCACAGGTTTGTTTTTTATGCATATGTTGGGATACACCAAGTGAGAATACTGGTCTTCGACAATTACCAAACGTGTCCAGTGCCTTTAAAACCTACGAGAGCTTAATATGCGGCGCTATGAGCAACGAGCTTTGGGTTAGCGCCTTATGTATTGATTGATTGATCGATTTATCCGTGTGGCGTTCGAAACAAGCAGCTTGTCATTTAGGGGGCTAAACATTGTATTCTTTTCGTGTTTCCTTTTTTCTCGAAATAGTTTTATTTCGTCCCCTCAAGAGGGAAAGCTATGAACATTATCTCGATGGAACGACATGATTTCAAGGGAACAAAACAGTAATTCTAGGGGACGAAATATTAGTTGAACGAAATACTATTTTGAAGGAACGAACTTATCTTTTGCCTGAAACCTGTCCCTTCAGGGGCTCCGTATAAAAATCCTTACCAAGTTTTATTTCATCGTTTTCTTTATCCAGACTTGCACAGTAAATATCAGCATAATTTGGCCAACTATTCAAGGTTCCATAACCCTTTTAGACTCGGAAGGTAAGTACAAGTCAGGCAATACATGTGACCTGTGGTAATTGCATTGTTATAGTTTTTCCTTTTTGGGGTTTTTTGTTTTTGCTTGCACATAATTAAAAGGCAAAATGTAAGTATATTTTTTCTACAACTTGTCTATGTGCTGTCCCCCCCAAAAAAAAAAAACAAAAAAAATAATAATAATAACATTTTAGGAACCCAAAAGGCCTCAAAACGTTGTATGCTTCTAAATGGTCATGGTGGAGAACTTAAATCGAAATATTTCTTGGGGAATGCTATAGTTTTTGAGAAATGTGTAAACAATTAGTTTTGATGTCTTGACGGTCCAAATGCCAATGTTTGAAAACAGTGATGGTTTTTATTTTCTCGTCACTCCGTAACATAAGTTGAGATTAAACTTTCACGGGTTTGTAATTTCAAAAGTCATATTCGAGAAAACTACCGGAAAACCTAAATAAAAAAATAAAAAAACAATCAAACAAAAAACCCGTAACAGCTGATTTCGGTTGTTAAAACCAACATTAAGGACAATGTGTTTACGTGCTGAAAATTGTACATGGTTGATGGGTTTTTTACATTCTTTCTTCTGATTTGCACAACGGATCATCAAGCTCGCATTTTGACAAATTTGTTTTTATGTATAAAAAATAACTATAAATAGTATACTTGTGGGTACAACCATGTGAAAATTTCCCTTTTTTCTTTCTTGTTGTTGTTGTTGTTGTTGTTGTATGTTTGATCACACAAAACATAAACACTGTATGCAACTATTTTGTCAGCTCTACCAATTCTGTATAATGGTGTGCATTAACGTGCAGACAGAGATCCATTATAAAAATAAACCATGTAAACTGCGACATCACATGTTTACAAAGGAGCATCAGAGCCTACAAATCGTACTTTATTTGGACGAACCCCAATGCCTTATTTTGTTCACTGTTTTCGATAACCATGATTTTATATTGTAGCGGAGTTCTGGCTCGCCGTTGTCGTCACCTTCATAATCTGCATAGTGTTCAATATTGATGCTCAGAAGCGGTACAAGTGAGTATTCAACTTTACTCACTTTCGTTTTTACGACCTGATGATGGCGCAACTCTAATAACACAGCCCATTTTCATAATAATTGGAAGGCAGAAGATATGTATTTCTCAGCAAATGGACCATACAAATACAAGTTTGTTTTTGCTGAATTATATAGGAATGACAGTTGTTTTGTTTTTTATCCAACAGAGAACACACCTTGAAACTGTGGAGAGGTGATCGGTCATTTGGTGCAGGAATTGTTCTGAGCAATGAAGCCATTATGGTACATTTCATTTAAACATGGTATTTTGAGTTATATTACACACACAAATGCATGTTGGTCAGCTTTGAAGCCGGACGTAGGGAGAACTTTGGGCGCGCTTAAGAAACGCAGGCATGTGACGCGATAGACTTGTGGACAAGTCGTTAATGTTTGTCGCGGTGATATGAAGTCGAGTCGTGGTGACTGATGTCGTAATACACTCAACTCTCCACGATCGAAGACTGCTCTCGCGAGATCACTGCTCTCGCGCGAGGCTGCTGGCTCCCGGCTGCTAATCCCCATTCTTGTTGCGAACGCAGTAATAATATGCAGGGCCATCAGTCTCGCGAGAACATCGCCAGTGTTGCGGGAATCGCGGAGAGAGTCGGAACGCTATCATCGCAACAAACAGTTAACGACTTGACCACAAGTCTAGTGACGCAATGAATTACCAACAGGATTTACAAAGAGGACTCTAAGGACTTGTCATACAAAAAGCAATTTTAGCAGAAAACGTGGGGGGAGGCAACTGGTCTGCAATAAATGTAGTCATGATTGACGACGTTCGTTTTGTCAACGTTTGCCGATTTAATATGGTTTACTGTATAGAATGGAGAGAAGATATATGTATCAAACAGCTGCCTCAATACAACTTACGCAAACTAGCTTCGTTTTGCGGGCATTTGCCAGGCAGCTCTGCCTATTAATTAGTCAAAGTGACTCAGATTCATAGACTTGCCCAGTCCCTCCGAGCCAGTCGATGTCTCGCCCTCTACCAGTGGCTAATAGAAGAACTAGCGTCACCATACAGTGTCTGTCTGTTCAATGATGTGAAAACTTAATTTTAGGAGCGCTGTAAGCATAACATTTGTGAAACTATAACCTCTATTTAACCTTGTTTTCCACAGTTGCATAGTACACGCTATATTGGTATTCGCCTTGCGTTTGCCATAGTCGGTGAGCAAACCGTAATTTTCGGGATTTTCGAGATTTTCCGTAAGCGAGATTTTCCGTAAGAACCATTCCCAATAATGTCCACCCCATGATAATTTCTGGGGGACTTGTTCCTGGGGTTGCAAGATATACATCCCTTCCCCAAGTCAATCCCGGGTTGGTCGCATTAATAAATTAAAATAAACTCTTTATTAAGGGTATCATACAGGATTGGTAGAGCTGACATAAAAGGTCGCAGACTGCTCACGTATTGTTTGATCAATGATACATGAAATAACAAATTGTGAAAATTGGGGCTTAATCCGTTATGTGAGTCGGACGATTACAGTAAACATTAATGCACACAAAGTCATTTCTTAATGTAAACACATTGTACATAACTTTGGTCGTAACAAACGAAATCAGTTGTTGCGGGTTTTTTGTGTGTTTTTTTAGGTTTTCGGATAGTTTTCTTAAATATGACTTTCAGAGGGAAATATTTCGTAGAATTTTTTTTATAGTATGAATTTCCTAATCTATAAGCTTCCAGACTAAAACTAAACAATAAAGCCTTTATCCCTACCAATCCTGTATAACATTATTATAGTTTTGTTTCCTTATAATTTTGATTCATTGCAGGTTTTGAAGTTCTACTTATCTTCATCTTTACCTGTTTTTTACTGATCAGGCTGTTTTTCGTCTCCATTCTTGAGGAAGTTTGGTATGTAAAGACAGATAAAGACATATACTTGTATATAAAAAGCACAATGCTAAAGAGTGCCTCAACATCCGGGTCTTTACTTACCCCATTCATTTCTATTAATCTATAACAGGTTCATTTTAATTGCATGTTTTCATATTTGCTTATTTTTCAAATTTACATCTTAAAATTTTCATTATAGTCCGAAAATTGCTATCGAAACAGGATTTTAAAGTAACATCTTTGTTTCTTAATCCTCCAAATTGTGAAAAACAAGCTCCAGATTTTATAAATCAATCTAATTTTTCTGGGATAACAATTAAAAAGTTGATAAATTCCAGTTATTTGTTAGCAATATAACTCATATTTTGTCAGGTTTAAGGTCCAAGAGATAAACAAATCTATCCCCTCCTCTTTTTCGCCTTTTTTGAGCAGCAAAGCATAACAAATTCTACCATTCTACTTTTCGGATCGGTTAGAGGAACAAGGGATAGAAAATTCTGTATAACTCAATCTTTACTACCCATGTAACAGGGCAGCAAATTTCCAAACCAGACGCGACTGGGATCAGCGGGTCAGATTGACATTAATTAATTATGCAAATTAACAGTGGTTAATCGTCCGACACTTTACTTATTTGCATTCAAGTTATGATTAATGTATGTTTTATACTTAATGAATAATTCATTTAAAAAAAATCGAGTTGGAAAAGGCCCTCGCGAGCGTTGTCTCCCGTTCCAGTCACTCCGCTGCTCTACGAAGCTGTCCAAGCCACGAAGGCCTTGACAAAAGGCTAAGCATACATGGGGATTCTGGCTCCATAAATGGCGCAACCATGGAATATCCTGGGTGATGACGTCAGGTGAACTTGGTATTTGGGTGTGTCCGGAAGATGGGCGTATAGGCTTCCTCCAGACACACAAAGAATCTTTTTTCAAGTAACAGAAGTTCGTAATCAATCAATTTGCTCCTGACAAAGAGTATGGTATTACTGCCAAGAGTACCCCGAAAGACAAGTTTTCCTATTCCACGTAGAAGCTAACATTCCTACAATTAACTTTATAACTTTATAAACATTTATTTCATCGTTGTCCATTCATCTCATATAAATCAAGTACATAGTTTAACATTACATTCAGTTATGCAATGAACTATTTATGGTAAAGTAGGCGATTACAATGTATACGTAATATAAATATTTGTGTGACCCGTCAAGATTGGTTCTTTATACAAGTATTTTATTCACAAGCACAAAAGATATAACAAAAAGGGTTGATGCGTAAGTCTATAAAAGAACCGAAAAGAAAAAGATTATAAGCAAACATAAAATTATACAATAGAAATGTAGAAAATACAAACATTAAATCAAAATAACCAAAGTAAACTTAAAACATTAAATTCTATGGCAAAGAGCAAATGTCTCCAGCTTAAGGAAATAACTTTTACAATAGAGAAACACATTTGTTATTATACCCTTTAGCCAAAGATAAAATAGTTCCTCAGTCCACCTTATATATTCACGAAAGCTCAAGAGTCCAGTAAAGAACACTAAGTTTTAACACTGCTATACACAATAGACACGGCTGTCCAGAAAGACAAATACATACTAATGAGCTAGCAACATGGCTGTAACATAAACAATCTAGATAGTGGTTCTGGATGTCAGCCACCTGTGCAGTGATCACATAGCCATTAGCTATACTATGCCCTCACACACACAGCACAGTATTGATACTGCGTCAACACAGAGTTATGGGATGTAGCTAAACCTATGTCAATAAACCAAACACACAGCCATGAACATTGGAAGTTCCTAAGACATTCCACAGCTGGTGTACTTAATTACTTAATCTCTACATCTCTGCAATAAACAACCCATAGCATACAGCACTAGGAATCTCATGTGGGGTCTATGCTAGAACCTTACACAAGAAACTGTAAATCTCTGAAGTTTCATGGAATAGAAACACAGAAATCTAATGTACAAAAGAAACAATAACTTAATCATAACTGAAAGACCTACTTAAAGTGCCTGGTCACATTTGATTAATAGCATTTTTGTTTGTAATAAGCGGTAGGACAACAATTAGGTTCAGGTGAAGCCGTGGCTTTTGTTCCTTAACCTACGGACAGACGAACACAAAAATAACAGCACCAGCACATATTGTACAGACAATAGACTTGACAGACAAACACAACAACGGCTAATGTAAGGTGTGTTGAAAGATAACATAACCTATAGGCAATGCAGAAACATTCATAATCTATGAATATGCATCAAGTAGTTGCTCTTTCAATTTTCTTGTAAAGATAGGTAAGAGTAATTGATTTTTTAATTGAGTTACTCAGACCATTTCAGACAATGACTTATGAACGGCAGAAAACTAATCAAAGTTTCACACTCAGTTTTTTTAAACTCAATTTTCACATTAACGCCCTCTCCGTTCACTTTTCGTTACGTCCTTCTTCCGGCCGGGCAGCACGACGTTTTGAGTATAAATCCCGTTTCATTCCCTCTGATTGTCACTTTATCTTGATTGTTGATGTAGGCTGGCTGCTGTACTGTTCTTGGTTTGGGATTTTGCACAAAACGTAATGAACCGTTTAGTGTTCCTCCAGAGAGCAGACGATGAGGGCCTATCTCGAAATATTTTCCGGAAAAGAAATACTTACCTTGGTCTTGATAACAGGTAAAACCAATGTTTTTTTAATTACAGCTGGTACCACTTGTTTAGATTATATTATATCCAGAATCACCATAAAAAGAACGTCAACATGTTGACCTGGTATTTGTTAATCCTTGACAATTGCACAAGAACAATTGTTACTCTGTTACATTTTAAAACGTCTAAACGCTTTTTAAAAGGGAGTGGTTTCCTGACAATTGCTGTTCTGAAATGTAATGGCTTACTTGCTGCGATGGTCAACATGAATGTCAGTCATACCTGGCAAACCAGCGAGAGATCTGACGTCACTGACGTGTGTGAGAGTGTGTGTGGGGGGGGGGGGGGGGGGGGGTATGCGTCTTTTGGACAGAGCACTGCGCTGTAGAATTTCATTAGAAACTGTTAACAATTATTTCATAAACTGTTAACATTTTCTTGCGTTAGGCCTAAAGAGTTACTGCTGCATGCACACCCGTATAATTAGTCCGATAGGCCTACACGTGACTTAGGGTCTGTATACGCTTGGTAATCACTCTTACAGTTAATGACAATAAACATCTTTTTGTTAGAAGCTTTCGACAGTATAATGCATTTTGAGAAACATTTCACTTCGAAGTTTTGTGGTTATTTAAAAAAATATATATCAGTTTTTATGCCCCCAAATTTGAATCTGAGAAACGTTTCTGTCAGAAACGCTTCTCAGATAAAATGTATTTCTGTTGGGGATTATTCTTCATGCATGGAAATATTCTCTCCGGATCTTGCAGATATCTCAAAAACGCGACCACCTTTCGAAATTAAATTTTCAGTTTTATTGTATTTAGGCCTATCAACATTTAAATAGGATTAAAACAATCGAACGCTTCCAAAAACCAAATGTAAACTTTGCCTTTAAGTGATACATTCACTTGTGTATTTTGTGATATCCTTCATTGCTTGTGCCGTGTTTTTTCTTTTTCAGGCGTGTTTTCCACGTTGTGTTCTACTTCTCGCTGATTACTAATACTATCCTAGGTGCACTTGATGGCTTATTTCGTCTGCTAAATAGTGTTATTATTGGAGTCTGTCTCATTGGACGAGTTGACCGATGCGCTCTGCAGCGTGACTGGGAATCACATGATCAAGGTAGGAACATAATTTTGAACAGTGTTTGGATGTGGAGGCCTACAATCACACTCGAACTCTAGTTTTCCCACGAACACACCAGTGTTGTAGTTGAGGTAGTCCGAAGTTCTATCAAATCCGATGGTCACGCCTCTGAGAAAACGAAACACAGAGTTTCGTTTTGATTTTAAATAATTTACATAAATATATACATATATATAGTGGTATTAGTTAGGGAGATAGCCTACATGCATTTTGTTAAAAGAAATAAAAAATATTTTTAAAACCTTGTCCGCCGTGACACGACCTTGCTTCGTTTGGACGAACGGAGAAGCGGGAACGACTGTTTTGGAGGAAAACGCTGAGAATAAAAAATTGCATCGAAAATCAATATAGCCGTCCTATATCTATGTCCATATACGACGATTATACGACGGCCCAACGTGGCTGTAAATACATGTCAAAATAAAGCACGACACGTGATGTGTGTTACACCAATCAAATGGCAAGTATCTTTGTGTGGGTTATTTTGAAATAGCAAATAGCAATTATGAGCTTATAGATGTTAATTATGAGCTTGTTGACGGGACAGTGATATTGTTGTAATGACATTGACTAAGACTTTCGTCATTAATTTGTACTAAAAGTATGACCTTATTGGATGTCGACCAACAATAAAACCACTGTCTTCAGCAATACAACCACTGCCGAATTGGGAATTCTAAAACTGGTTACGTGAAAATGTTGCCTGCACCACGTTGCCAGTATATATTTGCGATTTGGGGCACAAATTTACGTAAATATTTACGATAACTATAAATATATATATGTCCCTTTAAAGCCACACAGAAGGATTGGTACGGCGATGTGAACTTTATAATGTGAGCTATGACACTAAGATTTCAAATTTAATTAATTTAACTTTTCACTCGACATTATTTTTGTATACTTAATCCACTAACTGTTTTTCGTTATTGTGCTCTTAATTACATCCCCTGTATATATTGATTATCTTGTATGTATGTTTTTCTTATATATTTTCCCCAGCGTTTATTAACTATTATACTATTATTATTACTGTTATTATTATATCCTTTCCCGTCAGCGTTCACGGCTTACATCAGTTTCCTGCAACTGGAGGTTTCTCATACACACCCCGTTGTCATCACATTCTGTCATTTGCTGAACGAGTCGATTGCTAAGCGAAAACGTGATACAACTCCCCAACCATCAGGCCCAATTGAAAATATATACGCCGTAGTCAATGAAGGTAAAATTGTGTTTTTGCTCGGTGGATTTCCGTTGCATTTATTCTGTTTCAGGCAATATTGTAGCGTATAGCCTTCCGCTTTTGTATTTTTAGTGTAGGCCTATTGTTAATTTTGTTTAAATTTATAATCGGGTGGAAAAAATTCTGCTAGGGATGAATACAATATGTAAGTTTCTCCTATTAACACATAGTTGAATAATTGAATGATACATATTGGTGTTTCCTTCATTTTCTAGAGACGTTTGGGCCATAGACCAAGTAATCTGTGACATTACATGTTTTAATATAAAAAAGCCACAGAGACTGGATTTCCTGAAGGCTTGATTTTTCACAGTAGCTCAATGGAAGAACACAAAATCTGATATTTTATGGAAATTGCACTGTCTGATTTTTATTAACTTTTGATATGAACAATGGCAGCACTGCTCAGTACTTCTCAGGTGTTATTTTTTCAACTCTTGAATTCATGTGGAAATTATTGAAACAAATTGTAGAATTTCCCATATGACCGTACCAGTGTAGTATCTCGCCTGTCAGAAAGGCCGTGCATGGAATGTACATAACAAGGTCATTCTTTCCGTAAACAAAGGTTACATTAGTCTATACGTATTTCAAAGTAATTGTTAATTGAATTTACCTATAAAATGTTGTTTTGTCTGGCTCTTAAAAAGTATATTTTGCTTGATTCAACAAGCTTTTTCGCAGACTGTCTCCGAGGGCCCCTCATCCGGTGGCGGTCATCCGGCCGTGCCGACCGTCGGCCGCGTGGTGTCCTCCCGGGTCCGCAACCGATGGTTCCTGGCGCTGACTTTGACCCGCAACCCGACGCTGATTCCATTGCGTAAGAAACCCAAGGACGAAATCTTATCCCTTTTGGTGCTTGATAATAATTGTTAATTTTGTGTGTGAAAATCACTACACTCGTAAACTCCCTTTAGTCGTTTCTATCTTAACCGTACCACTTGGTAATGATTTGGGGGGAAAACAAAGTGGCAATTTTTAATCTCAAAATCAGTTTGTATACACTAACTTGATACCAGTTTCAATCCCTCTGATGAGTCACCGGGTGTACCGCTATTCCCATAATTTTTATATAATTATAAGAATCAAAGATAAACAAATGTAAATCTCAGTAAAAGTTAAACAACCTTATGCACATGACGTCACTTCAGTAAGGCGCCGCCCCCTCTTAGAGGTCAAAAGGAGGTTGCGCATTGGCCTATCCTGGACCCGCCGCACGACGGACTTACAAATCTGCGCATTTGGCCATGTCCGAATTGGCGTACGTATACGGCTACGTCTGCGGCTTGATCGATTCCGATTCGGTCTTTCAATTGTTTAATTATCGGTTTAATTGTTTAATTATAGGCTTGGTTTCAAATAACAATCGGAAATTGTCAACATAATTCTTTTAAAAAAATAAAATAGATTGAAGCATAGTAATCGATAATGTTGATAAAATTACTATTTAACAAAAAAGTTGTATAATATTTTAAGAACAAGAATTTTCAAGAGATTCGTCACAGACTGTTCCTGGTTACCGACCCGTTTTTGCGTAGCTCTCGGAAATTGTTTCAGTCAATGAATTTTACGTCAGAAACTTGTTTCCGGTCATGGTCGCCAAAACACGCTCCAGCTGTTTATACATTTTTTGTTGTGACTTTAACTTGACTTAAAGAGAGAGAGAGAGAGAACCATACAATAATCAGTTGATATAGACCTTATGCATATGACGTTATTTGTAACTTGAATAATTTGTATATGGACGCACCACCTATATACTTGTAGTGTTGGGTGTGTGCCACTGTTTTAAAAGTGAGTGCCAATAAATAAATAAATAAATAAACCTCTATAAGGTGGCGGTTGTATGACGTCAATGCACAAGGTCTATCAAGCCGCACCAGGAGTGCGTTTTGGCTGGCGACCCCAACCACAAACATGTTTGAGCTTTGGTCATTGGTTGAGCGTTTTCGCGTGTTCGGTTGAACCGCGGTGACGCGGCTGTTCCGAACAAACTGTAACCGACTTGTTGGTTCGGTTAGGCTTGGTTTCAAATAACAATCGGAAATTGTCAACATAATTCTTTTAAAAAAATAAAATAGATTGAAGCATAGTAATCGATAATGTTGATAAAATTACTATTTAACAAAAAAGTTGTATAATATTTTAAGAACAAGAATTTTCAAGAGATTCGTCACAGACTGTTCCTGGTTACCGACCCGTTTTTGCGTAGCTCTCGGAAATTGTTTCAGTCAATGAATTTTACGTCAGAAACTTGTTTCCGGTCATGGTCGCCAAAACACGCTCCAGCTGTTTATACATTTTTTTTTGTGACTTTAACTTGACTTAAAGAGAGAGAGAGAGAGAACCATACAATAATCAGTTGATATAGACCTTATGCATATGACGTCATTTGAGTAGGGCGCCCTCACCTAGAGGTCAAAAGGAAGATGTTCATTGGCCAGTCCTGTGCGCCGCGCGTACAAATCAGCGCGTTTCCATTGTTTCATCATCAGTTTACCTCTAAGATGGCGGCTTGGTGACGTCAATGCATAAGGTCTATTGTTACTAATTGTTCTACTCAGATTATGTATTGTTATATTCTTATACTCAGATATTGTATGTATATAAATAAAGGTTCGTCTTTCTATTTTATATTTCAAATATGTTTTTTGAGGCAGGCCGTAACCAAAATCCGTTTCACTTCAACATTGGTACCCTGTATAGGCCTAATATTTTAATCAGTTAATATTGTTATTAATTGTTCTACTCAAATTATGTATTTTTATATTCTTATACTCAGATAAAGGTTTGTCTTTCTATTTAATTTTTTTAAATATGTTTTTTGAGGTTGTAACCAAAATCCGTTTCACTTCAACATTGGTACCCTGTATAGGCCTAATATAATCAGTTAATATTGTTATTAATTGTTCTACTCAGATTATGTATTTTTGTATTCTTATACTCAGATAAATGTTTGTCTTTCTATTTAATTTTTTTAAATATGTTTTTTGAGGCCGTAACCAAAATCCGTTTCACTTCAACACCGTTATCCTTTATAGGCCCAATATAGTTGCAATGAATATGATAGCAATAACTGTTATGTTAGAGGACACCAAGGTCAAATTCAGTTTTGGGACGCACTCAGTTTTGTTTTATTTTGTATCTGACTTTTTGGATCACTGCTGCTCGATCGCCTTTCAGGGAAATCACAGGATAGTTTAGTTTTGTTAAGTATAGTTTATAACCCTTATTGCAAAAACATCAAAATACAACGTAGTGCAAAAGGGAAACCACGCCCTAAACGGGGACCCTTGATCAAACAGTAGAATAAAACAAAGAAACAAAGACAACAGCAAAAAATGCAAAAACAACTGTAGAAAACATGGAAGTATGTATAGTAACAAGGTTGTAAAAGCACATGTACTTTATATAATCTTAACTGTCTATGGATAATTTATATGCGCACTTAGAATGAGTTTTCTGTGATAATTTAGCTGGAGTGATGTGCTTATATTTCTTGTCAGCATTTAACACTATTCAGCCTCATGAATATTCATTCAAAAACTACTGGACCACTGTGACGTACCCAAGCCTCTCGTACCCTTGATAAATCGTTCTGAATAATTATGATAAAATAAACGCTGCTGACATACAAGCTAGTTTTAATTATTCAAAAACTGGTGTTCCACAAGTAATGGTAATGACTCTTCTGAAATGTCGTGTCCTTAGAATCGCCGACGACACTGCGATGATTGTCTGGTTGGCAAAGATGATGTCCTCTAAATAAACTTCGACAATTTTGTCAATTACTGTGATTAAATTATCTCAAATTGAATTTCTCTAGAACAAAAGAAATGGTTAGGCCTATATAAACATATAAATCACGTCATCAACAGAACCTGTGATCTTGAAATACAGTGTGATGGAACGTGCCACTAATGGTTATGTAGGGACTCGGAAGTTAAGCTATACAGAGTGCTCCTTTAATTTAGTTGCGGGAGTTTATTCACATGTCCACCTGGTGGAACTCGTCACACGTCTCATTGTTTTAATCAAAACCTTATAAATACTGTGGTTTACTGTTGTGTAATTGTGTTATTGTTTATTCTTTAATTATAGTGGGTTTACATTATTAACCACATTAAGATTATTTCATTAGTCTAAAATTATCCTCTTAATATTCGATCATCGCACCTGGCGCATTGATAACTCAGGGGGTATGTAAAGTGGTCAGTCCAGTATGGGCCATATAGCGTGAAGGACACTTGGCCGTAGAAGTTTGAGGACCGCCGGTTTATTGTTAGCGTGTTGGATCGGGGCTGTACCTCCCTACTCGATATGGAATTGTGCCGGGAATCTCTTTGAATTGTGGATGCGCATGGTGTCATGTTGGCCTTAGGGGCGATGTGCCGCTTACTGACGTTCGTGGTTTCGTTTCACTCACTACCTTTGGTGTTGGGTGAGTTTTTTATCAAGTTCCAATCATAGCTCTAAGTTTCCATTCCAAATTGTCTGATTATATTCATGAAAGTTATTGTCTGAGTTAATTTCGAAGCTATTCTTTCTTTTATTAGGGATTTGTATCAAGACATAAATATATGGAGGAATAAAAAGAATTGAGCTCTTCGTTCTGAATGAGTGTGTGTCTTCGGAGTTTGTCCCCTTGCCGATGTATCCGTCAACCCAGTGACTGCTACCTATGATCACTACCCAAGGGTCTCGCCCCTCGCGTGAATCCATACAGTTACAAATATCTGGGTGTCATATTTTGACAATGAACTGGGTTGGCATGATGAGCATGTGGATTCATTTGTGAAAAAACAGAGAATTCTCACATGTTCTGTTTCAGTAAATTGATTTCGGTTTATGTCAATCGTAAAATGTGTACAACTTTTTACGACACTGTGATTTCTAGTGTTTGGGGCTACTGCATGATCTGGGCCCAATTTCATAGAGCTGCTTAAGCACAAAAGGTAGCTAAGCACAACAAAATTATGCTTACCAGAATAAGGTTACCAGCCAAACTACCATGTCACGTGTACATTTTGTGACTGGTATCTTGCTCATTTCTGAAGAGCAGAAAATGGTTAAGCAATATTCTCTGCGTAAGCAGCTCTATGAAATTGGGCCCTGTTGGGGTGGAAATGTTGGGAAGAGTGCCAACAGGTCGCAAAGACAATTATAAAAGCAGCGCGAAGGATTCTTGGGAGTCACGGCTGCTGGTTGGCGAGCTAACTATGTGCTTGAATGGCGCAAGATTACAAAGGTTTAAGAAAAGCAAAATATTACGAATTTTGCACAACTCTGCTGCGCTGTTCAGCTGACTTGGCTCCTCTTCGTTTCAGACTGATCATGAAGGTCAGTCAGAAGCAAGATTTTCCCAGGATTCCACAGAGATTTCAAGGCTCAATAGGGTGGTCTTGAGGCTGTATTTGAAGTTGGCTGTTCCCCTGTCTTCATCCGCACAGATAAAGACAGGCACTGGGGTGACAGGCCCAATGATTTCATTGGATACAATTATTTCATTGGATAAACGTGCTGTAACGTAAGCTTTCCACTTATGTGTTATGATTGGTCTGCTAAAAAGTGTTGAAGTTTGTCAGCTACACCAACAGTTGTTCGATCGTCTGCTGCATGCAGTGCTCTCACTTTCGGTACCTTATGGAGACCATGGAGGAAGGAAATGTGGAGACCACGGACAAAAAAAAAGGGAAAACAAAATTGTCTCCACATGGAATTTCTAAAGACTGGGGTGATGACTGGTAATAGAGAAGAAAAAGAAGAAGAGATGAAAGATAACTTTTGCAAATGTTTTTTTAAAAAGATTGATATCTGCAGACCTTCAGAAGAGAAAATCATTTCAAGAAGATGTAAATAAAAAATTACGTTTTTGATTGGTGCAAACAGCTATTTTTTCCCTCTTAATTGTCGGCAACAGCTACCCTGCAGACGAGTATAGTGTAATTTGATATCATTACTCTCGCAGGGTTGTAAAATAGGTATATTTTATAGTCAGTCAATATCTAAGAATCTCAAAAGAGGGATTGACTTTTGTAAACAATGTCATGATATGAAATATAACTCTCTAAATATGAATTTGTACCCTCTGTTTTGTTCACTTATAACTTTACTGTTTAAATCGAGATAAATCATACTGCGTGTTTTATATTATATAAAACTTGGCGCTCTTCACGTTTTCGTATTAGCTCTTCGTACTATTATCTAGCACAAGAGGCCGTTGGTATTTGTTACTAATTTCAATGTTATCACAATTATAAATAGGCCCAGGCAGAATTAAGTGGTGCCCCACCCGTATAATGAGCAAATAATTTATAATCATCTTTCTCTGGCAATATTCATCAGCCATAACAAAATATAGGCCTATGTCATAGGGAAATCTATCCCAAGGAGATTCTGTCCCCCATTATGGGAAATAAACGTGGGATGGAGGAGGATGATTCAAAAGAGGGCGCTATCAAAAGCAGTTTGTACACATGCAGTTCTCCATTGGGGGGACATAATCTCCGGGGGGCAGAATCTCCTGCCACACCTACACATCGTTGATTTTTAACAGCCGTTGCAGTAAAATTTCTCCGTCACTTTTTAATTCTCCATCATGTGGGATAGAAGCCTTATCAGCAACTTTTTTGTGGTGTAGATATTTTTAAAATTCAAATTCAACAATAAATTTGCTGTTTTATTGTTGTTTTATAGAAGTGATAGATAGAATAGATAAATGGTTCTTTAAGGGAGCAAAAAACAATTTGAACAGATGGACCGACTACTATAGCAAGCAATTAACAGTTCAACAGACGAAACTAAAACCTTAAAATAAAATAAAATAAAAATTAGAGGATAACAAATTAATACAAGAGCGGCTGCAGCCAGTCTTGCCGCAGCCAGACTCAACGCAGCCATTCGCTGACTTGGTGAGTGATATTGCACTGCCAACAAAATTTACCAATTTGTAATTTTTCTCGTGCGGTAATAATAAACAATATCAACCTGAGTGGAACCGGCGTTATTTATTTATTGTTGTCTGTGTAGTCTATTATAGTCAATGGGAAACTGATATTGTTGGGAAACTGATATTGTTTTGGTTATGTTTTCAAGCAAACCTACTACTACTAGAATAAGATGAACCATGTAGGCCCCCTTTATTGTCAAAATAAATGGTAGGGCTACAGTGCTTCTTATATTATAAAACAAAAAATACCACCGCTCAAATCCATCACCCTGTGACGCTCATGGGGCTCCCAAATTTATATTACCCCTCTGGTCATGGGTCATATATTTCATACCATCCCAGTTCCCTTGGGAGTATACAGCATGTGCTGCCATAGCACACCAAGCTGTCAATCACAAGAACCATCTCTGCCCTCACAGGTTGGCTTCCCATTTACCCCTGGGTGAAGAGAACGGCTACCCATTCCCTGGGTGATGACGAGAGAAGCAATAGTCAAGTGCCTTGTTCAATGACACAGGTGTCGTGCACGGGATTCGAACACACACACTCTGACGACTCAGCCACCAGAACTGGAGTCCGATGCACTTAGCTGCTTTTTCCCACTTTTATTGGGACTCTTTCACGGTCTGAAATAATGAGTGCATCTAAACGTGAATTCCTAATTGCATCAAGGTGTGGGGATCGAGGTGTAGTAAACATGATTATGTCTTGATGAAGTAGATCTTCAAGACTTGCTAGCTACTAGATGTAGGCCTATTCTGCCACAAGGAGGTAAATGATACTCCCTATACAGGTGACCTCAATCCTCCAATATCCTCCTCTCCTGTCACTCCACACCAAATTGTTTGGACTTGGACAAGATTTGATATACGATTGTTTTTTGGGGCCTGCAACCCTCATCAGCAGATTTTCAGAATCCTTAATTTCCCCAACCCCGCCGGAATTTCGTCAACAACAGCAACTCAGTTGTTGCGCCCTCTATTGATTCTTTTGCTTCACAAATAGTACACCAAGACGTTCATCATCATAATCAAACAATATCAACACATGGTACCCGACTAACAGTCTTTCTCATTGCGCCGCAGACATTCAAACGATGGCGAGTCCCAGAAATTAATTTTTGAGGTTATAAAGAGACTCAACAATGATCAACACGAGCACTGAGAGCAGTTTGCGAAAGGTTCTTGGGAGTTTTAGAAGAGAGGAATATGTAACATTGTTGAAACAGTGGGGGTCTTTTCCAGCAGACCGTTTGAGTGACGTTGAAAATGCTGCCTCGATGAAACGAACGACGAAAAAAGCATTGGTTCAACACGTCATACAACTCTGTAGCGTGAGTCTCGATTCATTTATTGATTGAACCATCACTGTATCACGATATTGAATGATTGACTTATTAATTAGTTATGTATATATAAAACTATTATAATGTATTGTTAACATTATTATTATAAAAAGTATTGTGCCTTCATCTTTAATTTTAAATGTATAATTAAAATTAAATACCATTGGTTCACTTCAGTTCCTAGCCCCATTTGGTGCCAATATCAGATATACTCTGGACTTCCTCCGATCCTTGGCCCTACGCCCATGTACCTCCAGGAGGTGGGATAATTTTTCGAATATAAACTCACGTTTTTATGCCGAGATTTTTTCCCCAGTCGTCACTCATTGTATCCGATTTGTGAAAAGCACATTAAAACGCCATTGTGCAACCTCGTTTTGGTGTAATTTTGAAGAAATTCTGAGGCGTTACTGCCACCGATTCGAAAAATTATCCCACCTTCTGGAGGTACATGGGCGTAGGGCCAAGGGATCAGAGGAAGTCCAGAGTATTGGCACTATAAATGGGGCTATTCAGTTCCCACTGATTGTTATTATTTAAAGACCAAACACAATGCCCCCCCCCCCCCCCCCCCCCACCACCAGCCCTCTCCATTTTATTAAACATCATGTATTTATTACTATTAGTACATTACCTTAATGCTGGATTTAAAAACTTTTCTTGTATTGTAAAAAAAAAACGAACTTCGCGGCGAAAAAACACTCCACAGAAAAGCCGTCCAGAAACATAAGCGCCTGTAACCGATGGTGGCAGCAAACCTATTATTGATCAAAATAGTGACGTAGCTGGATGTGTGAGCCAGTAACACGACTATTACTTGCCTGCAACCGCGCTCGAAGTTTGACAAGTTATATTTTAAGTTTTACACATATGCGATTAAAACACAGCAAACAGTCGTAGATAGAGCGCAATCTAAAGACGACATTAGTCTTAAAAAACACACGGTTCCCACATGGCTGTGCACCTCAAAAGGTTGAAAGGTCAGCAGTTATATCACCAACGCATCAACGTTCTGTGTGTGTGCGTGTACGACTCGTCGTCGTGTACGGTGTGTGTGTGTGAGTTGTATACTGACTGATGACGACCACCATTCTCTCACACGTGAAATGTACACACAGTAAAAATGTTTAATGGCAACGTTCCGTTTCTTTCGCGATAAAGGGGTGTGTGTTTTTACACATGGAATATCAGAATTTGAAGGGATTTTACAAAGAGTTTTAGGTACAGACATCTGTTGTTAACAGAGGCATTTTTTTCAATTCCAAATGTATGTAGTGATTATTTTAAATTACTTTTGCAACGTGTAACAACATTTCCTACATGTCCTTCCAAACAACAATGTTTTTAATTTGTGTTGATCTGTTTTGTTTTCAACCTCAAGGCATCAATTTGGGGGGGAAAAACCCAAATAAGCCTTACAAGTAACGCAAGAAAATAATCACAACTAAAGTTATCTGAGGATTTATAGGTACGGCCGGGAATCTTGTGAATTTCCGCGGTGTGATGATGAGGAGGATCAGAGCGTATTTCCTTACTCCCCCCATGATCACAGAAATGTATTAAATTTTAACGACACAATTTTTTAGAACACCATGAAACTTATGTTAACCCTTCTAGTTCTACTGTCTGACCATTCAATATCATCCACTGTGGTTTTGAATGGTAGATAAACTATGCCAGCCTGCAATGTAATATCATGTGGTAAATGCATAGATACACAGTACACAGGTACATGTAGTTCTGTGCACAGTTGTGCCATCATACACAACCAGTGCAGTTGAATGGTTTCAAATGGTTGGTCAACTCACTGGAAAATGTTACCAAGAGTAGGAGGGTTAAATTCACTCAAGGATTTCATTCACTGAACGTAAGTTTTTGTATAGTAAATTTCACATGAAAATTAGGAAAGTTATTGTTGTTTTGTGCTGCTAAAAGTCGGTTGTGTGACGACTTTCACTCCCATGCTATTTTCTTGTATTTCCAAACCCAACACAACACGACACGGCGCAGTAAACAGTCGTTTAGTTGTTTCACACGTCCAGCTACGTCATCGTGAAAGCCTCTCGGAAAGTGTTCCCGACGGCTTTTGTTTCATTTTCTGCTGCACTAAGGCAGATGCGAAGCACTTTTTAATAATTTTTTTCGGGGTAAATAAAAATTATGACACCACTATATTTGGGTTTTTGTACTAATAAATGTGTAATGCTCAAAATGGTGAAATTTTTTTTGACCATTTTGTTCCCTCTTTTTGTTAATGTCAGATGTTTATGAATATGAATGATCATGATGTGCCATTTCCCATTGTTCTTGATTGAAGGGGCAATTTTGAACACATCTTGCCACCTCCTGCAACTTGGCGATAGAACTTCACGTACACGTCTGGAAGTACATATGTAGCCCCATTAATTAGTGTGGCTAAGCATGAACCCTGAGCTGAGCCACAGTGCAATTTAGTCGTACAGCTTAAGTTATACACCTATCAATTGTAAGACTCACTATGGGACCCCCGGGAGGGTGCGTCACTGTCAAATATGAGTCGGATTTGCGTGTCCAAAGACACACCCCGAGTCA
Organism: Leptasterias polaris; assembly: GCA_037783415.1. NCBI lineage: Eukaryota > Metazoa > Echinodermata > Asteroidea > Forcipulatida > Asteriidae > Leptasterias > Leptasterias polaris. The sequence goes on along the minus strand of JAZGTN010000093.1, from coordinate 3,911,844 downwards.
AAAAATTTACACACTTTTCACAGATTTGTACGGTCTAAGGAACGATTTGTTAAATCACCTATCGCAGAAAACGGCGCACCACGGACGGACATATCGACGCAGATAAAACCGCTTGTAAACGATGCACGCGCAGTGAATACCAAATAATTCAACCTTGTACGTACCAGTTTCCAGGCATACATGCTGAAAATACATTGCAAGTGTATGCACGAGGCGAGGATTGTACTACTTGATTTTCGAGACGTGCGGATACCATTGCACTATCTATCAAACACACGAAGAAAAAAAAGGGAACAAGTCTACTAAATAACGCATTCTCGTATCCATCCATGACTCGACGAGCGACCCCCTCTATCGTGTGTGAGAGATATATATACTCAAGGGGTCGAGGTTGACAAAACCACTGCGCCATGAATTACATGTGTGGCAGGCTAGGCCTGCTATGCTATTGGAAAATAAACAGCCGTCTGAGCCACTAGTATGTCCTGATCGCTAACTTTCGGGTAGTAAATTCCCGACCCTCAAGCAACATAAATGTTAACAAATACCAACATCATTTTACACAGGCGGGGAGGGTAGGTGCATTATTTGATTCTCCACCAAGTAAACAAAACAAATTGGGAAATGGACATTGACGGACCATGACGTACCTCGAGGCACCGCTCGAAGTGTTTTGGCTGACCCCTTTTGGATTTTGACGTACCCACGGTCACTTTTTTGAGAGTCATGACGCAGACTTGACGCACCCTCCCCGGGGGGTCATATAGTGCGCATCTTGGTGCGCATTACAATTGATAGGTACATGTATATTACGTCACGTCGTCAATGATCGGGCGCATCCCCTTCGCCATGGGCAGGTCGGCGGTTTGAACCAACTGGTTAGGTTCCCTCCATTGGTTTGGCTATAAAATGAACCTTAAAAGTTATTGCAAATAATTATTTTTTAACTTGCTCGGAATTACTTATTCGTTTGTTTTTTCTTTACCGCATCCATCTTGGAAATTGGACCCACAATGTAATGCCATCTTAAAATTTGTCGCCGAGGGGGCAGTGCAAACACAATTCAACGGCTGTTTCAATATGACAGCTGCATGCCACTTTGTCAGTTTTTGTGGGGTTCCGCCTCAGTAATTCAGCTTGCTTAGCTGAAGCTACTACTAGAACTGTAAGAGGTTCGTCAGCGTTCTCCCTTAACGGAGGTCCGCTGGCCAAATGCCAGTTAAAACACCCGAGGACCAGTCACAATTCTCTCCAAGTGGTCCTACTGGCTACATGTAGTTCAATGCTAGAGAGCATCCGTGTTTCATTTGAAATATTGACTAGTGAAAATGCTGTCGGACTAGTGAAATGGCAACTAACATGGTTTAAGGACAAACCATGTTCGTTCCGCTAATCGTCTAATCAATAGCGAAACGAATCTGTTACTTCTAAATGTACGAGTAAGCTCAAGCTATTTTGATAATCTGCCTACAATTGATTTATAAGGCTACTCTAGTAGTAGCTTTACTATCATTGGCTACACTTCAGCTTTCTCCCATGACAGTGCCGGGCTCTGCAGCACTTCAACTTCAAGTAGTTTTCAAAAATTTTACTGGACCAGAATTTTGTTTGAACAAGACCAGGATCAAAATTAACAATGTCACAATGTGTCTCAGATTTCAAAAAGTATTTAATACTTTAAGAAGTCGCCTCAAGGTAATCTTTGGAGATTCAAATTTTTGAAAATACTTTTATTGATTTCCAATCACAGGGTACTTTACACCAAATAGTTTAGCAGTTTATGCTTACTACCATTCATTACCATCATTATAACAAACACTAAACAGGTTTTCAGTTGAAAATATACTGTTGTTTTTTCCAAGGTAATTACCAAAGGATGACCCTATTCTAAGCCCCTAACTATGTTGAAAACAAGAAGAGATCCACAAAGATGAATTCATATATTTGGATTGACCCCAAATGATAAATTATATTAATGATTATTTTTGTTTAAATTACAGTTGAAACATCTTTCCAAACATGCAGTCGCAGAGCTTGAGCTAATTTGTAAGTTTCATATCTAAGTATTAACTGTACATGTGTATGTGTACATGTATGTGTATGAGATTATCAGCTTCCTAGTGTGAAGATGGGTGTACCATGCAGTGTAAATACCAGTGATATGTTTGTGTGTTTTGGGACACCCTCCCTATTTTGAATTTAAAGCTGACTTAGCCCCAGGACTTGTGACAATTGCTTCGTCCTTCAGCCGTTGGTCCCGTGTGTTGTGTAATACTAATATCGAAAAGAGAAAGGGCTTGCCCTGGTGTTTGTTCCTGGATTGATTGGCTGCATATTGTGCCATATCACCTTGAAAACCATTGTATAGGTTTTAACCCTCTTGCTGTCTGACCATTCAATACCATTCACTGTGGTTTTGAATGATAGATAAGCTATGCCAGCCTTGCAATATGATACCATGAGGGAATGCATGTACACAGTACACAGTTAGTTCTGTGCACAGTTGTGCCACCATACACAACTTTGGCAGTAGAATGGTTTCAAATGGTTGGTCAACTCACTTGAAAATGTTGCGAACAGTAGGAGGGTTATATAGTGGTACTTCAACACGTAGCTCCAAACACCTTGGGGGAAAAATACATGTACATGTAGCTCCAAACACCTCGGAGGAAAAATACTGAGCGTTTTGAGATAGCCATCGGGTGTGAAAAAGCGCTATATATAAGAATTGCGTCTTATCATAATTATTATTTTCTTTTATTGGGGGAAAATTATTGTTTGTTATTTGAAACTACTATTAGTGGTATTTGTTTCATATGGAGGGGGGTTCCTTTTTACAAGAGCTTCCTGAACAAGTTTTGTGACAAATAAAGATGAGTGTCGAACCTTTTTTTTCTGACTCTCTGAACCTTCTTTCACCAACTTGTATTTATCCTTGTCATCATCAGATCATCAGAACCATCCCAACAACAGGAAATGGAGTGTTTTTCAACTCACCAAACAAGCAGGTAACCCAATTAATTTCTTTTCTTTTTTCATTTCATTCATTTCGGTTGTGAAGCCTTTCTCAGATTCAAATATTTTTTTTTTTAAATTTCCAAGTAAGTTGTTATATGGTAAAATTCAATTTTGGAGTAATTACCAAAGGTGTACACCGAGTAAACCGAGTCAGGAGACAATAGTGAAAAACAATGCACAATTTGCAGCATGTAAACACAATTTTCTTAATTTTGGTGTAACAACCCAAATCAGCTGTTGTGGTTTTTTCAGGTTTTCAGAAACAGTTTTCTCTAATATGACTTCATTTCAGAGGGAAATATTTCTCGGAAAATATTTGTTCTAGTATTGACTTCATTATCAGTAAGCTTTCAGACTAAAACTAAGCAATCCTACAGTATATAATACCTTTAAATAACACTCCAATTGACATTTCTGAACTACTTAGTGTCTCCATTCCACGACGCAATCTGTGCTCTAGCAACGTGTCACTCCTAGTGGAATTAACTTTATAACATACCTGGGTAGATAGGTCTTTTTTTTCTGTTGCAGCTACCAGACTCTTGAATTATCTTCCCACTAAGCTCAAAATTGTTGTAATAGTAGATTTAAGTTGCTGCTGATAACTCATCTTATGTCTCGTTTCTTTAAAGATGATGTACCTTTGTTCATTGTAATTTTGCCATAATGTAAATAATGGTTCCAAGTTTGTATTCAAGTTTTTCTTTGTCTCCATGCCTTGAGCGCCCAGCAGGGTGATTGTAGTTGGTGGATACATTATTATTGTTATTACTTTTGTTATTATTATTATCGTTATTTGAAAGTAAAGTTTTTTCATAAGAAAGTGTCGGACTAACAGTAATTTCAATCATAATCACCCACTGCTGTTTCTTCATTATTATTCCAGAATTGAAAGAGAAACACCACATCACGACGTTGGAGGAATTCAAGGAAAGACTCGACAAGCAGCTCTCTTTCTACTTCAGAAATGTAAATATACACAATCACTGAAATAGTGAGAATAAATACAAATGCAGATAGTAATAATGGATTTTTTTTTAAAGTTAACCCTCCTACTATCAGCGTGTTTCTTGAGACAACCCACCCACACCACACTATGCCACAACAGTAGCATTTTGTGGTACATGCTGATGTAGAGTGTAGAGCCATTGCCACAAGTGCTTCAATGATAGTGGTAAACTGGAGAAGCCAGCCGGGCCCAATTTCATGGCTCTGCTTACCACAGAATTCTGTGCTTACACTTACAGCACCCTTAAAGCACACACACCCATGTGTCGTAAGCGCAGAATTTGGCGCTAAGCAGAGCCATGAAGTTGGACCCAGCTGTGCTCAATTGCAGTAAGCCATTTTAAGATTTGGTGGACACATTACATGTACAAGGGCACTATTTCTGTTTGGGTATTTTTGTCTGTATACGTCCAAATCAAACAGTGTACTCCTACAGTGTCCAACATACCTCAAAAATGTTAATCGAATTTGGGCCGTTGTTGGAAGGTTCTCAACCTTGGTCAGTATCTGCAGTGGTAATCTGTGGCACTGATTGATCACACATAGAAATACTATTACAGGAAAGTGTGGCATGTTTTACTTAACCATCAGGTGACTTGCATATTGGAGAATTTGAGGCATCTTGGAGTATGCATATAGCAGTTTTATGAGATTAGATCCTGGCATTGTCTCTAAAACCTAGTTTTTTAAGATGATCTTTCTCCTCCTTATTAAGCCTCTTCTACTGGTACTTCCTTGATATGTGTACAGAAGGTCTCTCACTTATCATCCCTTGTTTGTGTCTGTACGCACCTTCACTCACCTCTTCCCTGTATCTGTTCCACAGACCAGGTCCCAACTTTATGTCTCTGCTTTCCGCCGAATTCTGCGCTTGCCATTATTATTCTTTGCTTACAAGTTTCTGCACTAAGCTGTGTAAGAGAAGAATGTCTAGTAATGTGGAGCACGCATGCGCACAAGCAAAAATTCCCTGCTAACCTGTGAAATACACTTGACGTAAGGGCGGAATTCCCTGGATGATTCTTTGCTTACAGTAAGCAGAGCCATAAATAATGGGGCACTTGGGAACTCCTTTATCTTGTTTTCCACCAGCTTACAATCCATTCCAGTTGAAGAGAAATGTGGATAGAAATCAATAGTACATTTTCCATTGTAGCATCTTAACTTTTAATTGTTGTATTGGATGTTTTTTGTTGTAATAGAAATAACTAAATAGAGTTAAAAATCTTCTCCCGCAGGACCCACTGTCATAGAGCTGCTTATGCACAAAATGTAGCGACATGTAAGCATAAAAAGATTATGCCTACCAGAATATGGTTACCAGCCAAAATACCATGTCACATGTACCATCTGTGACTGATTTCCTGCACGATTTTGCTGAGCAGAAAAGAGTTTTTCTGCTTAAGCAACTCTATGAAATTGAGCCCTGGGGAGAGCCCTAATTTCTAAGGCGTTGACGGAATTTACGGCTACGGCTAGATTTCTGTGTCATCATGCGTTGGAAGTGTAGTACATTCTGGTCAACATGCTTAGCAACAGCCGTAGCTGTAGCCGCCAATTCAGATACAACCTAATGCTAGTATACTTGTATCCAGGATCTGTGTGTCAGGAAACAGAGAGATGCTTGGTGGATCCGCCTGGGCATACAGGAGGGAACGCAAGTCCAGAGGCAGACGGCTAGCAATGTGGTGTACATGGTCCATCCGCCACAATCCCAGTTCATCATCCTGTCTACCATCAAAGTTTCCCACAAAGACTGCGTCATGCAGGTAATGTCTCGGGCTCAAGTCTCAACATCTGTACCTTGAGGGGGTTAAGAGCACCAGACTCAAGCTCTGGGGTATCTGATCAGCAGAGTGCGCTAGTCCTGGTCGTGGCACTTGTGTCCTCGAGCAAGATACTTTTACCATAATTCCTTTTCCTTTGAATGGGACATTATGCCGTTTACTAGAATTGGTAGTGAAAAGTAGGGGTTAACCCCAGTGTTTCTGGTTTACATAGGAAGCATCCTTGTTTACAGGTTTCCTCAGGCTTGCGAGCTACAGTGATTAAGTTCACTTATAAGGCATCCGTGGTTTCATTACCAGAAATATAATAACAACCATCAAGCAGTCAATAACGAGTTATTTTCTTATGAGTTGTTTGCAGCATTTTTCAATTTTAAAAGTGATTCTCTCATGTATACTCGGGCCCCCTTTATGAAACCAAATCTTTGGCTTAACCTTTTAGAGACCATAGCGGCCACAAGCGGCTTGTACCAAAACGCCCCTAGCAGTTGCAAACGGCCGCAAAGTTAAACCCATTTTATTCACATAAAGAGGTCAAAGTAAAGGTCATGGCCACATATGAAATTTTCTGATGTTAGTATGTTGACATAGTATCCCAATTTCTAAACAAGAAACTAAATTTTCTCTTTCATTTTATTTATGTTGACATTTTTACCGACAACATTTCAATAAAGAAACTTACAAAGTTAGCAATGTCTGGGCGTTTTGGGATGATTATACGGAAGTGAATGGTCTCTAAAGGGTTAAGCTCCGAAAGTATTGTTGAGAATGACACTTATGAATTGGGACTTCAAATGGACAAGCAGTGCCTAAGCTGGACCCAGAGACTTCAGCTGTGGTTTTGAAAATGGGATGGGGAAAAACACCTGGGATTTAACTTATCTAGAGACTATCCAATTCTGTATAATCATCACAATACAGCCAGATATCGCTAAACACTGTTCATTTTTTCATCAATTTTGTTTCAGTAAATAAAGTAAACAAAAATAATATGAAAACAGAACGTTTTGTTTTGTTTTTAGAAACTGGGATATACTGTATTATGTTAACATAGGAAACATTGGAAAGTTAAAAAATGTTGGTTAAAGTCTTGCGGTCGTTTGTGGCTGCTATTTACATTTTGATATAAGTCGCTTGAGGCCACTGTGGTCTGTAAAGGGTTACTTTTTAGAGCCTATAACTACTGGTATACGAATTTGATACAAATACAAAAGCTTTTGTCTTATTGACAGATCAGAAATGCTTTCATGTCATTTCAAGTAACACAATGTATTGTTTTTCTTTTTAGAGCAGGTCTTATTATGATCGTTTGGAATTGTGTGTTTTTGTTGAAAACATCTTGTTCTGAAATTTTATTTATTTTTACCTAAACAACTTTTTTAGTAGTAGTATGGTGTATCAACAATGTTAATCTTGTGTTTGTTAACCTTGTGTATGTTTTACGATTTTATTCTAATATGCTGGAGTTTGAGCCAATGTAAGACATTATAGGTGCTTTAGTATGGATTCATGGCATATTGTTTCTACCCCCCCCCCCCAACCATCCATATGAAAAGCTGCCTGTTTTTGTTTGATTCTGTTGGACTGCGGACTGCTTCAGTATGTAAAGTGATTACCCTTTGCATGCAATCAGGGCGCCATTTCACAAAGTACTAAGAACCATCTTAAAATGAGTTGTCAGTACTACTTATCAATTAAGATCGATTATACACAGTTAAGATCAATTATAACTCTTTGTGAAATCAACCCCTAGGCATGCCTTATCAGAGTCCAACAGTTTGGGTGTTTATTTGCTATATGGTGTTGGGTTTTGTTAGAGTCAGGAAGGATCCTATTAGATTACTCAAAGGGGTTAGTTTTAAAGTAGTGTTCACACTCAAGAGTGTCGTTAAGATTGTTATTAAAAAGCATGTTAACATCTAGATTGGACCTATTAGTAAAATTTTCCGTTTTTTTAAGGGGTCAAATTTCCAGTTTTTAATTGTTTGACCTGTCTTTTTATCCAGGCTTTGCTAAACAGCCTCCGCTGCAGTGAGATTCGTGAGATCCAGCTGACGGGTCGTGACCTGGACTCCCTGGCTTCCTTGGCTTTAAACAGCAACAGCCAGGGATGGTTTTCACAGTTCAGACTAAACCAGGTGGACACCAATCCTTTGGCCAAGAGACCATCCAGGAAAAGGAAAGGTGCGTGACACTGCCCTCTGTTAAAACATTGGAAAGACCAAGGCTATGAGCCACGCTCCCTGTGCATGACATAAGAATCTTTATGAATTCATGACTCTATTCTTTTATTTCTTGGTTGTTTTTGCCTTGCAGCTCCCTCCTCAGAAATGCCAGACTCGGAAATTGTTTTCGAGAACGAGAAAGAAAAGGAGCTGAGAGATAAGCAGGTCCTCCATTCCTTTGGATCCAACGAGCAGCCAAAATTACAAAAGATAGAGTACAAGGTGAAGCCTAGTTTGAATAAGTCATTTGAGAGTTTTTGTTGTTGAAATGTTTGTGGTACAATGACTTGCCTATAGTCGCAAGTGAATGAAATGAGACGAAAAAAGACCCTGTGTTATAATTTGTAAAACCGAAAAATTTGTGGTCGTCTTTTATAGTATATTGTTGATATATAGTACATAGTACTTTTCTATCAGTTATCATATCTTAATAGATGTAATAGTTTGCATTGGGTTAAAGAATAATATTTTGGGTTTACCAAACACCAATGAGTGATAATGCACTGTATACTCGGTGCTTTTCCCAATACAAGTTCGGGGGGGGGGGGGGGGGGGGGGAGGAATCCACAGGCATACCCATGTCTATTGCATCCTGGAAAAGAAATCTTATAAATACTATTTTATTTAAATATGTTCAGAAATAAAGACTGAGAGCTCTGCTCATTGTGTCCAAATGGAAATATAATCTAGACACAAACAAAGCTTTTTTTCTTTCTTGAAATTGACAGCTTGAGACCAGATTCCGCGGGTCTGAATTTGCTCCTGCCATGGCCCTACACAAAGACCCTTTCCGCTGCCGAGTTAAGTTTGAAGGCCCCAACGTCCTGGAGGGGATTAAGGAATTGGGAAAGACAGGCTTGACGTCGCTACCCTTGCCTCATCACCTTGGAAATGTACACTCTCTCGCCAAAAACCACTTTGTGTTGGCAGATAAGAAACGCAGCCGCCCTGAACAGAAATGAAAACAAAAATTGTTTCATGATTGTGAGCAGTGGAATGCTAGAGTGTATTCGACTGTATAGATCATATGCAAAGGTTCTCCCTGGCATTGTCCGGTGAGAACCGCTGGTCAAATGCTTGCTCAAACACTCAAGGACCAGTCACAATTCTCTCCAAATGGTCCGGCTGAGAGTGGTCCGGCTAGCTCTGTGTTGAAAATCATCCCCATTTAATATAAAACAATGGACTAGTGTGATGACAAGATAAAGGGCAAACCCTGTATGCATATGACGTCACTGCAGTAGGGTGCCCTCATGGTCACTGTTCAATTCTGTGCGCTGTGCGTACAAATCTGTTTCCATTGTGTCATCATCAGTTAACCTCTAACATGGCGGCAAGTTGGCAGGATGAGGTCAGTGGTCTGTTGCACTTGCAGCTGTCCTTTTCATTACGACAGTCGGGCTAGAATTCGCACTCACATTAAATACTTTGACATTTTGTTATGAGGGTTAGCAACGCAATCATCAGAAGGTTGTATTTCTTTGACAACGGCATTGTGAAAGAGTCGCGCATGAACAACCTAACCACAATTATGTCTGGAAGAGAGAAACAAAACTTTGTGCCATCCTGTGCAGCCCCTGTTGATATAAACATGTACAAAGGGAATATGACCGAGGTGAACAAACTTTTTACTGTATCAAATTTTCTAACATAATTTGTTTTAGTTTTTTGGTGTTTTTTTAATGCTGTTCACGCCCACGTTTTTAAAACAGGTCTAGAAATATTAAGAATTTGTTAATAAGCTTTTGCTGATAACAACTGGAACTATTATAAGGAACTGTTAAGCAGAAAAATACTTGCTAAGCAAAATTTGGGTGGGAGCCAGTCACAAACAATGTGTAAACCTCATTGCATTTTGGCTGGTTAACACGTTTCTGCTGAGCAAATGTGAAGTACGATGTCATAGCCACTTTTCCGTTGAGATTTTTTATACATATTGTTTTTTTAAAATTTATTTGTGTTAATGTTATCGCTTTAATATTGTGAATACGTATTAATAAACAAGTAAAAAATATAACAATTTGTAATTTGTGGGTGTCTTTTTGTTGTGTTTTGTTGAGTCTTAAGAGAAGAGATGTTTGAAGCTTTGCATGGTGTGGAAAATAAGAATTAACTATAAATAGTAAACTTGCAAGTACAACCGCATGTAAATCTCTTCAGGGGGAGTGTGGCTGTGAAAAGAGCCAGTGTGGTCTACTCTGCTGGTCTTCAGGAGTCTTAAGAGCTTTCTGAAATAGCGATAAACTAACAGATTCCCTAATGACAGAAGGAAGATTGTTCCAAATCATTGGTCCAGCTAAAGCTGTTCGACGATCTAAACTAAAACAAATTATGTTAGAATAGCGATAAACTAACAGATTCCCTAATGACAGAAGGAAGATTGTTCCAAATCATTGGTCCAGTTACAGTTGAAGCTGTAAAACGATCTAAACTTTGTTTTTCCACAGGGAATTCAAGTGAGTGATGTCAAGTGTATACCGTGTAGTGCACACTTAAACGACACTGCATTTACACGCTTACATGTTATCTCTCACAGTGGTGAGCTTGGAGTGGCTGAGTAGCCCCATGTGACATTGGTTCAAAGGTTCAATAAACAGATTTGATTGTAGTAGGCAGCCTGCATGTTGTGGTTCTATATGGTGAATACATGAGGCAATCAGGTAAGGTTTGATCGTTTTCAGTAAGACAATCGGAGCATACTGATCAAAACGTGGCAAACCTTCCATGATTGTACTCCCACCATGCAAAGTTTCAAATCCTACTTAATACATGACGCACTAAGCAGAGCCAGAAAATTCAGTGATTAGTAATTTTTATTTTGCAGCTATTCAAAATCATCTCCATTCTAAATAGTATTTCAATGATGACTATTATTATTGAATTAAACTATTTAAGTATTAAAAGTTTTACCTTTGCAAATATTAAATTATTAGTTAAAAATGTAATAAATTTAAACATAATAGGATAAAATGGCATACTTTTACCCACATAATGTAAAACTCTATTGTGTTTTGTTGTCAGTTTAGGGCATAATGGAGAACAAAAACGAAACACTTTACTTTGTCTTGATCTAGGAAGACATTTATGATAAATATTATATCTTACATACAAAAGATAACAAAGTTGATGTACCCTGTGATGTGCACATTTATAGGGAAAAAAAACCCCAATTATGCTACCAACTTTAAATACCAGTATCCTCACTCGGTGTATCTCAACATATGCATAACAAAACCATCGAAGTTGCAGGATAATAATGTAAGAATGTACAGAATTGTGTGCTTTCAGATGCCTGAGAAAGGCTTCAGGCATGAAGCCTTTCTCGGGTTCAAATTTGTTTGTGAAAAATTACCTCTTTCTCTAAAACTACGTTACTTCAAAGGGGGTCATTTCTAAAAATGTACTGCTCTTTACCAAGTAAGTTTTTATGGTCATTCATTTTTTGAGTAATTACCAAAGATATACCCTCCCTTTAAACTTTTTGAGCAAGGCTTTTTAACGGCACTTAAATATTGGTACAATATTTGTAATTAATAGTCAAAGACCTGTGCCCACTTTCATACAAAATATTGCTTTAAAGAATTCAGTCACAGAAGGTACACATGAAATTGTATTTTAGCTGGTAACCTTATTCTGGTAAGCATAATTTGGTTGTGCTTAGCTAGTTGTGCTTAAGCAGATCTATAAAATTAAATCACAAATAAATAAATCCACACTTTTATGTTGTGACTAAATGGGTACCTGTGAGGGTAGAGGTTGATATTGTGTTTGAAAAAGCCTTCTGAGCGCCACGGCAGCTCGGGCTGTATACTCCCCAGGGAGTTGTTATTGGCCCAATGGTAAAATGCGCTATATAAAAACTGGTTATTATATTATTACAAACCTGTCAAAGTTTGCTCAATGCATCATTGATCATTGGAGTCACACGAGAAAGTAGTGATAAAAAACTTGGCGGTTTTGCACTCTTACGATCGAAACTAACCGTTTCACTCATTTCTAGAAAATAAACTGCAGCACTTCATGCAAAAATATTTCAAAGGACATTTTCCACCATGACCATCTTCATACCATGTGAGTTGTGTGTAAATCTGTGAACATTTATATTTTTACTCTCACAAATGTTGTGCACTCTCTTTAAGATACAGAAATGCAACAACATAAAAACAAGGAAAAAACCACAAGGGAAACCGACTGGGTAAAATTTTAAGTAATTTTGGGTTAAACATTTACAAGAGCAGAGTTTGAACCTGCCACCTCTGGGTTAACATGCCAGTGCTCTACCTACAGAGCCATCTAGCCCTAATGTTGATGTTCTCCCTATTTTGTCAATATCTTTGTTTGGGGGTGCCAGTCAAAAGCCATTTAACCCGCTGTAAGTACCGTATAGCCAGGGGTCACAGAGATTCAGCACTTCTAAATGGCACCACTGAACAAAGATTATTGACAAAATAGGGAGACTGACAACATTAGGGCTAGATAGCTCAGTTATAGGTGGAGCACTGGTACGTTAATCCGGAGGTCGCATGTTCAAACCCACTCTAGTCAATGAAGAATTCTCTCATTTATGGTCGAGTACACTTCAATACTCAATGAATAGAAAGATACTACGACACAGCAAGACATTAAATAATTCAAATGAAAACACAAGACTGCTGGACTTGTCCAGTCTTGAGTTTACTGGCCCGATGCTAAAATTACTGGCGTCTGGCGTGCGGTCCAGTGTTTTAACTTTGAGCCCTGTTACCGAAATCACACATTTTCAAAATAACTGATGGAGCATAAGCCCCAGCCACAGTCCAAGCCTCAGCAGCCACATTCCAAGCCGAACCTGTGGTCTTTAGTGAACTGACTATATCCAATCGCGAAGCCATGCATTCAGACACAAGCCAAAACATCCAGGTGCAGTCCGAGCAGATTCCACAACCTCACTCCTCATTTGTGTAGAGCCCAATGTGCAAAAAAAAACTCTTGGGATTTACTCCTCAACCTCTATCTCAATACCTTGGTGGTCGAGTTGCACAGTGTGTATTGAGATGTCATCTAGACCCTGCAAGGTGATAAAGATTTTTTTTAAAACATGGCTGGGGCTATGAAGTAATGTCACAACATTTCACAATTACTTTTGGTAATATTTTCAAGCGAAACTTTTCAACTGAAGTCAGTCGTGTAGCACAACCTTGCACAGAACTGTGTTTACCTTGCACAGAACTGTGTTTTAAAATTTGCTAACTTCACTGAAGGTAGAAATTTATATTCTTCTTAAAAAAGCCTAAATTGTAGGATAGAGGAAAACATGCACCAGGCAAGGAGTTCCACAGAAACGCAGTACGTAGAAAAAAGCTGTTGGAATGGCTATTTGTTCTACATCTCAGCAAAGCAAGAGTGTATGGGTGAGAAGAAGCGGAAAGCCTGGTTTCACACTCAAACATCCTGATAGGAGGAACCAGGTCGCAAACACTGGTGGCACATTTACCATGAAAATATCTGTGAAAAAGACAGAGGCTGGCTACAGACCTACAGTGGGAAAGAGGTTGTAACGTTGAGCCCAACCCTTCACCAAAGATAAATGACGAGCAGAAGCTCCGGCCCAAATGTGACCACAGTACTCCATTAGGGGACGTGTAGTTGTCTTATACAGGTGGAGATATCAGGAGATAAGAACTTCCGAGCTCGATAAAGACAACCAACTCCCATGGCAGCACTCTTTGCAATGCCTGAGATATACCTCTCTCAACTGCCACTAGTGGAGACGTTTAGTTCAAACTGTGAACATATTCACCACAGAAGAAAAAGGCTCATATGGGGCACAACTGTCTGTGTACATGACAATCTTGTCCACAGTCCTGAAAACATCATGTGGAAAACAAAACACCCAAATGAGGAAGTATGTTTTAAACAAATGAAAGATATAAAATACTTTTGCCTGAGAGCTTACCTCAAGGGACCCAAGTATTTCTCTGACTTGACTGATAGCGTTGGGCTCTTTGGTCATCACATACATGAAGCCACCACCCCCTGCGCCAGCTAGACACTGACCGTAGACATATGGCTGTAGTGCTTCCATCATACGCTGGACTGCTAACGGATCACAGCCTGGGGCCATCACCTTCTTCTGGCCCCAGTACCTCTCCAGGCAGGCACCCACTCTTAGGAGGTCACCTACAACAATGACAGAGTATTTGTACTTTTAGAAAGGTTTTCTTAGCCATCTTTCTAACTGACTTTGTGTCTCTGCTTGGCACTATAAAAAGGATAACTCCATGGTTGGTGTATATTTGGTTTGCAATAACACCATGTGTTTATTTACTTGCTAGGTAGATTTTGTTCTTTGAGAAGTTGTCTTACTATTATTCTACTGCCGCGGAGTAGATTATTCGGAATTCAGGAGACTTCGGGAGACTTCTCAGTTCTGAAAAGAACTGTCCTGCTTATTAACTATTACCTGGGCAAAGGTAGGAAATCGGCCGGGACTACTACTTTCGCTTGTGGATCAAGGGGACTTCTCGTTATTTACACTGCCGCGGAGCGAGTTCTTAATTGGTCTCAACGTTTCGACTAGCTTGCTCTAGTCATCAACTATGGTTGGTGTTAGCATATTTTACAATGTAGGCAGCCAGTCCAGAAACAAGCCCCTACTCTTTTACAGTAAATGTTTTGGATGTTTTACGAGCAGTTGACCCCTTGCACCAACACCACATGCGGCTACCCCAGCATGATAATTGGCCCTTGGGAAAGTAGGAACACTTTATTAACAATAATAATATAATAGTGTACATTTAAATTGCCCCGTGTCTGTCACAAATTACACTCCTGGCGCCGAAATATCAAAATCAATGGAGATTATTAAGAATGATATAAGATAAAGCAACACAACATCTTGAATGGTATACAAGATGCGATGGCGCATACTGCTGTTAGATCATGCCAGAAACAGTGGCGCAAACCTCATCTTTTCACAATAAGTGTACTGGACTATTTTGTGTGCATTACACAACACACTGGACCTATGGTTTTACATCCCATCTTAAGGATGAAGCATTGATGGTCAAGTGCCTTACTTAGGGACACAAGTGTCAAGACCGGGACCAACATGTACACATGGTGTAGGCTTTAATAGACTTCAACTGACCATCTAAGAAAGCTTGCCGACACTCCCAGGCATTCCGTGTCAAATTGTCGCAATTCTCCACTAAAAATGGCGACCTTGCATACCAGTTCCGAATGACATCTTGGAGCAAATTCCTGTAGAGTTTTTTTTAGGGTTGGGGAAGAGATGGAAAAAGTGGAAGACAATTCTTTTGAGTTGAACTGAACTAAGAATTTTTTCTGTCACTGAAAAAATGGATAGGCGAGACAAACTTTGATAGTGTTATTAAATAAAAACAAACTTGTTCACAATTATAGTAAACAGCCTTTAATAAGTTGAAAGGAAAACATACACTCCTATTGTTTACTAAAACATTTGTTGTGCTATTGATATGAAGTTTCTCCATGAAAAGGTAGACTTCTAAAATATGTTAGTCTACCATATCGTAACTTTCCTCTCTCCCCTTGGAGGTAGTCTGAGACTATTCCCCGTAAATGCTTGGAAGACTTACCTCGCCAGTCTAGTCTTTCCAGTGTATACAAGTAGAAAGTGCTCGTTGAACTTGCTCTGGGTCTCTTCACTCAGTGGGACGGGGGTGATCTCTACTTTGAGGGGCAGTTTGCCCTCACAATGGCCAATATTGACACCAGGAGTACAGCCTGAAGTGGTGAGGGGAAAGACCCTTAGTTTCTACATAGTGACTTTAAATAATATGATTTGATAATAGCATTAGAAAGAAATTTGATGCTTGGAAAGAAATTTGATGCTTGGAAAGAACTGCTATGCTAGCACAGCAGACCTAAGCTCTGTGGTCATCAGAATACCCATTTAAATAAGTCAATCAACCTTTACTTTGATTAGTCACAACCATTGGAAATGCAAAGGCCAAGATTGCAATAATATTGTTTGTTTTGCCCTACAATAAAATGTGTAATAAGCACCATATACTCAGTGCATGCTTTCCAGAGTTCAGCGGGAAAATGATCACACTCAAACTACTCGGTCGGGATTCGATTGAACCCACACCCCCCATATTCTTGAGCAGATGTCTTAACCACTAGAACACTATTTTACACTTCAGTCATTGAGAGTGTCATACTGTACAGCTGCTGTGTCTGGTTTAGTAGTGCAAAAAAGGGAGACTTAGTCAAAATTCAGAGAGTTGCTAAGCGGGCCGGCAAGATCTTTGGTAGAGAACAGGACATAAGTGCAATCTGTAATGCACGAATTTTAATTAAGGCTAAGTCAATTTTAATCAATGACACACATCCATTACAGGAATTTTATGAGGAAATGAGGTCTGGTAGGAGGCTGAGAAGTCTGAAGTGCAGAACCAATAGATATTTAAACTCCTTTTTACCAAATTCTATTCGTATTCTTAACGACAGTCAGTAACTTTCTCTCCTGTTATTCCGTGTTTTTATTTCTATGAAGCAAATTTTGTATGTGCCGTTGTGTTTATGCAGTTTTTAATGTTTTTATTAGTGTAAAATATTGTTCTTCTTCAACTTAATTTGTTATTCTGTAATTTTTAATAATAATATTTATTTTTACGGTGAGCATGTTCGACAGAGCAAATTTCCAATTTATGGACAATAAAAATATATTGATATTGATATTGACAAGACATACTGGTGCACCAACTCAATTGCAATTGGTTAGTTCTGGTAATGAAACCAAGGATGCTTCAAAGGATGCTTCAAAGGATGCTTCAAAGGTCTGTAGCTCACAAACTTGAGGAAACCTGTAAACAAGGGTGTTTGCTATGTGAACCAGAATCACCAGGGTTAACCCCAACTCTTTCATGATAAGTATTCTGGGTTCTTTTACGTGCACTACCAATACTAGTACACGGGACTTACGGCTTCATGTCCCATCTGAAGGACAAAGCAATTATGGTAAAGTATCTTGCTTAAGGACTGGGACTCCAAAGTCGCACTCTGCTGGTCAGAAACACCAGAGCTTGAGTCCAGTGCTCTTAACCCCTCAGCCACGCCATGCCATGCCACAGTGCATTTGGGGCTGGGCTTAATGGAATAGTCCACCATTGACCCATATAGTGGGTTGCTACCATGGTGATTGGCTTTACTGACCTCCGACCTGGTCCTGCCATCCTCCACCCGTAGTCATCATCTGCTCCAAAAGAAGCACCTACGATAATAAAACAGATTGAGAAATTACTTCCTGCTGAAAACTAAGAGAGTTCACAACAAGTTTACTAATAGAAAAATCCACAATAGACCGAGCAAGCCTGGAGAACAAGCTGGCTCAATCAGTGGTTTCGTTCCCTGCCTTTCACCTCTGTGGACACAGGTTCAAATCCCACCTCAGACTGGAGCCCTGCATGTGGATTGTGTTTTTCAGTCCCCGGTTTGGGGTTTTCCTCCCACATCTAAAACTGAACATTTCTTCTTATTCCTAACCACCATCCTGTTAATGGTGATTGCACTGTTGGATGTGTAATGAAATAAATAAATCAATCAATAAAACAAAAGCTCGAGCATACTCAAATATGTTTTGGGAACCCTGGATTTGGATATACATTGCCTTCATGTGTGAAGGAAACAAAATCACGTACTCCAACAGAGCCCAACATTCAAATACTTGAAGGACTTGTACAATCTACTTGTTTTAAACACCAAGCTAGAATCCCACAAAAAATATACTTTTCTTATCAGTAAACTCTCATACCCAACTGGCCCTTGCCACAAAGTTCCACAGGAGACTATGAAGACCAAGTCCACAGTACACAAACCATGTGGTTTCTACATAACACCAAGCGAGTATTCTGATAGTAATAGGGTGAACTTAACAAACACCTTCTGCTATTTGAGTCTGGTTTACGGAGAGAATGACATTTGATGAAGGTGCAAACTTACTGCGTGTATAAGTGAAGAGTGATCGTAGACCTTGCCCGATAGCCTCCACAGCACTGCAATGACAGCCCCGGCAAGAATACTGCTGGTTCCTAGACCTGGTTCAAAACAAAGGAATAACATACAACACTCCTACTTCTGTTTCCAGTGAGTTGACCAACCATTTGAAACCTTTCAACTGCTGCACAGGAAATGTACAGTGGCACAACCGTGCATAATAATAACAGTGGCTTCTTATACAGCGCTCATATTCGTCACTCAGTGATGCTCAAGGCACTTCAACAGTCAGTACTTTCCTGCAAGGTATGTGGAGCTACGTTTTGAATACGAGACCTATTCCTTTATAGCACCATGTAATGGTTTACAGGGTGCTGTGGCGCAATAAGCTGCCGATCAGACCAGGAATGCCGGGGCGAACCCCTTCTCTTTTCGATAAGTGCACTGTGTTCCTTTATGTGCATTACACAATACACGGGGGCCAACGGCTTTACGTCCCATCTGAAGGAAGAAGCAGTAATGGTTAATTGAGTGTTTTGCTTAATAAGGACACAAGTGTCACGACCGGGACTCGAACCCAATCTCTGCTGATCAGAAACAACAGAGCTTGAGTCCGGTGCTCTTATCCGCTCGGCCTTGATATTCAGATTCAGATCAGATTCAGATTAATTTTATTGGTCCATAAGGAAATTCAGTATGTCGGCATTACAAAGAGCACATGAACATAGAACTAACCCGAGCACAAGTGTGTAATGGGTAGATCTGTATTCACCACATGATATCACATATTGCAGGCTGGCATAGTTTATCTATCATTCAAAACAGCAGTGGATGATACTGCATGGTCGGAAAGTAGGAGGGTTGACTGTGTACTATGTAGATGCATTCATCACATAATATTGCATGCTGGTATAGTTTATCAATTCAAACCACACTTTGGTATTGAAGGATCAAACAGTAGGAGGGTTGACTGTGTACTAAGTAGATGCATTCACCACATGATATCACACTTAAGCTCATAGCCCTAACCCCACTCTCCCACCCCAGCCAAAAAAAAGACCCCTTTACCTGATCCATGAGGTAGATCAGACCATGTGTTGAGCTCAATCCCACATCCATATTGCCTCATCAGTTGGTCTCGTAGTGACTCTGACGAGGACAGGCTTACCAACTCCGTACAGTGTACTGCCGCTTTCAACAAAGCCCCTAGAGAGGTAATACAAAACCACACACACTCTTTTATTACCAATTTTGTATTTTACCTGAATCTGATGTCTACATTATGAAATCAAAATTTGACTTTTGACTTGACTTAAGGAAAAATGACTGTGTACTCGATTTCTCCCAATTCTTGCAGGAAACATCTTGTATCTTTCACATGGTCATATTAGGCTAGTTACTTCAATGGTGGCAATCAAAATAAGACACAGTAGTGTGGGGTCTTATTAAATGTTATGTCCTTAACCTTGGCATTATTTCTACAGAAAAATTTCTCTTGACGATTGGTACTGATGTGAACTTTATACAGTTCTCTTGTGCAGCGCCCAATATGGCTACCATTCCTGATATGTAGCAGACTGAGAGGGTGTCCCCCAAATGTTCTCATACTTTCACAGTCTTTATTCCTCTTACAACAGTCTTTATTCCTCTTACAACAGTCTTTATTCCTCTTATTTATTTATTTACACTTACATGTATTGTAATTTTTAATTGTATTATTATTATTATTATTTTTTAATATTTTGAATAACTGCTTAATTTTATAGATATTCTATTTAATGAATTTTATCCTAAATGTATTAATCACTGTTATCCTATTAGTTCGGAGAGCCCCTCGACAGAAACTTGTTTCTTTTGGGTAATCCTACGGGAGCTTTTGGGGTGTTGTTTTCTGTTATGTTTACTACTCAGTGTTATTTGTACATGTAATTGTTTTGTCTGTAGTTCACTGTTTGTATTATCCCGGAAAATGAAATAAATAAATAAATAAATAAATAAACAGAGGTACCCGCACCACCTAAAATCTAAACAAGAATTCCTGAGATTCGCAGAACACTGAAGACACAATAGGAAGGGGGTACACCAGCGGCTATGGCTGCGGCTTGATTGCCACATTGATATGCGTTGAAGGATAGTATGTCCATAGCAACACCCTTAGCAACAGCCGCAGCTGCTGCAGCTGCCACAGCTGCCAATACGAACCACTAATAATACTAATAGTAATACTAATAATAATAACACTGGGTTCTTTTACGTGCAATACACAACACAAGGAACCTACGGCTTTACGTACCATCCGAAGGACGCAGCAATAATGGTTAAGTTTCTTGCTTAAGGACACAAGTGTCGCTACCGGACAAATACTTACCCAAAGCCTGTGGGTGTTTGTAGTCTGTGATTTGAGACAGCTCCTTGCAGACAATCTGAACACTCTGGGCTGGGTCCTTCCCTAGAACTAGCACAATATGTGGTCTGTACAGACAAAGAAACAAATCACAACATGGCAGAAATCAGTTATGCTCAAGACCTAGATGTAGAGGCGGGTTAGGGATTCAGTTTTGCTGAAGTTGAACCATTCACTGGCATGCATTCGGGAGGATGGGGGCACTTGTATCCTTTAATTCATATTTTTAATCTCCAACTTTTTGTGTGGTTGGCAGTTTTATTTTGTCCATTTGTCCTTTTATGTTAGGCCTTTTGTTCGTTTTTAGTTTTTTATTTCCCTTTTTACGCACCTTCTGCCAGCCAAGTTGCTTTTTGTATTTTATCTTTGATGTATTTTTACATTATATTTTTTTATTATTATGAGAGGTCCCCAAATGATCAGCTATCTGGATGGGTCGACCTCGTTAAATATTGTTTTAAATAAAATAAATTTGAAAAAAAAAAACCATAAAGGGTTTGTTGGTTTTCAAACAGTTGTTTCTAGCTCATTTCAACAAGGTTTGTAATTAGGCAAAAAGGAAAACTTGATTAACACTTTGAATCAGAAAGCTAATGTCCCTTACACACTACACAATTTTCCTAGGAAATCCCAGGGAAGATTGTTTTGACCTTTTCACACTTGGAACTGCTAACCATGGCAAGCTCCCCAGAAAAAAGCCATTTCCCGGGAAAGCTACCCTTACTTTGGAGTAAGGTAAGGCCTGATAACCCCGGGTAAGCATCCTGAGTATGCATTTTTAATAGGAAAAATGGCTTTAAGAGTGAAACGAACGTGGGGTGGCGATGGGGGCTAAAATTCCCCAGGAAATTTCCGGTGTTTTATTTCCTGTCAATTAATTGGCTTGGTAGTGTGAAAAGAGCTAATAAATTCCTACCAGTACCAACCCTCCAGGGAAATATCTCTGTGGTGGAGTATGGTCAAAGTCAAGGATAGCATTCGAAAACCTGACAAATCACTGTTGCTTGTTTTGATTGCAGCAATTGAAATAAGCTGGAAATGAATGATGGACAAAATCTCTTAAAACACAGGTTGTTCTTTTTGGGGTCACTTAACCTTGACCTTTGAGTTCGATGGAATCCTCACAGGTTGGTTGTGTTTATTGAAAACTAGAGAATGGAATCAATTCACTTTTCCAAAAATACAAATCAGACAGACTTACTCTTCAATCTTCCTGGCCCTGGCTCCTGTTGGCTTCTTGCCGTCCATTCGAATTGCAGCATCGATGACAGCCCCGCCGTGCTCGTACGTGATTGGTGGAGTGTCGGACCAACCACCGGATATGTCCATTCTGGCTGGGCAAGTTGCCGTCACCCATTTATTCATCGGTGGAGCATCACACGGCTTAGTGGAAATAAACTGTCAGAACAAGACAAAACAAAATCAGTGGAGATGTCTTTCTGGAATCCCTTGCTTTAGAAGTGCTTCAAGGACAGTAGGGGTGTATTTTGCTGACCCTGACCAGAAACACTGATCTTTTTTGTTAAACAAGAAAGTTGTCTGTTGCTTTGCAAATTATTTTTGAGAGAAACCCACCTCTTTTGTTGTCATAAAAGGAAGCCTCATGAGCAACTCACCTCTTTGGATGCCATAAAAGCAAGCCTCATGAAAAACTCACCTCTTTTGATACCCTAACAGCAAGCCTTTTGAGAAATTCACCTCTTTTGATACCCTAAAAGCAAGCCTAATGAGAAACTCACCTCTTTAGATGCCATCACAGCACGCCTAATGAAGATCTGATCAGCTCCCTCATAGTGTCTGGCCGCTCGGACCAGTCGATCCGGTCTACCCAGCCAATTGTTACGCTCCTTGGCCAATGCCTTCACCCCTTCACAGATCTTACCCTCCTATCAGAAATAATTTGTTGTTTGTTTAAATAAACAATAAAAGAAACTCTGTGTTTTTAAATACTCAAAACTTATTAAATAAAGCACATCAAAATCTTTAATCTACCCATCTGCCAGGTTGCTAATCATGTTCAGTTGTTTTACAAATCAATTTACTTCCATTTTCTACGTAAACTTGGTGATTTATATTTGCTAAAAAACAACACCTAACATGCCTAATGGCATATTGGAATAAGTGACCTAGTTTTGCTCAGCAAGATTCTTTATGTTTGTGCTGACAAGCTAGTTAAAATAAGCCCCAGGCCCAATTTCATTGAGCTGCTTAAGATTATTGCTTATCATTTGTTCTGCTAAGCAAAACTAAGCAGGATACCAGTTACGTTTGGTACATGTAAAATGGTATTTTTTAGCTGGTAACCTTTTTCTGGTAAGCATAATTTTGCTGTGCTGAGCAACTTCTTGGGCTTTAATAAGCAGCTCTATGTAATAGGGCCATGGTAGTAGGTGACACTTTGACGTGGGGGGGAGGGGGGGCTCTTACCTCAAGTAGGTCAAAGGCGCTTTGCCATGCAGCATTAGCGGCTGGTCCGCTACGCAAACCACCCTTCCCATTGGCCATTGCACCCAGGACGTTGGCAATGAAAGCAAGACCACGAGCCGCTATGCTTGGTGAGTTGCTCTCATAGATTCCTGTTTGGAATACAATACAAACAAATCTGTCGGTCATATCCAATTTTTTAGGTAAGACTTGAAGCTAAGCATGTGGTATAAAGAAAAGGTTTTGGTGACTATTGTTATTAGTGTTACATTTGTATTTCTGCAGGACCAGCCCCGGATGGCTGGATTAAACTCTGTTTAAAAAGAGCAGCGGATGAACGGTTGAATGGCTTCTGACTGGCAACCCCCGAACAAAGATATTGACAAAATAGGGAGACCGCCAACATAATGCTAGATAGCTCATTTGGTTGAGTGGTGGCACGTTAATCTGGAGGTTGTTGGTTCAAATCCCGCTCTAGTCAATTTTTCTTTGTTCAACCCAAAATCATTTAAAAACATTTACCCAGTCAGTTTCCCTTGTGGTTTATTATTTGATGGAAAGAGCAAAATGAGGATCAGTATAATGACTGGAGAAATGAAACAGATGTATATCACCGAGCCAACCTGAATCCGCCATGTGGTAGTTTCTCTTTTCAGTGAGTTTGTGTTGGCTCTAAAAAGAGCCGGTTGGTTACTTGACCTTTCGACCAGTGTGCCCTAAGAACTGCACCTGAAAGCTAAACAAATAAAGTCTGTCCAAAGCCAATATGGCTCATCAGGCCGGTGTTTATATCCAGTTTCATTGACATTAAACGACTGAGAATATTTCTATTCCCCCTGGACAGGATGCGAGTCCATTGCAGGTTACTCACTAGCTCTTGCTGGTACCCATTTGTACTCCTGGGTGGAGAGAGGCAATTCTAGTGAAGTGCCTTGCTCAAGGACACAAGTGCTGTGACTGACCATGCCAGGATTCGAACCCACATTCAGAACTTTCTGAAATTGAGTTCACTTCCCTGGACCGCTCTGCCACGACACCACACTAAACTGTTGAAAGCAACTGTGCTTATTAATTGGCTTAACAGCTTGCGATCATCCAGGCCGGAATTCAGACCCATCAGACCCATTGTCTGGTTCGGCACAACCTGGTAACTACCTTGATCTATGCACTCCAGAGTCTGCTGTGCATATCCCTCCACTGCAGCACTTCTAAAGAACGGCATCAGGATCTGGTTTCCACCTCGGATTAGAACTTCCCGTACCCTACGTCGACCTCCAGCGTAGAAAACGTCTCTACAATTAAAATGAGTCAGTCATGTTACTCACAGAATAGATGCCAATTGATGGTAAAACTGCCCAAATTGAGATTTACTTGTACTCCGATTGAGTTATACTCGTATCCCAATTGGACCTGCATTCTCTTGATGAGGATATCAATGCTAACCAATAAGACTCACAGGCTAATAGACAGCATCAAAACTATCCCAATTGAGGTATTCTTGTACCCCGATTGAGTTATACTCATATCATGATTGGACCTACATTCCCTTGATGAGGATATCAATGCTACCCAATAAGACCCACAGGCTAATAGACAGCATCAAAACTATCCCAATTGAGGTATTCTTGTACCCCGATTGAGTTATACTCATATCATGATTGGACCTACATTCCCTTGATGAGGATATCAATGCTACCCAATAAGACCCACAGGCTATTAGACAACATCAAAACTATCCCAATTGAGGTATTCTTGTACCCCGATTGAGTTATACTCATATCATGATTGGACCTACATTCCCTTGATGAGGATATCAATGCTACCCAATAAGACCCACAGGCTATTAGACAACATCAAAACTATCCCAATTGAGGTATACTTGTACCCTGATTGAGTTATACTCTCATTCCAATATTCTTTTGACGAGGATATCCATGTTCTTCTATCGAGAAATATCTGGGTGCAATGGCAAGTGGTACTCTTTGGAGCCCATGACACCCAATGTTTGTACCCGCACTACATGTTTGGTACTCTGACTCAATCCAATTCATAGTCAGACAAGCAGATACTTGTTCTCAATTTAAAACACATCTCAAAACCTATCTATTTCGGAAATCATAGCTTCGGCTTTGGTTGTCCTTTGTGTATAGCAGAGTTCCTGTTTTTGTTTGCGCCAGGAGTGTCATACTTGACAGACATGGCGCACTAGAAGTGTTCAACATTATTATTATACGCTAATGAGTCTCATTATGACACCAACCTTCTCCAAGCGAATTCGGCAGAGAGGTCCACACATGACAAGATTTCCTCAAGAGAGAGACGCCATGAAGAGCGCCACCTTGCCAACATGATGGGGTCTTGTTCCCCACCTTCTAGCCACAGTGTATCTCTGATACCGACATCTTCTTGAATGTTCCAGACTGGGAAGAGTTTGGCGTTGAAGAGAGTACGTTCATAGTCGGTCTAAAATGATGGAAAAAAAGACAAAAAGTTTCAGATGGTATTCGATATGCGAGATTCACAATACAGTGTTCTTGCCTCAGTTTGCCCAGCTAGGAGAATTACGCAGTGTGCCATGGGGTAGAGGTTGACTAGTTGTTGGTCATCGCGCAGACCCCAGATGTTTGTCAAATTGTTGGTTGGAACGCAGCCAGCGGCAAAAAGTTACAGGAAATTCCTTGTGCCATCAAAACCACTGCTGTTACATATGAAGACCCCATCCCTCCAGATCAATGTTGCTTATTTCAATTGCCGCAATCAAAATAAGCCTGATGTGAACATGCATAAATCCCTGTCAAGCAGTAAGCTGTTTTCATTGCTTTCACTTGAAAATGGCTGACAATATTTGATGGAGTTTTGACTGGCTGGTTGGATGGTGTGTTTATTGAAAACAGTCGGATGGAAATCAATTTACTCTTCCAAAAACTAATCATGTCTTATCCCTTGTTCATTCATGAATACACGACTGAAACTCAAGCCATAACTACCTTCTCAGCAATTTTACTTTCTCTTTCTTCTTTATTTTTTTAAGAAATAGTCCTGGTTGAGTAGTCTAGTGCACTAGTCTCAAGCTCTGGTGTTGTTAGAAGGTGGATCCTGGTCAAGGCACTTAAAAGCAAGAAACTCAACCACAATATGATGGGACTAAAGCCGCAGGTCGTGTGTGTTTGTGTAAAAGAGACCAGCACAGTTATCTTTAGGAGAAGGGGTTTGCCCCGATGTTTTCTGGCAAATAGCTGGCTGCAGATTGCGCTGCATCACCTTGTAAACCTTTACAAGGTGATACATGAATGAGTCTTTAAAAAATAGCTTTGCAAACCTGTCATATATATAATGAGCACTTTGAGACACCCATTAGTTGGGATAAAGTATAAAGCATGAACTTCAGTGAGGCTAATAGATCGATCCATTAAGCCCCGCCTCCTTACGAGTTGACCAATCACAGCCGCGAAACCCGATCACCATTAGTGCAAAGATCACTAAACGGCTCAAATGGTGATCAGATTTCGCGGTTGTGATTGGTCAATGAGAAATGGGCGTGGCTTAATGGATCGGTGTATTCACCTGATGAGTGGGCCAGAGATCTTCTTTGTCGATGCCGGTTCTTGTCAGGAACACAATCCATGGTGAGTTACAGATTGTGCTTGTCCTTTTCACGTATGGTGTCTGTGGAGTAAAAAGGGGGGTTCAAAAAGAGACAAGTCTGTTAAAAATTATGCAATTCAAACTTATGTCCCATGCGCTAAAACACTAGGCTAGAGCCATGTCAGTAAAACTTGAGTACGGTATGTTTTGAAATGGCTCCAATGGATAAAAATCTACAGACACAAAAGATGAGTACTACGTATTTAGTCTCAACAACCTCTGATAACTTTTTTTTTTTAAACTTACGTCAAGATTGTCAAACTTGCCCAGGACAGTGTAGACCATCCGAGTTGTCTTCAGACTTCCCCCTAGCCGAACATGAAATCCTTGCAAGAAAATTCCGGAAGAAAGCTGATGTCTCGCCAACACCTACAACAAGTTGATTGAGAAGTAAAAGCAATTATCCCAATTTAAGTAATAACTAGTTAGTTAAATGGTTAGTTCCTCTTATCTTTCCCTTATAACATCAAACCCACAATTCACCCATGATACAGTTGGCCTTTGAAAAAAGTAGGAACACTTTATTGATTACAAGGACTATTGGATTTCACAGATTTTCAGACTCTTTAATAACAGTTTTGCTGTTTTTTTCTGAGGGGAAAGAAAATTGGAAATCAGACATAAGTAGAAAGAACATCATGCCAGTAAAAATTATAAGCAAATTCTCAACTGATGTCAAAATAGTCCATAATATAATCAAGGATAATAGGAATGGTTTTGCTCTTATAGGATTGAAAAAATGAAGAAATTATTTTTAAGAACACACAAGAATCTCAAATTGATACAGAAGAAATTGAGTTGGGACACAATCAAATGTGTTCACACCAAATAACAAAGACTAAATCTACAAATATTATCCCAAAAGGTTATAAAAAACTACAAAATCAATCAACAGAGCATCCAAAACCAAAATCTAAATGGCGTGTCATGGCCGAGCAGATAGAGTACTGGACTCAAGCTCTGGTGTTTCTGACCAGCAGAGTGTGGGTTCGAGTCCCGGTTGGACACTTACGTCCTTAACCATTACTGCTGCGTCCTTTGGATGAGACATAAAGGTGTAGTTCCCATATGTTGTGTAATGCACGTAAAAGAACCCAGTGCACTTATCAGAAAAGAGAAGGGGTTCGCACCAGCGTTCCTGGTTTGACTGGCTGCATATTGTGCCAAAGCACCTTGTAAACCATTACATGGTGCTTTGTAAAGCAAAAAGGTCTCATACTTAAAAAACTAAAATTGATAGTTGGAGCGCCATGAGCGTCACTGAGTGACGGACTTGAGCGCTATATAAGAAGCCACTATTGTTTTTAGTAGTGGTAAAATCCTCGGAGAAGCACATTTTCTTCTTTGAACTCAAAAATTAATTAAAACCCAGTCAGTTTCCCTTGTGGTTTATTACTTGACTAAATATTTTCATTTAATGCTTAACTTGCTTGTGGACTTCCCTTTGCGTGTGTGTGTGTTTTTGGGGGAAAAACCCTCACATTATGTTTTCTTTTCCAGGCTGATCTTACCTTGGAGGATTTACTGCAGATATTGGACAGCACACAGTCCTTCTGAATCACAACATTGCGCTGAGAGGAAACAAAATTATATATATGTAATTATAATTTTGAATTGAACAAAGAAAAATTGACAAGAGTTGGATTTGAACCTGCGACTTCTGGATTAACACACCGGCTCTCTACCAACTGAGCTATCTAGCCTCAATGTTGCCAGTCTCCCTATTTGGGCTAGATAGTTCAGTTGGTGGAGCACCATCACATTAATCTTAAGATTGCAGGTTCAGATTTCTTTGTTTAACCCGTTGTGGTCATTAATACTTGATATATGTATTTATAGTCACATTTTTATAATTCTGTCATGAAAAAGCATGAAATCAACCCTTGTGTCTGCCAGATTTTCCAGTAATTTTTGCACTCAATTAATGCGTTTTCAATGTTGGTTCTAACTTTGGAAATATCAACAAATGTAAACACCTTTTAAAGTCACACACAGCCACTCCGTCTTCTGGCTAACCATGGCCAACACCATGATGCATTTCATTCATTAAATGGCTCCATCATGCAAGTCCCTCAGTTTGTTTGCAACCCCAAAGTTGGCTAAATAAATGCAGCCACCCCTCTGGCTAACCATGACTGACACCATGCTGTATTTCATTCCATAAATCACTCTATCATGCAAGTCCCTCAGTTTGCTTTGTAACCCAAAAGTTGGCCTTATCATAAAGGATATGCAGTGATACTAAAGACAATAGACCAACCTTGAGATGACAATGGGAGATTGCACAGTGAGGTCCTATTGTCACTCCTCCCTCCATGATACAGTTAGTGATAACGGCTGATTCGTCCACATTGCAGCAATCCTGAAAGTGCAAACGTAAAGGATGATCCTTAAAGGGTGTGTACAACATTGGTAATTGCCAAAGACCTGTATCCACACTTGATGTGACCCAACATACATGAAATAACAAACCTGTGAAAGTTCAAGCTCAATCGGTCTTCGGAGTCATGAGAAAACAGTGAAAAACCCCATTATATGTTTTAACTTTTTTTCATACATAAGATTTTATCCTGCAGGATAAAGACTATTGTTTTACTCATTTCCTAAAAACTATGGCATTTCTAGCAAAACTATTTCAAGTGAAGTTTTCAACCATGACCATCTTTATACTTGTATTGATTCTCCTTATACACAGGGAAGACAAATTTCATGCTTTTTATCATGACAACAAATACTATGAATCTTAAATGTAAAGTCATGTGCAAATCTGTGAGCATTTATACTTCAATCTTACCAATGTTGTACACACCCTTTAAGGGTCTCATACAGGATTGGTGGAGCTGACATTATAGTCGCAGACAGTGTTCATGTTTTGTGTGATCAACCATAGACATGAAATAAGAAACCTGTGAATATTTGGGCTTAATCCGTTGTGGGAGTCAGGAGAAAATGGTGCAAAACCATGCACAACTTTCAGCATGTAAACACATGTCCTTAATTTTGGTTGTTGGAACCATTATCAGCCGTTGCATAATTTTGTCTAGGTTTTCAGATACAGTTTTCTCGAATGTGACTCCAATAGACTGTGCAAGTCTCGCGGGCATTCGAACTTCCGGGACCATAGTGGTCCCAACCATATGGAGTTTTACGTGGGCGAGATTTTGTTTCGTCAATTATTTTAGTTTAATGTAGGTTATGACCTAGAAAATTATACATGTTGTTGGGAATGTAATACTAAGTGATAACAACATATGAAAGTAAAACCAATTCAACAATATAACGAAGAAAATCCGAGAATTAAACTTGACCTCAGCTTCCGGTTATTGCAAAAAATTAAGAATTTTGTGCTCACCTCCGATCATAAAACTTATGTAAAAGCTTGTTTTGGATGCGCGATTATAATCGCCAGATGCTGTAATTGCAAAGCGAACCCTTTTCATTGCAGTCTATGGTGTTGAGGCGTCGGCATTCCTCTTTAAACTGCGATACGGGTCAATTTAAAACCCGTTTGACCTTCACGAATCTGCGTAAGGGGTTTCTAAAAAGTTAACATCAAAAAGGCATCCTTGTCCCAGAGTTTTAATTTGTTTTTAATAATAATTAACACACTTTGGCGTATTTTTAAAAAAAGCTAAAACTCATTTCATAAAATTGTAATGATTTATTTTTGTTGTTCAGATTTTGTCATGAGATATAATTTAAAACAAAGATTTGATTTCAGAAATAAAAATGTTCTTCGTTTGACGTGTTTTCTCGTTCGGATACGCGCGAGACTTGCACAGTCTATTCAGAGGGAAATATTTCACAGAAAAAATTGTTGTAATATAAACTTTATAATCAGTAAGCTTTCAGACTAAAATTAAACATCAATGTTTTTATCCTTACCAATCCTGTATGATGCCTCTAAATGGTGTACATAACATTAGTAAGTTTGAAAACAAACATTGCTCACTGATTTCACACATGACTGACATGGTGTAAAGTAGGTCATGGCGGGACAACTTCACCTGGAATATTTTTATCAGATATCAAATAATAAACCACAAGGGCAACTGACTGGGTAAATGTTAAATGATTTTGGGTTGAACAAAGAAAAATTGACTAGAGCGGGATTTGAACCAACGACCTCCGGATTAACATGCCGGCGCTCTACCAACTGAGCTATCTAGTCCTATGTTGGCGGTCTGCCTATTTTGTCAATATCTTTGGTCGGGGGGTGCCAGTCAGAAGCCATTCAACTGTAAACTGCTGTGTAGCACCCAATACTGGGATCACACCAAATATACGATACAACCTGGGAAGCGGCAGCCAGGGGATCACCTTAAGGGGATGCAACTTCTTCTTTTTATTATTTATATTTTTGTCTGACCGCTAAGCCACAACACGCCATGTGTCTACCGCACCTACCTCTATATGTGCGTGTGTGATGTTAGACCAATTAAAATGTTCATCCCCTTTGAATTGAAGCGGACAACTCGTCACATGTCTTAGATGTTCCTTGGTTGATCTTGTCATGTAGTCATGCGTCGCGTCTTCAATGAGCACTGGGGGGGGGGGAAGCAAAACAAAGACTAAATAGTAATGAAAATTCCAATAAAGTGGGCTGGGCTTGATTTCACAAAGGACTAAGATTCATCTTAAGATGAGTTATCAGTATTACCATAGTGATTTGTTTTGTGACATCACACTTTGCTTAGCAATTAGAATCGATTTGCACTTAAGATCAATCTTAACTCTTTGTGAAATCGGACACTTAAAATACCATTTTCAGAGTCACCAGCTCTTCCAAAAATAATAACCATATGGGATACCTCTTCTTACAGTGCAGAAATCTACCTTGAAAAGACGATCAACAAAACACGTCCATAGGATACAAGATTTTTTGACATTATTATTATATATTTTTGGTAGTGAAACTAAGCAACCCTCATAAGCAACAAGCACTGTGACCGTAGGCCTGAAGATACCTGTGTAGAGAGTGGTGAAGAAACGTCAGTTTCTAGATGTGGGAGGAACACCCCAAGCAGGGAAAATCCAAGCAATCAGGTAGGAACTGAGAAGCCAAATTAACATGCCTCTTTGCACATAATCAGAAATGGCCTTGCTCGTTTTAAAGATTTCTTATTGGTTGAGTTGAGTTTCTTAAGAAGGCCTACCAGCTTTCATTGGTATCCCACGTAGTTTCTTCCACATCAGAGACCTGACGCTACGGATAAGCCCTTCACTGTATTGCTTCTTCTGGTAGGCTTTGTCATACTGTTTGCCTTTCTCTCCCGAGACAAACTCCTCCTCTGTAACATCTCTCGCTAAGCACAGAAGAATGTCAAAGTACAGCGACAGCTGAAAATTTGATAGTTACAAAAAAAATTGCCAAAAATCATTAAATACAAAATAATATAAGTTGGTTGTTTTTGAAACAGATAAAATTAAACTTATATAGAAAATTACCTTGGTGAAGAATACATCTTGTTTAGCAGAAGATAACCAGCCAAAATACCATGTTATCTGCATTGCAGGGTCATTGGTTCCCTGGTAAGGATTGCACAGCAAATAAAGTCACTAAGCACTGTCTTCTACTAAGCAGCTTTATGTAAGACTGCAGAAATTGGTAACCAGCCAAAATACTGTTTCATCTACCCTGCTTGTGAGTAGTTCACTCTATTTTTCTGCTTAGTAAAAAAATACATCTGCTTATTAGTTTCATGACATTTGGCCCATTTGCTTAGTGTTGGTCCAACTTTGACTACATCCACCCACATCCGAATTGATTGCTTCATCAGTGGCTATGTCTAGATCACTGAAAAAGACTATTCTTTGCTGCAGCTAGTGGCCAAAGCCACAGCCAATGTCAGTTGATTTGGACACATCCTGATAGCCCAACTAGAGCAAAAGCCCAACTATAGTTAACTGTGTTTAAGTAGCCAACTGATCAACACTGTAGATGGCTGGAGTATATCAACTGTTACCTCAATTGGTTTGACACCACTGTCTAGTCCCATGTATGTACAAGCATCTAATCCAGGAAGACTATGGAGCGATAACAACTTCTCTGCCACCCTGGAGAATAATTCACAATGACAAGATCAGCAGTTAAGAGCCGCTGGGCCTGATTTTGTAATGCCTATAGTAGCATGTAAAAACTTGCCAAGCAAAGACAAGTTGCAACAGGCAGCCACTGTGGCCTCCGTGAAATTCCAGGCCTGCCAATTAATAATAATAATAATAAGTAAGACTTAGAAAGCGCATTTTCTAAAGATACAACGCACTGCTAAAGAATGCTACAAAATGGTCAGTTTATGGGCGAGAAGAGAACAGATGCGTTTTTAATTTACACTTGAAAGTCTGGAGTGGGTTCATGTTGCGAATGTGACTTGGTAGTGAGTTCCAGCATCGGGGACCAGCAACTGAGAAGGATCGGTCCCCTGCCCTTTTGTAAGTGCGAGGGATTGTTAGATTATGGCTGGAGCGGAAGCCACTCCGACCAGGTTTGTTGAGGTTTAGAGACTCTGTGATATACTGTGGAAGTCTAGTTGAGGGTGCTTTGTGCATGTTCACTGATGTTTTGAAGGGGATGCGTTGTCGAACAGGTAACCAGTGTAATTGTTACTGGGGAAATAATGTTCACATGCCATGAGCATCATAGGTGGATACAGGTGTTATATAAATGTCCATTATTATAATTTGTCTGCAAGTTTGGATTTGAATTACCTTGCTCCGAGGAACACTATGCCCGACACCAAAGAAACCATCGCATCTGAAGGGTCTCCTCTGCTGCCATGTAATGAGCACATCTTCATTGCCGTAGGGCCACCACGAAAGAAAATGTCTTCCACAAAGCCCTTGAGGATGGAGGGGATTGGGGAGGGAGTACAAGTTGTCAGTGAGCAATTGTGTGTCTTGGATGCAGGAGAGAGATTGTTAAACAACCAACTTAACCTTTTAGAGACCATTCATTTCTGTATGATCATCGCCATCTGCCCAGACTTGTTTTTATTGTTGATTTTTTTGAGCAGTTTTTTTGTCTTGTAAAAGTGTCTGGGAAAACCCCCCCAATATAAAACAGACTGCTTCTGTTTCACCAGTATACCTACTTAAATGTTTGCTGTGTTGTCATTTAGCCTTCAAGACAGACTCTACCAGGGTCGATACGTCAGGCCATTAACTCTTTTTTCTGCATTTATACAGTCCATAGGTCCTTTTGCTTGATAAGCAGTTTGCAACGACTTATTCTATTTTCTCAGAATCAAAGTAACAGCGTCTTGACCTACTTCTTTGTTGATTCTATAGATGCCGTGGTTGCGGGCATACTCCTGAGTTGCGGGAACAGAGATGACACAAGTCCCGTCGAAACCCTCCCAGTTGATCTTTGGCGTGGTGGGTACAGTGAGGAACATATCCGTACTGCAGACCCATACCCCCGGTGGACATCCCACAGAAAGCTGTATTTTTGAAAGAGGTGAATAATCAAAATAAATGAAATTGTTTTTGACTCCTGCTGCTACTTACAGGATTGGAACTGGCCTTTCGGCACTAGGCAAGCTTTGTGGTTTAAACAATTAAATTCAACAATGTGGAGGGTTGTGGATTTGAGTCCCATACCAGACTACTTGTAATGTGCTAGGCCACGTCCTAGCGACTTCGGCTACCAGGGCCAGAAATTGGGGGATAAACCCACAAGCACAGGGCTTGTAGCTCAGAATGTTTACTGGACCAGAACATTTGTTTACAAGACCAGAATTGTAATGAAAGAGAAAAAAATTCCTACACAATTTAACATTTGAACTGTTTTAGTTTGAAAAAGCACTAAGATACAATTTACCTCATTTGTATTATGGATAAGTATTCTTCAGTACTCAACATAACTGAAAATTGTCATCAGACTGAAAGTCAACATTTGAACAAAAACACAAGACTGTCGGATTTGTTCTGTCATGAGTTTACAGGCCCGATGCTGAAAACACTGGCCTCTGGCCTGCGGTCCAGTGTACATTTTGAGCCCTGGCTATGGCCATTGGCTACAATGACAAGATAGAAGACTAGCAGTTTTTGGCATTCTTGCCAAGCCATCGCCACATCCATTTTATTGTTACCAATGCAGACTCAGCCTTTAATGACATTCCATACTTTATATGGCAGTCTGTGATTAGACTTGACTAAGTCACCTTGTATGTCAGTGTATCAATCAGATTGTCTAGATTTGTAACCAGTCCTTCGTAGCCTTTTTCCCCGCTGGTTGCATGTACAGCTGGTATAGTTACAAATGCTCGTCCACAAGAATCAAATGAGAAGCTGCGACCCTGTAGAGGGAGAAAGCAAACTGATTTTCAGCCAGCAGTAAATATCCGTTTCCTTTTCAAATGGTGAACAACAAAAAATTGACTACTGCAGGATCTGAACCTGCAACCTCCCAGCTTACATGCCGGTGCTCTACCATTAGTTGTATGTTATAAGAAATAACTATAAATAGTAAACTTGCGGGTACAACCATACTGTGTAAATCTCTTTTGGGAGGAGTGTTGGCTTTGAAAAGAGCCGATGTGTGGTCTTGACGTTTCGAACAGTATACTCCGCTCGTCTTCCCCAAAAGAGATTTACACGTAGTTGTACTCCCAAGTTTACTCTTTATAGTTATTTCTTATTGTCCACACCATGCAAAGCTTAAAACACCACTATACATTAGTTTTATGTTGACAGTCTCCCTATTTTGTCAATATCTTTGTTCGGGAGTGTTTACTCAGAAGTCAAAACTGACTTATATTTACCCAGACAGTTTCCCTTGTGATTTATTAATTTTTGTGCATGTGTGTGCATGTAAAGACCAATCACACTTTATATAACTTGCGTACAATTTTAGGCATAGTTAATTGCCATGGCTTTGAAAAAAAAGTTGTGAAAATATCTTAATGATGACTCATGCCCAGTTCCACCTCATGCACAGGCTGGATGCTTTGTTCTTTGAAGGGCAAGGCAGTTTTTCTGTGGTAAAGGTCACCTCTAAAAGAGAAAGTAAAATTTCTACTGCAGCATTTCAAGGGGCACCTAGGCAATGACTAGGGGTATGGAGGCAATGAACAGGGGCATTGTGAAGTACCAGGCCTGGCTGCAAGAAGTAGAACACATTGCATATGAAAGCACTGATAAAAGTGTTCACATTTATCTTGTTTCTTTTTTTACCTTTGCATGCAAAGGGCAGTCACTACTCACAACCCCAAAAGGCTGTTTTATTTTGTTTATTATGCATTAAAGGGTCAGAATTGGGTTACTCATTAATCATTCCAATGAAGTCCAAAAGGCAAACCTCTACATACCACATGGAAAATCAGAATACGTGAATCCAGCAGCACGTCGGAGTTGACAATCTGGCAGCAAACAAATTAAAAAAATAAAAATAAGTTCCTTTATTCATGAATTTTTTCAAATACTAAATTCAAGATAATTGTATTGACAGGGAATGATTTTGTCCTGCCATTTTGCGTTCAAAATATTTAGACTGAACATGTTTTGTACACATCTGGTGTACTTGAAATAGCACCTGTCACTACACAGGCCAACAATAGACCTTATGCATTGACGTCACCAAGCCGCCATCTTAGAGGTAAACTGATGATGAAACAATGGAAACGCGCTGATTTGTACGCGCGGCGCACATGACTGGCCAATGAGCATCTTCCTTTTGACCTCTAGGTGAGGGCGCCCTACTCAAATGACGTCATATGCATAAGGTCTATTTGGCCGACTTTAAGGGAAGGTATGCAGTTGGTAACCACTCTTTGGCAATAAAAACTTAGACCTACTTGGTTAGAAGTACAGCAACTTTTGATAGTGTAAAGTATTTTGAGAATCATTTCACTTCGAAAAAGGTATCAGTTTTCGTCCCCAAACTTTGAATCTGAGAAATGTGTTACTGCCGTTACAGTGTCAGATACGTTTCTCAGATTGTGCATGACCAATTACGAATTATTCTTCCTGGGTGGACATAACCGCTTCAAATTTTCGATGATATCTCAAAAACGCTACCACCTTTTAAACAAAGAAAATGAAACTTTCACAGGTTAGTTTTATTGTATTTATATACGAATAAAACAATCAAACGGTTCCAAAAACCAAAGGTACACGTTCCCTTTAATTGGCCTGGGACACTACTACTACTAGGGTTAAATTTTCCTGCTGGCAATAGACTGTGCAAGTCTCGCGTATATCCGAACGAGAAAACACGTCAAACGAAGAACATTTTTATTTCTGAAATTACATCTTTGTTTTAAATTATATCTCATGACAAAATCTGAACAACAAAAATAAATCATTACAATTTTATGAAAAGTTTGAGCTTTTGAAAAAAATACACAACAGTGTGTTAATTATTATATAAAAAGAAATTAAAACTCTGGGACAAGGATGCTTATTTGATGTTAACTTTTTAGAAACCCCTTACGCGGATTCGTGATGGTCAAACGGGTTTAAAATTGACCCGTATCGCAGTTTAGAGGTTGCTGACGCCTCAACAACCATACACTGCAATGAAAAGTGTTCGCTTTTCAATTACAGCTCCTGGCGATTATAACCGCGCATCAAAACAAGTGTTTACATAAGTTTTATGATCGGAGGCGAGCACAAAATTCTTAATTTTTTGCAATAACCGGAAGCTGAGGTCAAGTTTAATTCTCGGTTTTTTTTCATTATATTTTTGAATTGGTTTTACTTTCATATTTTGTTATCACTAAGTATTACATTCCCAACAACATGTATATTTTTCTAGGTCATAACCTACATTAAACTAAAATAATTGACGAAACAAAATCTCGCCCACGTAAAACTCCATATGGTTGGGACCACTATGGTCCCGGAAGTTCGAATGCGCGCGACCCTAACCCTTCTCTTTTTCTCCTCATTTGTTTTCTTCTCATTATTAAAAAAATGTCCAGCCCTGGGGGGTTGAGGAAGGGGGAGGCCCCCTTTGGGGCATGACTGGTGACTTACTGTGTAGCCCTGACATTGGCTGAGATGTTCTGACACCACCAGGAGAGCATTGAGAGTAGCACCCCCTGATCCCACCCGAGCTTGAGGATCTTCAACTGTTAGGATGAGGACATCTCGGTCGATTTGACCCTTCTTCTGACGAACTTCAAGCTCTGTTGACGTACAAACAAGACTTTTTTTTTTTTAAGTACACATAAAATATATTGTAGTTTGCCATAAAAGACG
This sequence comes from Leptasterias polaris, assembly GCA_037783415.1. Lineage (NCBI taxonomy): Eukaryota > Metazoa > Echinodermata > Asteroidea > Forcipulatida > Asteriidae > Leptasterias > Leptasterias polaris. The sequence continues at coordinate 3,874,171 of JAZGTN010000093.1, read as the reverse complement.
TTTGTTAACTCTCCATTGCAAACCCATACTCCCATTTATAAAACTGTCTCCCAAGAACACAAACTTCAGAAAAGTGTGTTGATATGGATAGGGTCTTCCTTTCTCCAGCCGCTTATATAAAAAAATGCACGCTTACTACTAAATAACTAAACTTTCTACCCCAGCCAGACTATTTTACCTTGCTGAGTGTGCCATCATTTAACGCAGTGGGGGATGAGATGTTGAGTGATACGAAACCGGTCAAGGGTATGATCTAAATGATCGATGTCTCCCCCCAAAAAAACTCTTCATAAAAACCCAAGACAACTACTTCAGTACAATTACATTAATTTTTTCAAACACATTCTTAGCTTGTTACATAAATGCTATTCGCCCGTGGCATTCAAATTTGAAAGGTGAGAAGTTTTAACAGAGTGTTTTCAACCAACATTTTATTTATTTTAATAAAAATGATCATTATCAGAAAAACTTCAGAAAAATTGCCAAAATTTATTTGTCGATGATGTTTGGCAATTTAGTTTGGGTTTGTTAGTTAATTGGATGTTATTCTTCACATGTATCAACAAAAATTTGTCATATGACTATGAGAAGTTAATTAATTGTGGTTTTTGCAAAGTTGAAGTGATCTGGAACTTTTGGTCAGTGATCCAAAACTGAACAATCGACTCTACTGTCCTTGAGGATGGTACAGTTTACGACTAGTACTAGTAGTCAGTACAGTAGTACAGTCGTTTGACCAGTTCCGGATCACTTTTTGAATTCACGATGTTTTTGTTGCATTCTCTTTAACATTTTAAACAAACAAAAGTTAATCAGTTTACCTAAAGATGTTATAACATTCACCAAGTATCCATTGGCAAAAAATAATTAATACTTTTGAAGTGGCTTCGAGAAAAGTATCGTCACCCGTTTGACCAGTTCCGGATCGGTTGATTCTATTCCGAATCAGTAGCGCGCCCTCTATTGCAAACCATTACCCCCAATCCCGGCATTGATAAAACTGAAAATACATGCAACGTTATCGACGGCTGTTGGATGAAGTACATGTAGTTTTACATTCCTTGAAATATAAAAATGCACGCTTCTAGTGCAACTTAAATGACAAACTTTCTACAACAGCCGTATGATTTTAACTAACTGATTGCGCCACCATTTTGACGCACCAACATATTGAGTGATCCGGAATTGGGCAAGGGTGTGATGCCTCCCAACAAACGATTTCGGTAATTTTATCTCATAAAAAAAAATAAACGCCTGCTCAGTATTCAAGTGAAATATTTTTTACACATTCTTACCATTTTATATAAATGTTATTCACCCTGGCATTCAAATTTGAAAGGTGAGAAGTTTTAACAGCGTTTTTCAACCAACATTTTTGGGCGTAAATAATTATCATTATCGCCGACAAACTTCAGAAAAATTACCATAATTTATTTGTCGATGAGGTTGGTCCCCTTATTTTGGGTTTGTTGGTTTATTTGATGTTATTCTTCACATGTATCAACAGAAATTGGTAATGTGAGAAGTAATTTAATTATGTCATTGTTGCAAAGTTTAAGTGATCCGGAACTGGTCAAACGACTGTAGTAGTGGTAGTAGTGGTACTACTACTACGTAGTAGTAACTACGCTACTCCTACTAATAAATATGGGAGGTTTGTTTCGCTATCGTCTCCACCACGTGGAGACGATAGCGGAACAAACCTCAGAGTCATAGTCATACTCATTCATAGTCATAGTTTTATTCTATTTCTAGGGAATAGTAGATGTTTGGAGAATTGTCTGATCTGTTTGTAGGCCTACTACCTTTAGGCATTGTTGATCAATCTCTCCACTGATCTACGTACAAGGATGACCGAAATGAATTGTAAAATTTATACTATAGAGGTTGAATCATATCATTATATAAACGGTTGTTAAATCAGTTAGTTGTGATTGTTGTGTGATCCGAATACATGGAATAATTTCCTTCATTTTCCATCTCAAACCAAAGACCCATCATCATGAAGATGGAGGAAGCTTAGGAATACCGACTGACCGTTCTGAAGGGGTAACACAGAAGCCCGGTCCGTGCACGTCACAATAACTGCTGTCCACTCAGTAGGCTCACCCATCACCGACACAACCAACAAAAAGGGGTAACAAAAGAATCAGCTGGCGTTACACCTGACTTGACAGTGACACAATCCTACGTATGTCATTCCCGCGGCCCGTGGTGTTGAGCCGAAGTTCACCGAAGTTCACACCCCCGGGCCCCCAAGCACGCAAAACACCATCAGATTCGTAAACTTGCTGCTCAGTCCCTCCTAGCAAGTTAATGTTGCGCCCTCTACCGGCGGCTTGTACAAAAACTACTATTACTCTACTAGCGCCGCAATCAAGGACGAAGGTCTCTTCCTTCCTCCAGGGGCGGGGGCAGAATTTCATTAATTGGTTCCATTAATTGGTTCTCGTTAAGGGGAATGATGTACCACCTATAGTGTCTTTTTGTGTGCTTTGAATCTTAGGAATTTGTTTTGTTGTTGAGGATTTAAGAACTTCTGCAGGAATAGCATAGTGAAAAATAGTGTGGTAAAGTCTTGGCACACGTAACGGGGGAGGGGATACCATTTGCCCCATATCGATCGGGCATGTTTTCAAGGGGATAACAATATTAGTAGTTAATATCAATATCAGGACCCCTGTGACTGTGGGCCAAGTCATCACCTACCTGCCGTCCTAAAACTACGTTGTGGAATATATAGGCCCACGCACATCTGACCGAGGAAGTACCAATACACCGATCCATTAAGCCACGCCCATTTCTCATTGACCAATCACAACCGCGAAATCTGATCACCATTTGAGCCGTGATCTTTGCACTAATGGTGATCGGGTTTCGCGGCTGTGATTGGTCAACTCGTAAGGAGGCGGGGGTGGATCGATCTATTATGTCCGTATAGATATTATGAGTAGTCCAGCTGTAACTGGACCCTCGACTTTGACCAACCTTCAAGGCTCTAGTGTAAATAGGATGATTTTCTGGTGAAACTTATTATAATCGAACACACATCGTGTTCCACTGGTCGCTCTGCAGTTAGGAACTATGGGCGACTTGGGGATTCAGAATACTTTCCTGGAGCAAGAGATCGGCACCTCGAGATCAGTGAGCGATGCGCTGGTATTTTTTTGCAATGGCAAAAAGGTAATAATATTGTGTTGAAACTCTTTTTAGGCACGGAGGGGGGGGGGGCAGTAAATAGAAAACTTTTAGTTTTATAGTCGACATTAATAGAGGGCACGTTATTTTTATGCAGACCTTTTCCACTTATGACAAATATGATTGATATTGTTTTCTTTACAAGTCTTTACAAATTGTGTTTGACGTCAGACACTTTCACGCCGTATAAATTGGTCTTTCTACACGGGTTCTTTTAACAAAACAACTAATACAAGACCCGGTATAGGCCTAGCTGTCTATTATATTCGCAATTAACATTAATAATAATGGTCTATCTAGTGCCAATTTTGACACTAATGACGTTCTATATAATTCTCATGAACACCTCGGTCACTCTGTCACTGGGTCATTTGTTTCAATCCATCTCGGCTATAGTTTATTGATCCATGCTTGGATCATTATAGAGCAAGGACTTGCTCTATGCTTGGATATAGTGTAGGCCAATGGACCAATGCGATGAAGAGCTGGGGCTGATTTTTTAAGTGCGAACAATCCTAACTGCTAAAGTAATGATGTCACAATATAAATCGCATGATAATATTGGCAACTCGTCTTATAGACGTCTTGTAAAGTGCTTTGTGAAATCGAGCGCACAGCTGTCTGCCGAAAATGTAGCTCAATACCATCTCAGCTCCATTGGGACTGATGTGCTGCCCTCTAACAGGTACCCATGGGTAAGGATAAGCAATTATAGTAAGCTCAAGTGTCTTGGATTCGAACCCACTCTCTGATGACTTACCTCCAGAACTAACGAAATTGAATGGGGGGGATAGATCTATGAGTGCCTACAGCACACTGCCAAACAAGAATTAGCCCGAGTTCCTTAGTTCAAACTGCAGGACTTGCAATCACACGGTTGTGGGTTCGAATCCTACCAAGCTAACCGCTGATTGCACAACTTAGAATTAAGTATTGTTTGTGTAGTTACTGAATTACAGTTTCTTGATTTGTGCAATTCTTAATCATAGACGTCAAACCAATGTTTGAATGGAAGAGATTGGCTGTTGCCAGCTTGATGTTTATATTATTATTACTGGTTTATTCAAATCTGCTCGTCGCAGCCGGCAGGCTGAATTAAAATACAGATTTACAATAAAAATATAATAGTACAGCAAAAAGTTTATACAATAGGAACATTAAAGATTTAAAAGCAAAAGACAACCAAACAAGTAAACAAACAACAAACAAACAAACACCCCAACAAACAAACAAACAAGGACAATACAACACTGAGCAGACAGACAAACAGCAGACAGGGGAAAAACAAAAATATATATAAAAATATAAAAAACACATGAAGAAGGCAAGAGAAAATCTAAAAAACAAACTAAAACATACAGGGAATAAAAAGGTGTTAACAACCACACCCACCCACAGGGACAACATGGTCAAAATTGTGGGAGTTTGCTGAATTTTCTTGCGACAAGATCATCTAAACCTAGGCTTGGCCCCTGGCTGCGGCATCAGTGTTGGAGCAAAAGTGTGAATTGAGCACGATGTTTTTAAAAATCACACCCCCACACCCAACCCACCCCACCCCACCACCACCCCATAAGTCGCAGACAAGCGTGGAGTATTTTAATCAGCTTCAAATCCATGGCTGAAACATCAATCAATATTGTTGAGTTTGTTTTCTCGGGACGTTACCAGCATCTGCTGATTAAAGACAGTCACAGACAACCTATACAAGAACTGGAATAAATTCGATAATCCTAAAATCAAAAATGACTAGACTTGGTGCTTAACCTTTAACATCCTCTCATTTTTGAACGCACAAAATTATTCGTGGAACTGTGTTATGAATGGAACAAATAATTATTAGAAAAAGGATGCCCCCTTTGTACGGTTTTTATGTTATGCTTTTGACCCCGGTGTCACGCTGTCCCGATTTTTGGTGGTCACACGATCAGCGGTGGTTGTTGACTTTTCATGTATAGTAAGCTTCTAAACAAATTTGCATCGATCGCAAAACAACTTTACTAACAAAGAGCAAAGAGTAAGTGGGACTCAACATAGTGTTGTATTTATAGAGGAGTGTCGATATGTTTTTTGGTTTGCAGTAGGCATATGTTATCATGGTATAATTTTCTAATCAGAATACAATTATTGTAGTTCTTATCAGAGCTAAAGTCCCGCTTAATATTTCTGAAAGAAATTACTGTGATGCTTAATTCTCGTAATTATTTTCAATATCCTTGAGTTAGATAAGTTTGGTCTCAGCGTTTCGACTCGCCTGCAACTTTTTTGAAACTCCTTGCCTGTTTCCCTCCATCCTACAATTCTAGACTGTTGTGAGAGGATATATCAATTCCAACCTTCAGCTCTCCAGAGTTATTACTTTATTATTTTACCATTTGGAAGGGAGGGCAGTGGGGTTGATTTGCCCACAATTTTAAACAGATAAAAAACAAAAGTTCTAATTTCTAATGGGATAACAAAACATATTTTGATTTCACTGGCAATTTTTGATGAATAATTGATTTTTTTTGTTATGACTCCATAGGTTGTTGATCATCATGTTCAGCCGGAATTGACTTTATTGGCATACTTACGAACCAGATGTATCCTTTTTTGTTGTACAATGTTTTTTTATATAAATGTGTTGTGGTAATTTTGCTATGCAGTATATTTTTGTTTTTCTGTGGGTGATGGAGTTTAGTTTTTAAATAACTACCAATTATCATAATTTATGGATTTTTGTTTTGTTTTTGTGTGCATTATAGGCCTACATTCAACTTTCTCGAATCTATAAAATTTAGCTATACAAATCAAAATTGTTGGGTCAAATCTGCTAAAAATCGGACCTAACACCTATAACCCTTTCAGTACCAACACATATTGGCTACTTATGCCATGGTGACCAGACACATTTCCTTGACATGGCTAACTGGTGACCAACACTATTTTAGGAAAATTTGAGGTTACAGCGCCCTCACAAGGCAGATTTGGGTTAGTCTCAGGTCCTAGTCATATAATGCCAGTTGAGCAACCAATTAAATTACTGTTTCCTTTGTCATATTGCCTTGGACTAAATCATTGCCCTAAACATATATTTGAGGTATGGAATTATTACCACTAAATACACAATTGAGTAGTTTAAATGTTTAAGCTAAACATTTGTCAAGTAGCTGTTCATACCAATCTGCATGAGACATATTTTTGAGACGTTAAATAAACATAAGGTGTTAAGATATTACTTTTCATACAGCATCCTCCCCCCCCCAAACCAACCCAAAAATAAAAATAAAAATTGGTTGAGCCTCACCGATACTGGGAGTTGGTGACTATACCCATGTTGATCAATAGGTTAAGGCTGCCATTTAGATTGTTGGCAAATTATGAATCCTCCAAAAAACAAAAGGTTATAATAATTTTTTTAGGAAGCAACCCCCCCCCCAAAAACCGCTCATAGGAAAAGACATTAAATATAAACAATAGAGTTTGGATTACGCACAATATGACTTATAAACAAATGACTGGTAAAATCAAAAGTGTAATTTTTTTCTACATTTAATGACAAAGAAGGAACTGACATAAAAGAAAATTAAATATTGCCCATTTATAAATGTCCGCCAATAAGTTAGGTTTTGGTACGTATTTCCGTCTATGAGCCTCACATACAAACATTATAATTGCCATGGTGGCAAAATAACTCATAAAATATATGTTTTACCTATCATTCACCAATATGTAAAGAAGAAAAAAACATAAAATATTTCAAAAGTGCTATACTTGTATTTTCTAAGTACCATCCTCCCCCACCCTGCCCCGCCCCAATGTTCGAAACTTGAATGTATTAAGGATCCAGGAACCCAACAAGACGCACAATAAAATAATTGCATCAGTCGGTTAAGGCAGCCATTTTAATAATAAAAATGGCCGCCAAACATTTTTGTTTTGGCCCGTAACATAAAATATTGCCAGGTTTTCAGGATGCTGGAACCCAATGAGACCAAATAAAAACAATGTGGTACAGTTGCTTAAGTCGGCCATTTTGAGTATTTTAAAATTAGTTTCTGAAACCTCAAATAAACATGTTTTAATAAATTCCTTTTGAAGCACCCCCCAAACCCGCTCATAGGATTGCACATTCAATAAACAGAAGAGAGGAACTGGACAAAAATTACTCCTAAAATAAAAATAACACCTATCATGAACCAATATGTAAAGAAGGAACTAACATTACATTTTGCCAAAGTGCTATACTTGTTTTTTCTAAGTACCATCTCCCCCCCCCCCCCCCCCCCCCGCCTCAATGTTGATTGTTGGCAGGCATGCGATTGTGGGATTCAACATTGTAGCGGGGGGGGGGGGAAGTATTCAGAAAGTTTAGAAAATTATTAGTTTGGTGTGGAAAATCTCCAATAATGGTATAACCGCTTTACAAATTTATAACATAATTAACTTAATAGTTGAATTGTTGACCTAATTTATCGCTTGGTGTGGAATTTTTCAAAGCATGGTATAACACACATTGGCTTGATACACTGCTTACAAATCGTGCGAGTTTGTTTCCGATTAGAGGTGGAACTGCATACAACACAGTCACGTTTCTTCCCGTCAACAGTCGGACCTGGAAAGTGCTGAGTTGAAAGGGCGTTTGAAGCACTCGACACTTTACGGGCCTGGTGAACTGGGTTGTTCTCAAAGTTTGAAATAAGTGCCTCTATCACCTTGACCCGAAAATCCAAAGTAGACAAGCTCTTGTTTGTATGGATGCTGTTGTAGACGACATTAGCATTGAGCAAACATATGTCTAGGATTGTAATAAAAACACGTTTCCACCATTTGAATGTTTTGTGGGTATGAGTATAGTACGTGCATAACTGTGCAGCCAGATCCGTGCCCCCCATGTATTTATTGTAATCCTCGACTATGCACGGTTTTTTGATATGACGAAATCCTGTTGAAGTTTTCCGGCTCCGAATCTTTTTACTAGTGACACTGCAATCGCCATAGTTTGAGAGGAGAGTGACACGTTTTGTGTCCTGCCACATAACGCATAGTTGGCCTGCTTTCTGAAAATTTTTTGGATCTGCACCGCTTTTCATAGGAAATTTTTTGGAGTTTGCTACGTCGGGTATCCCTAGGGTGGTATAGCGCACAGTTCCACAAGCTCCGAATCCTAGCTCAGACAACTTGGAGAACAGAGCCGGGCTAGTATACCAATTGTCCATGTAGATGCAATGTCCTTTATTTTCGAGTCCCTGCAAAAGGTTCAATACTACGTTGCCTGCTGCCCCTATTTCGGATGGATGGTTCGTCTCGGGATCACTTACAGAGGACTGTCCTTGTGGGCACCTGGGCTGCGATCCTGTGAACAACTCCCAGGCACATGTGTACCCTGTGTCGGATTCGTTCAATGAGAAAGATTTCAATCCCCATTTTGCGGCTTTTCTTGGCATGTATTGCTTGAAGCTCACCCGTCCTTTGAATTTGACCATCGTCTCGTCCGGTGAAAGGCTTCGTCCCGGCTGGTACACCCGGAGGAATGATGGTAGTACAATGTTTAAAAGTGGCCGTAATTTAGCAAGTTTGTCACGGGGAGAGTCGCCCTCGACATCTCGGTTATTGGCGAGGTGAAAAAAATTTATAATTGCAGTAAATCGGTTACGAGCCATGGTTGCTGAGTACAGGGGACTTCGTAGAATTTCAGACCTGGACCAATGCATGGAGTAACGAGGCCTTTTGTTGATGCCCATGCAAAGAAGTAGGGCCACGAATGCCATCATTTCAGGTACATCAGTTGGTCTCCATGCACACTTATTTTCGGCCCCCGCTCCCAATATTTGTTTAGCATAACGATTAGTCTCTTGTACCATCATCTGCCACACTGCTTCACAAAAGTACAGTTTGAAGATTTGTATGGGGGAGAACGAACTGAAGTCTTCTGTAGCCCCTGTGTTTGCTGTAAATTTAACAGGCGGTCGCCGTGTGTAACAGTTGGCTTCACGCCATCCACACCTGAAATTCGGCTTTGTTTTGTAGTAGTAGTAGTAGTAGTTTTTGAGTGGCACTTTTGGCATACAAACCGTATGCCCTTTGCGCCATTAAAATTGCTTATGCATTAGAAACACATTTATAGCGCCGAAGGCGCTCACTATAAGGGACTGATCGTAGTTCGTATGGGCTCGCATATCATTTCAGCCATGATCAGCAAAACCAACCTTTGTACTCTGTTCTACACAAAGGAAATGCACAAAAAGGGTAAAGAAGAAGCGTGAGTGATCCTCAAGCCACAATGTGCCACCGGTGTCCTGGAGATCGAACCGTATCAGTATACCAGCAATTTAAGAGCCCGGACTCCGCCGGCCCTGTCGCAGGTTCGCAACACCTCACGGTGATGTCATGTAGCACAATGACCCGCCAACCATCCCACGCCCCTTCTTAATTTGTTTTGGTTTTCTTACCCTTCTTAGAACAGGTTAATGTTGCTGTTGATGTCGAGGCCCTCGGCTCTGTATCGTCACTGTCTTCTGACGTTTCCGAGTCCTCAAGTGGCGATTCCTCGTCAGATGACATTTCGGAACCACTGTCTGCGAAAATTTCTTCCAAAATTTTCTCATTTTCTTCGGCCATGTTGTAAGAATGATCTCTTACTGAAGAATGCGTGGGGCCGGTCGTCCGGGGGGGGGGACGCTTAACGATACCGCTGAAATTTTTAAAGTTGCGACGCTTCAGGGCACACGTGACCAGCTTGTTACCATGGGGATGGACAAAAGGCGATTGAGGGCGCTATTAACATTTTGATAACTTACTTTTGGTCGATGTGCCAGAGAGGCTGATTGGTCACCGAGAGTGCTAATAATTCCGTGCCATACGGGCTCATTGGTCACCAAGTGGTATGTTGTTTTGAGCCGCTATGGCACGGCGGTACTGAAAGGGTTAACCACAATGCTTTACTGCAAAACAACGTTACATACTTATATAGGTTAGTTTTTGTTATGTTTTTTTTCTTTTTTTCTTTCTTCTTCTTTTCTTTTTGTGATACGAAGCGGCATTTAACAATGTTTCTTTTTAGTTGAAGAGAACACATGGAGAAAGAAAGAAACAAACAAACCATTTCAAATAAAACTTTGCAAAAAATATCAAACAAAAAAATCCAGACCAGAGAGTCTGAGAATCTCAGAATACATGCACAAGAAGAGCATAGGCGGGTCCAGGGGTGAAGAGGGATGCAACAGGCCAAATTAATCAAACGCCTACTCCATCTATCTTTGGATCCGCCCCTGCGAGGTCTTTTGTGCATTATACCAAGGTGGCTAGAAATACAGATAATTATGTGAATGGTCATCAGCGAGCCATGCTAGTCTCCTGGCAATAGCCGTAACACCACTATGTACATGACATCGAAGGGCACTGTTGACTCGGTTTTGACCAACAAACTCGGTCGATTGTTGCCCGTGTTTTATAGTAAAATCAGTGACATCATCATTACCTGTAGTTTATGTTGTACGTGTACATGTGATCCGAGTCATTTGGTTGGAAAAAAAATGTAATTCAGTTCTGAAGAAAAAACCCGAAAAACACGCCTTCGAATGTGGCATAAAAAACACGATCTAAAAGATCTCTTGATAGATTTGAGATTTTTTATAATTTTATTTAGCCATCTGACAGTATTTACTATGAGGCGATATAAGCTTATCGCCTCACCTTTTTGAATAATTATAAAATCCATGGTGGACTTTCAGCCTGAACCTTGGTTAGCTAATTTGATTGTCCCTGGGTCAATAGATCTGATGATATCCGGCGGACAGTGCAGATTATCAACAAGCAAAGTTCTTGAACAATGCGCGCATGAAGGTCCAATAGTCCATGTTTAACTATAAAACACGGGCAACAATCGACCGAGTTTGTTGGTCAAAACCGAGTCAACAGTGCCCTTCGATGTCATGTACATAGTTGATAATCTGCACTGTCCGCCGGATATCATCAGATCTATTGACCCAGGGACAATCAAATTAGCTAACCAAGGTTCAGGCTGAAAGTCCACCATGGATTTTATAATTATTCAAAAAGGTGAGGCGATAAGCTTATATCGCCTCATAGTAAATACTGTCAGATGGCTAAATAAAATTATAAAAAATCTCAAATCTATCAAGAGATCTTTTAGATCGTGTTTTTTATGCCACATTCGAAGGCGTGTTTTTCGGGTTTTTTCTTCAGAACTGAATTACATTTTTTTTCCAACCAAATGACTCGGATCACATGTACACGTACAACATAAACTACAGGTAATGATGATGTCACTGATTTTGTTGCCCATGACGTCAAACTGTTAACACCAGAGTTGCGGAGCCATGGGATTTCTAGCTGCAGTCACGACATTTGCAAAGCTTCATGAAAGAAAATATAACAATCTTACATTTGAATGGGTTTACAGGGTTCAATTGTTTGATCAACCTTTGATAATTATCGACTTTTGTATGCACATGACGTCATTTGAGTATGACACCCTCACCGATAGGTCAAAAGGAGGTTTTTTTTGGTCAATCTTGTGCGTTTCCGTCAGGCCCGTAACCAGGAATTTTTTTTTTGGGGGGGCGAATAAAGTTACGATGCGGACTTTATTTTCTTTTGGGGGGGTGGGGCGGACTTTTTGGGGGTGGGGGCGGACTTTTTTAGATTTTTTTTTGGGACGTCCTTAACTGTTGGCTGAAGTACGACTGACTGGCAGCAAGCTAGGATGCGGAGAAGGAGGTTGCGGAGCCTGTACCGTAATGGTGTCAAGGTATTCTCCTCAAGATAAGACCATCAGGTAAATAAATGCTCCAAAATAGCTGTGATGTATTTATTTTGTATATATATATATTTATTTAGTGTTTTTGGGTTGAACAAGGAAAAATTGACTAGAGCGGGATTTGAACCAACGACCTCCGGATTGACGTGCCGGCGCTCTACCAACTGAGCTATCTAGCCCTATATATTTATTTATATATATTTTTAAATATCAGGTTACGCATTTTATCCCTCCATGGCGCGTCACGGATATCCGCCAGTTCACAACTTGATACTATAAAATAGCAAAACTCGAGGGTTTCATATTTTGTTATAGAGATGCAATTTGAAAGTTCAGGTGGTTCTTTATTTAATCTGAGACAAATGCCAAAATTAAACGGCTCTTTCCTGCTAAAATATATTCAGGCCTGCTGTGCCGTGGCTTGTACTATAGACCCCGCTCTTTTGCAAAGCATATTATTGCTGCAAAATGTACTCAAAGGATCAGAATTGATTCCCATTAATATGGTGGAAATGGTAGAGGAGCACTTAAGTGTGTTCCGCCATGTGCAAAGTGGTCAATTTGTAGGCTACACCTGGCCCCAATTTTTAAGCAGTGGCTCCTGGAGGCACGTGCCTCACTCACCCCTCCCCCTATCAACGTCACTGCGCACGCGCTGAGAGATGCCGGGGTGTGACATTTCAATTTCCTCGTCACAAGCTCAAGTCAAGGCCAACAGTCATTGACGCCGCCATTATTTATAATGTTTGGGGCTACCTAGTTGAAAATGAACACTTAATGGATACGTCCGTACACTCAATGTCTGTTCAATCCTTGGAACATTATATTAGTAAAGTGATTGAAACAACATCAATAATCCTTTAAAAAACAACATCAATCAAACAATGTAGCGTACACAACTATACACGTGACTCCGTCCTATGACTTTTTCCTGCGTGGGGGCGTGGTCGGGATCAGCGGTTCGTTTAAAGATGGCAGCCACCATGCGGTTGCGTGATCAGACCCAAGTCGCACATTTTACTCGTTATTAGTGTCACCATAGTCTTGAAGATTCTTTCTTTCTTTAATTGAAACGTCAAGTTTGACTATGTGCACTTCTGCTGTGAGTACATGTTTGTGTATAGGCCAGGCCTACTACCGCAATAACACATGTTCTTTTCTCGTTGAACCACCAAAACAAGCCACATCGCAGTGAATGCTTGTCTTGCACCCATCTGTTCAGTGCACGGAATGGCCGTCACAACCGTGGAAGGCATCGGCAGTACGAAGACGAGACTTCACCCAGTACAGGTAAGAGTTTGTTTGGATATTCAACCATGCACACTTTGACTAAAGGGGAGAGTAATTGAAAATGGAATATTTATCTTTTTAATACTATATAGAGAAGGGTCCTTTCTCTATCACATACTACGTACTCTATCCGATCTTTGGAGGGAGTCTAGGGGAATGCAGAACAAGAGTAATGTCGTGAATTATTTAATTTTGGCATAATGCAATGTTCAACTTAGACCCAGTAACTGGGGCGCTGTACTCCTTTTTCGAAATTTTGAAAAAGGAGTACAGCGCCCCAGTTACCGGGTCTATGTCCAACTATGTTGCATTATTTTAAAAGGATGTTTTAACAACAAAAAAGTGAAATAAAAATGGGTTATTTTATGTTCACATTGGTTCACTCTACCGTTTAAAATACCAACGGAATATTTGTACCACTGTGGTAAATGTTTTACAGCCGTAGAAAAACAGGTGTTCCGTAAAACCACTGTTCTAATCAACAATGTGTGAACACCTTGCTACCGACCCCCTCTTGCTTCCCCCCAAAAATAATCATAATAATAAATAATTAAAAAAAATTAGATAACAAAAATGCATAAATGAGTGGTTCAATACATTAAATATAGATTTTTAAAAAATAAAAGAGAATAAAATAAAATAGAATAAATAAATAAAATTAAATTAAATTAAATAAATGAGATAGAAAAAAATGCACCAATGTTCAATACATTAAATAACTCCCAACCCTGCCCCCCCCCCCCTAAAAAAAGACGACAAAAAAGAGAGAAAGAAAGAAACATATTTGCCCTGCTTTTTCCCTCCCAGATGAAAGTATCTTGTTTGTATGCCACTGGTTAACATCTATTTGGGTATTGGTAACAAAATTTAAATTGATTGGTGTTTAATTTCATAAATTTACTTCAGGAGCGTTTAGCCAAGGCACATGGATCTCAGTGTGGTTTCTGCACTCCAGGCATTGTAATGTCAATGTATGCACTGCTGAGGAACAGACCACAGCCTACCATCGAGGAAATTGAAAGTGCTTTTGAGGGGAACCTCTGTCGCTGTACAGGGTACCGACCAATCCTTCAGGGCTACAAGACATTCACAAAGGTTGGCACAATCAATAACGGTGATGTAGTCAAGCCCAGGAATTCCGAAACCTATAGTAGTCCTAGATACCGAAACTATAGTAGTAGGTGGTGTCAAGACCCAAAACAATAGGTTAGGACCAGTCTTTAATTTGACTCCTCAATCCTCAAGTCTAAGTTACAAGTCACAAACCTGTGCCCAAATAAACGGCTTTGGGGTCATAGCTATAGCATCGCTTGATTCTGACGAGCCCAATAAACTCGCCCAATTTCATAGTCCCAAACGTAGCTATTAAGCACAACAAAATTATGCTTACCAGAATCAGGTTACCAGCCAAATTACCATGTCATGCATGTACTATCTTTAACTGGTTTCTTGCTTATTTTTGCTAAGCAGAAAATTAAAAGCCATCTTCTGTTTACAAGCGGCTCTGTGAAATTTGGCCCTGATTGCAGTAAATTTAAGGACTCCTTGCTGAAATGGCAGCAAACATAGACTCCGTGGAAGTTGGGGTTCTTAAATTAAAAGGTCCTGAGAAATCTAGAAAAAGTGTAGGTTTTGATCCCAGGACTACGACTTAGTCTCACAGTTTATTTACCCACTGCACTTTCGATTAACAAAAAATTATGTATAATAATAATAATGTTAGTCTTACAAGATATCCCAATTGCTTTAGTTTTTTGGTAGTTTTCATTTGTATGATGTAGTAGATACACAACTAAAAAAACAACAACATAAAACAATTAAAAGTTTTTTATTTGAGAACATTTTCTGAAATCATTTATTGAAAACTTCTTTTATTGCAGTTTATTATGTACATTTATTTCCTCGTTTGTGATATCATATTAGGAGGGGTGTTGTGGAGGCAATAGTGGCAACTGCTGCATGAACAACCTACCAAACAGTGGACTTGAGGAAGGGGTGAGTAGGCCAGACTAAAGATACCATGACATTTGTGTCCTTGAGTAAAGCACTTAACCATAATGTGCTTCTTTTAACTTGTCTGTTTAAATGGAGTATTGTTTCGCCCAATAAACTGGCCCAATTTCATAGTCCCAAAAGTAGCTATTAAGCAGTCCATTAAGCACAACAAAATTATGCTTACTAGAATCAGGTTACCAGCCAAAATACCATGTCATGCATGTACCTTTAACATGTACCTTTAACTGGTTTCTTGGTTTCATGAGAGTTTCGGATTAAGCTGTTGTACCAAAGAGGCAGCTTAACATTGTTATGTCCTTCAGAGAGTTGAGAAAGTATGAGGGATGGTCTAAGTATGAGTGATGAACAATGTTGTAAAGTGCCTTGATCTTTAGCTACTCACGATATGCGCTCAATATAAGAACAACGCATTATTGTTAACTTGTTTACCCATATGGATTATTGAATTTAGTGTAGTAATGAGTTACTCCTTTTAGAGCGCTCAAATCCGTCACTCAATGACGCTCATGGCGCTCCAACATTATTACCCCTGGTCACTGGGCCATTTATTTTGTTCCTCAAACCATCTCCCTTTGGGGGTATATACACATTGAAAATTTGCTCAATCAATAAGGAAATTGAGTTCACATTCATGAGAGTAAACTGATTTTAGTTAAATATTAGTTAGTAATAAAACAATCATTTTGAATACCCTTCTCTGGTGATTTTCAGAAAGATTCGCGAAAAGCCCTGTGATGTCATCACTTAATGTTGCATCATTTGTGGGAGCTCCAATAGCCCGTTTGTTGCAATAACAAGCAACATCCCACAGATGACGCACGTCGCCAACGGCAAAAGTGTAGCTAGTTCACCAAAACCTTGAGTTTGGGCCTAATGTTTTGATCGTTATTTACAAAAAAATTGAAGTATATCAAAATACAAAAAAATGGTAAACAAACTCAATAAGTTTAAACAGCATTGCTGTTTAACAATTTGTTTGCTCAAGGGGGATAGCTGTTGAAATAATAGGCTACATAATATGTCAAAGTGGATCTTTTTTTAAAGGTATGATCTGATAACTGAATGAATGAATACACCGATCCATTAAACCACGCCCATTTCTCATTGACCAATCACAACCACGAAATCTGATCACCATCTGAGCCGTTAGGTGATCTTTGCACTAATGGTGATCGGGTTTCGCGGCTGTGATTGGTCAACTCGTAAGGAGGCGGGGCTTAATGGATCGATCTATTGATCTGAAAGCTTAATGATTGTAATCTTGAAACTCCTGATTCAGGTAACCACCAAGCTGTTTGATCCAAGTGAGTTTGCACCGTACGACGCCTCCCAAGAACCAATCTTTCCGCCCGAGTTGCTGGTGAGTCAAAGGCTTTACAGATTCTTGACTACCTTTGACAATGGGAAACGTTTGGGGACACTATAGGTGTCAGCAGACTTTGCATCAAGCCTGGCATGCAACTGTGTGGATGGAGCAGAAGAACAAATAGCGAATCACATCATCAGGGAATGCTTTCTCCTTCAACCACCAAATGGATCCCAAGGCCTGGCTGATGTTGATGTTCCCACATAGGGATTGGCTGCTCAAAACCAAGCTCCAGATCCAAGTCTATACCCCCCTGTTTGCAGCACATTTAAAAAAGAAAGAAAGCAGATCCTTTACCAATTTAATTGTTCTCTGAAACGGTGTATGCTCAGAGCCACATAAGCAATGGAAATTTACCTGCCTTACTGCCCCCTCCAAAGTCCCATTGAGGGCAGGGAAGTGTTACGGTGTTTGTTTGTTTCTGGGTTTTTATTCAATTTGTTGAAAGTTTTTTATTTAGCAAAGTTTACTGTCACTTTCAAAACAAACAAGAAAATTAAGAATTTATATCTTTGTGTCAAATTTCCAGTTTGGGATATCAAGTGGCAGCAAACATACTGGGTAATTTTCCATTGTGTTGCCACATTCTCGGCATGTTCACATTTATGAGAACATGCAGTGGCTTTACCTGAAATCTTCTGCCACCTTTTATCCCCTGAAGTCCCCCATAGATAGCTTTGGCTATGGCTAGGGCTAGCACTGCAAAGGTGTATTCCTCAATGTTATTATTACAGCCAACAGCCACAGATAGCCAAATTCACTCTTTGTTTTTGAGTCAGAAAAAGACCATGATGTAGAGTCTGTACATTTTCCTAAAAGTAACATCAAGGAAATTTCGGTGGCTTTCTCCCTTTGACCAATTAACTCATAGTTCCTTATTTTATACCTTATTTATTACGATGAGTTCTTTATTCTCTGGATATACTTGATCCACAAAGTTCAGAGGCCTCGATCGTTTGTATAAGAAAAAGAATTTCATGATTTTGAATACAGGTTGCAGCAGGCAAAGCAACGCTGACTACCCAGAAGTTTATAGGGGAGCGTGTGATCTGGCTTCGTCCTGCCACTTTACAACAACTGCTTGAGCTGAAGGCTAGCCACAAGAAAGCTAAGATAGTGGTCGGAAACACGGAAGTTGGTAGGTAGCTGCATGTGTTTACCTTTTAAGTCAATCTAACCAAAATGAGGCTGATAGGTCAAAATATATTGGCCTCTTTTTGTAGTGTGTCGCGGTTGAGTGGTCTAGCACACAGAATTCAAGTTCTGTTCAAGTAATAGGACTGTCAAGTAGTTGTGACATTTGTTCCTTGAGCTGTAGACACTTAGCTGTGATTGCTTCATCTAGGAGGAAATGAGTACCCGCAAAGGTAAGGGTTGTTGAAATTATTTAATAGCAACCTGTGAATCAATTTGGGTGCTGGTGCTGCATAATCCTAAGGAGTTGAAATGGTTTCAGGAATGCTTAGGGCCCGATGAATAGGCGCTATGAGTGGACTACGTCTGACTCAAGCCATTTCAGCTACGGCTATAGGCATTGGTTGTATAAACAGCATTGGAGAATATAGTGGTCATAATGTCATTAACTCGGACTCAGCTAAATATTGATGCTCTTGATCTAAGGAACTAATAGACCCTTTCCATGAAATATGCTAATTACATTCACGCATGCGTACAGACACTATTGGTTGGCAAACGCCATAGAGATGTGCAATAAGTAGACGCACAAACGCATCTGTGTCACACCACCATTAGCCCCATGCAAACAGGCACAATGTTCCATCATTTTGCCAACCAAAATGCTAGTGCGCATACGCAATATGCAATTTACATTTCGTGGGAAGGGTCTATTGATAAAGATGTTGGATACTGAAAATTTAGTCAGTTATCAGCAGGGAAATTGTTCTTTTCTTTTCATTTTATACTTTATTTAAAAAGTAAAGCTTTCAATTATTTGTCTATATCTTTTATCCAGGTGTGGAAGTAAAGTTTAAGTATCAGGAATATCCCATCATCATTGATGCTAATCATGTACCTGACATGACCCTCATTGAGCCCACGCCCAGCGGGGTGAAAGTAGGGGCATCAGTGTCTCTGACGTCACTCAATGAGTTCAGCCAGAAGATTATCCAGGAGGAGCCAGGTAGGAAGCAGAAAGGGAGAGGAAGGTGTGGGCTGGAGGAGTGTGGGAGATAAGGGTTATGGATTTGACTTCTTGTGGCAATCAGGGTCCAATTTGATAGAGCTGCTTTAACACAAAAAGTAGCCAAGCACAACAAACCGTGCTTGCTAGAATAAGGTTACCAGCCAAAATACCATGTCATGGACATGTACTATCTATAGCTGATATCTTGCTCTTTTTTGCTTAGTAGAAAATTGTTAAGCATTCTTTTTTCATGCACTCCAGCTCTATGAAATTGGGCCCACAGGGATGTGGGATGGTGTGACCTCCTCCATCATTTGTTCTCAATTGAATTGAATTGAATCACAGGGCACAAATTTGGGGGGAAAATCCACAAGACCACAGAATTAATACTGGACCAGAATTTTATTTCGAAAACCAGAATCAAAATTCGAAAAAACAGACTCAAAATGAGAACACAGTTTTAACAGATCAATTGTTTTTTTATTTAAACAAACACTGGGAGAAGGTTAATCTCTTTTGTCTTATGTATATGTAAAATATTTATACTCAGCAGAATTTAAAGCTACAGACTCCAACTCAACATTTAAACATCACTTTTTATAAAACAAAGATACTGAATTGAAAAGCACAAGAATGCCAGATTGTTCTATCTTGAGTTTACTTGCCCGTACTGATTATTCCGATGCAGAGTACAAGACCAGAGTCTTTGCTGCCATTGTTGAGATGCTGAAGTGGTTTGCTGGACATCAGATCAGAAATGTTGCAGTAAGTTCATCATAGATGTTACATTTGCATCGGGGATAAAGAACATTATTTGGTTTTGCCCTTTCATCCATGTGTGTAAAAGTACTGTATATATAATCAGTACTTTCCTGAGTCCTGTGAACAAAATCCACAGGCATATTACTCGGGTAGGATTCAAACCCAGGACCTTTGCCATTCTATAGCAGATGTCTTACCAACAAGACCACCGAGATTGCCTGGTAGCTAGTTTGAATCCTATATTTTAGCAGTGGATAAAGAATAACATTTTGTTTTACTCTTTCACCGATGTGTGTAAATGCACTATATGCTCAACCCTTTCCCGAGTCCTGTGAAAAAAAAAAATCCCTGGCATATTACTTGGGTGTGATTCGAACCCACAAACTTTACCAACTGGACCACATAGATTGCTTGGTAGCTAAAGGCAGTTTGAACCCTATATCTTAGCAGCGGGTACCGCAACAATTTAAGAATATTATTTAGTTTTTACCCTTTCACCGATGTGTGTAGAGCACTGTGTACTCAGTTTTTCCCGAGTCCAAGTGTGAACAAAATTACTCCCATCTGAGTAATATATGCCTGTGTTTTTTAAAATACAAGTTGAAAATAAGTTCATCATCTTAGATAGGGCTACAGACTGCCAACATTAGCGAGCTAATTATGATCTTATAAAGTGTTGAATTCTATCAAGTAAAAATACAATCATACAAGGAGCCTTTGTTAAAATGAAAGAAACATACATTACCAAAGAGATAAATGCTTCATCTAGAAGCCAAATAAAGACAGAACTCCAAAATTTCACTTAGGTGTCAAAATTAGAGCTAAACAAAATAAGATCTGATGAAATTCTGAATTTCATTGAATAAAAATAAACTTGTAAAAGGAGCTTCACAAAGTTAAAACGAAAAAACCTAACTTTGGAAGAGATAAATAAATGCTTCTTTGCAGCCAAGCAAAGACGGAACTCCCAAATTTAAAATGCGATCTTTGAGTTGCTGAATTCCATTAAATAAAAATACACTCATACAAGGAGCTTCAGAAGGTTAAAATGACAACAAATCTAAGTTACTAATTCGGATATAAGTTCTTCTTGTAGCAGCTAAATAAAGAGGGAGCTCTCAAATTTCACTTAGGTGTCACAAATTAAACCCCAAATATGAAATTAAAGCGAAGTGCTTAATCTCTGTGTGCTGGGTATCATTTCAGTGTTAACTGTGGGCACTGAGCTGGCAGATAAGTGCAGATTTTGGACCAAGCATTTTATGCTGGCAAGGAATTCCTATAAAGATAACTACCAATGAACAATTGATTACAAACACAAAAACATGTTTGCTCTTTTTAAAGAAAAACAAACCAATGACTTAAAAAAGCATTGTTATTCACTTCCCCTGAAAAGAGAAAGTTAAAATAACATTTATAAGCAGCATTTTATCAATAGCATTTTTTTTTTTTTACAACAAATTTGTGGGTATAATGTTTCCTTCCTTTTATTACAGTGCATTGGTGGTAACATAGCAACAGGGAGCCCAATTTCAGATCTGAATCCATTGTTCATGGCAGCCGTGTGTTCACTTGAGCTGGTATCAAAGAGAGGTGAGAATAAGGGGCAGGTCCAGAGAGTCATTTGCTGAGGGGACATTTCATTGGCATCATGTTGGCAGGCAGTCATCAGGGGATTGATTTAATAATTTACAACAAGGAAGCCATGAGAACATTTTGTGGAGGGACTGATTGATGATTATGCTATCCAATGACCTTATAAGGCAGTGTATTCCTTTGGTTGTCAAAGACCAGTATCCTCACTTGGTGTGTCCCAACATTTTCTTTTTGCATAGCATAACAAACCTTTGACAATTTGGGCTCAATTGGTCATCGAAGTTGCAAAAAAATAATATTTTGGATGCCTGAGAAAGGTTTCATGCCTGAAGCCTTTCTCAGATTCAAATTTTGGGGTGAAAAACTACCTCTTTCTCTCGCAGTACTTTCTCTAAAACTAGGATTAGTTGGTGCTAGTTATTATTATTACTATTATAACTATTATCATAATCAGGGTATCAATCAAAATGTGAGCTTCCTCCTTCCCCCATCTCTGCCATATCCCCTCTCAAGTAACATGTTCTGTTCATAGTTTCTTTTTTACCTACATTAGTGTTTCATTTTTCGCTGACTCAGGAACACGTACTGTGGTTATGGACGGCAATTTCTTCACTGGATACAGACAGAATGTCATCGCTCCTGATGAAGTCATTTTGAACATTCACATTCCATTTACATCTCGGGTAAGTTCCTTGATGTAAGACTTAAATCAATCTGTGGCTCTTTTAATCCAGTAATAGACCACAAGGGAAACTTAACTGGGGTAAATTTTAAATAATTTTGTCTTGATCAAAGAAAAATTTATGAGAACGAGACTTGAAACTGCGACCTCCGGATTAGCGTGCCAGGTTGGCCAGTTGGCCAGGTCTGCCAGGTCGGTCAGTTTGGTCAGGTCGTTCAGGTCAGTCAGGTCGATCAGGTTGGTCACCTTTTTCAGATTGGTCAGCAGTTATGATATTCGGCACTTGAAAAAAGTATAACAATTCTAAAACCCCTGCTACATGGTGCATACAATTACAAATATGGTCATCGTCACAGCACTATTGTTGTTTTCTGTTGCAGATTTGCAGTGCAGTAGACTCTTGATTCTGTTGTTGTCTTGGTATAAACAAAAAATAATAATAAAATGTAGTAATGAGTAGAATTTTACAATTGATAATTACCAAGTGTTTGATCACAATCACCTACCCTTTCTCAAGATATTTGTGTAACTTGTAACAGCAAAAGTTCTAACACTGCTAAAACCATCATTGTGAACACCATAAGGTTTCTTTTTAAAAGTTGTTTGGCCATTTTGTGTACAACTTTACAGATTCTCTTAAAACCAAAATGTTTTATTTTGTTTTGCATGGTGTATAAAGTAATTAATTTGTCTCTTAAATTAGTAAACTAGAAAAAACAAACATCTGCAAAAAATGTCTATGTTGTGTCTCATTTACGCAGAATGAGTATTTCTGCGGGTACAAGCAAGCCCCACGCCGTGTGGATGACATCTCCATCGTCAATGCTGGCATGAGGGTAGTGTTGAAACCTGGAACAAACATAGTAGAGGATTGTACTCTAGCATTCGGAGGCATGGCTGCTACCACAATCCTGGCCACGAAGACCATGAACAACATGAAAGGAAGGTAGGTGACAGAAGGCTCCTGGGGCAGCTTTGGAGGAGGGGAATTGAAAGTGTCTCGGATGATTGGGAATCTTAAAGAGGAGTGGTATTTTTGTGTGAAAATGGGTTGATAAGAAGTTAGAAAATTTGTTACTATTATTTTTATTATTTTATTTCTCTCCCTAAATTCAAAAAGTCACACACAAAAGAGAAACACTAAAGCAAAAACTAAATTGTCAGGGTTCTGCCCACGGTGGTCAGTGCCGGAAAACCCGACCGGCACTCATGATTCCCCGACCGGCACTCGCAGAATTTTTTCTTTTTCCGACCACCACACATTTTCCCTTTTTTTTGCCCATTTCCTTCAAAATATTTTGAACAACGTGTAAAACAAATTATTTACCAGTAAACAGTTTTATCCAAAGTTTCGAGTAGCCTACTTCTTTGGTTTGAGTCTATTTTAATGATCCAGGATCGAGCATTCCTCCCGCCTGTACGATGTACAATATATCCAATGCACGAAACCCGCATTGATTTTGCAATGGTTTCCAGTCACGCTGATTATAGCTTTACGCTTGGAATAACATGATACCAGTTTCATCATGTTGCGAACCCTATTCTACAGCGTTTAATACAACGGAAATGAACTGCAGAGTAAGCACCATGCTATAGATGCTGTAAATTGTTTTCCCATGGCGGTAAAGGCGTGCGCGCACTGAGGGCCTACATTCAAGGCACAGCTAGCTGCAGGGCGCACGTGTGTAACCACTCCGTGCACGATCGAAAGGAAATTGACTTGACTGTACTAGGGAAAAAAAAATTTCCGGCACTAAACAAATCCTGGGCAGAACCCTGAATATTGAGATGGCTAGACTGATGAGGAAAATGTAAAAGGTTCAGTCTGCCAATAAAATTGTTTCTAAAAAGTTCAGACAAGCAAT
Organism: Leptasterias polaris; assembly: GCA_037783415.1. Classification (NCBI taxonomy): domain Eukaryota; kingdom Metazoa; phylum Echinodermata; class Asteroidea; order Forcipulatida; family Asteriidae; genus Leptasterias; species Leptasterias polaris. The sequence goes on along the minus strand of JAZGTN010000093.1, from coordinate 3,850,492 downwards.
ATACAAAAGAAAATTTTAAAAGCACTCAAAATATTTAAACAAATAAAACTATTTCTTGGGTTTTAAGAAAATAGATGTCAAGCAATGGATATTGATGAACAAAGAGTTTCACAAGGCAGGCAGAGTATGAAAAAAACCATAAAAACACTTTAAACTGTTGCATCTCAAAAAAGGAGTTTTGATTGCAGGAAAATCTGTCGTTGGTTAATTGGAACCCAATGTTGAAAACTTTGAAAAGAAATTACACTTGTGACTTGGATGAAAATCGGGCTTAAACTTTTACAGGTTTGTTATTTCATGTATATGTTGGGTCACATCAAGTGCACATGCTGGTCTTTGACAATTACAAATGTTGTCATTGTGCTTTAATCAATGTGTCGGTGCAAAAAGGTTGCATATCCTAAAATAGCACTTGCCTTATGTACGAGTTTGAAATTGTCAAAGCGTTGTATCTTACTAAAAGCCTGGATGTACACACAATACAAGTTCAAGATGAGATACAATGCTTTTGCACGGATCATTTTTGTGAGAGATACAGAAGTTTTTGCAATATCAAAATACAACGTTTTTGCACTGATGTGAAGTAATATCACTTTGACATTTTTGAGGCTCCCTTACCCACTCTGATAAATGACTCTCAACTCAGGCAACAAATGGCCATCTGGATCCATCACATTTTTTAAGTCAATAATGCCCTTTTTCTTTGTAGATCTTGGAGTGATGGTTTAGTAGACTCGATGTGTCCACTGCTAGCCGAAGATCTGCCCCTACCTCCAGGTGCCCCTGGTGGAATGGAACCCTATCGCCAGTCGCTCACTCTGAGTTTCTTCTTCAAGTTCTACCTTACTGTGCTGGAGCAAATTAATCAAAAACAGGCAAGTGGAATACACCAATATACATAAACTCTCTTTCAGGACCAAACATTAGACAGACTACAATAAACTCTTCTTTGTTATATTATCTGGAATTACGTGTAATTATGCCATAATCTTAGTTTTCAAGAAAATAATTCCACAAAATCAAACTTAAAAATACATTGAAAAAGTTAGTTACTCTTTGTTTGCAAAACAAAAATAGTTACATGTTTTTAAAAGTTTGACTTTCTTCTAGTTCTATTTCTATGCTGGTACTCGTTGAAAGCCTGTTCAGCAACTTAACGAGGATTGAGGTGTGGTTTCTTCTTGTACACCTATTGTTATTTAAATATGATTTTGATTTTACCTTTACACCAAAGTGTGATTAACAGTGTCTCAATGCTTTCCGAGTCCTGCGGAAAAGAACCAACTGGGTGGGATTGGAACCCACCTGAACCAGTTAGTAGTTTAAATTATTTCAAATTTAGTGTTCAATTCCACAAAATTTGAGAGCGCCCCCTACAAATGAGATCCCCCTAATAAATATTTAATTTTTCATCTGGACTGTGAGCTTTTAAAAAGTTAGGTCATATACCTCTTTGGTAGTTAATGATGCACTGATTCATGTCAATAGTTATCACTAACAATAAATGATTTATTCGTTTTTCCTTCTTCTTTTTTCTTTTCTACCTTCATGCAGCCGGGATTAAGTGGCTCATCTATTTCCTCATCACTCAAGACGGCCAATCAGCCTTTCTGTAAGAACCCAGCAAGAGGTGTGCAGATGTACCAGGTAATTTAAATTAGTACCAGATTTTTCTTAAACTGCCTTGAACAAAATTTTGTAATTGTCTTTTTAAATTATTTTCTTCGGAAACCCTCTGTATTGTAATGTTGTAATTTGGAAATTGCTTTTTACCTTTGTATTTAGCGCTTTGAGGCCTTTTTGGCAATTTGGCGCTTTATAAATATCTTTTTATTAGTATTATTATATTATTATTATACCGCATTTATAATGTGAATGGTCTGGAAAAGGGTTATCCTCTCTTCTGTTATGCAACTCATAAGAGTAGGGCAAGGGTTCTGAGAAGCCCCCACCTGTCCTTACCCTCTCCTCTATTATGCTACTGTTAGGGTTAGACATGATGAGCAGAAAGTGATTATGCCTGTCAGAATACTGTATCAAATTGTTTTGTGACTGTTCCCCTTAAACACAATATTTTTTAAAGCAGAGTATATTCTGCTAATGAGCAGCATTATATAACAGTGTGCCTTGGTCTGAGGTTCTAATCATGTCTTTTTTTATTTTATTTTTTTCAGGAAGTCCCTTCTGGACAGCCGGAGACTGATGCTGTAGGACGACCTTTGACACATCTATCTGCCCTAAAACAGGCCACTGGGGAAGCTAAATATTGTGATGATATTCCCCATGTGGATGGTAAATTTATCAAAGAGTATAATTAACTATAGAGAGTTTATCCAGCAAGGGGGCATGGGCAAGGTGGGCTACTTACCTCCCCCCATCCTATTGGCAAATTTCATAAATTTTACCCCTCTTCATTATTCTGAGAGGTGAATATTCAAATCAAATTTAAGATAAGCACAAAACATTTTAAGTGGTTAGAAAAAAAATGTTTTGTACTTATCTTTAAAAAGGTCTACAAGCAAAAATACTATCACACGTACAATCTGTGACTTTATTCCTGCCAACTGTTGCCCAGCTTAACGTTTTCTACTTATAATTCGAATCCTTGGAGCTGCTTGCATTGGTGATAGACTTTGAAATAACGCAGTTTTCTGCATTCAAGTATTTAATCTTTTATGGAGCACTGATCTCCAAAGTGTTTTAAGTTTTTTCCTGTATTTAATAGGGAGGGTATGCCTTTGGAAAATAACTCCATAAATTATTGAGCTGTTGATATTATAAAATATTGTGAGAAACGACTCCCTCTGAAGTAATGTAGTTTTCGAGAAAGAGGTAATTTTGCACAAGCACACAATTCTGTGCAATGAGGGTGGTTTTTTCTTTCATTATTATCTTGCAACTTTTATGACCAACTGAGCCCAAAATTTCACAGGTTTGTTTTTTTATGCATATGTTGGGACACACCAAGTGAGAATAGTGGTCTTTGACAATTACCAAAAGTATACCCAGCCTTTAATTAATACGTTTTTTCTTTTTCTTGAGACAGGTGAACTGTACTTGGCACTGGTGCTCAGTCAGAAAGCTCACGCCAAAATCTTGTAAGTTTTTTATCAACAGGCCTAATGCTTCACAATAATCAGGGCGCCCTTCTTTGAAATATGTGGGCCAAATTTTCTTCAGTTTTCATCACTCTCAAAGAGAGACAATAGCTTACAATTTTATATAAGATGTGGTTGAACTATGGGGTTAATATTAATAATTGTTTAATACGTTTTGGTGCTTAGGGATTTTTGTCAAGTAAACTTCATAATATTAAAAACGTCATTAAAAACAAGAATTTCCAACTTTGATTTCTTGAATGTATCTCCGATTTGTATATATTTTTTTTTCTGGAAGCATTTTACATTCCTAATTGCCCTCTCTATGCAGTTTTATATTTTATTTCTGTTTTATGGTCAACAATGGTAAAAATAGACTGTTTATAATAATACAAGTTTACAGATGAATGCATTTGTGTTGTTTCTACTATAAATTCATTGCATAGGCCACCATAACTTAGGTCAATGGAATGAGCCACGGGCAACCCTCAACCAATGATGGGTCTTCCTTTGATCTCAGGGAGGGCGCTGTTTGAGCTTGTGACGTCATACGTAAGACGTTGGTTAAACTGAAGCCATCAGCCCCCTCTCTTCAATATTAAAACTAGACTTTGCTCATTATGTTTTTCAGATCTGTTGATGCTTCTGTTGCCATAGCAACAAAGGGAGTCCACGCGTATGTTGACATCAACGACGTACCGGGCACGAATATGCTTGGATCCTCCCCTGTCTATGATGATATGTTTTTTGCTGATAACGAGGTATGGGTTTCAAACTAAGCATTATCAAAATAATGAGGTTTTGTTCCTGCGAATTGATTCCAATGGGATAAATGAGTTTGTGGAAACTATATCTAGTTTAAACACTTCCCTTTGTATTCCTCCTTGAATAAAAAAAGAAAAGTCATGATGTGGGGGGGGGGGGGGGGGTTGATATGTGGCATGGTGTCCCATTTTCATAGAGTTGTTAAGCACAAAAATTTGCCAAGTGGATTAATAGAATGTTGCTAAGCTGAATAGCAACCAAAATGCCAAATTATTTGTGCCTGGTTCTCTCAAAACCTTCACTCTGCAGGAAAGCTGTAATAAGCAATATTTTCTACGAGACGGCTGTACGAAAATGCCCCCCCCCCCCCCCCCCCGGAATCACAATATTAGTATTTACCATCGTCAAACATAATTTCGTTATTTCAAGCCTATAAAGGTATAAGGTTACTCTTTCAAAAGTTCAAGTAAATACTCACATGGGCATTAAATGGAAATTACTTTATGTATATATTATGAAATTGTTCTTGGCAGGTTAACTGCGTTGGTCAAGTCATCGGGGTGATAGTCGCAGATGATCAAGCCATAGCTCAGAAAGCGGCTAGACTTGTCAAAGTGGACTATGAAGAGTTACCCGCCATTATAACTGTAGAGGTAAGCTTGCAGAAATAAGAACTTGAAATAGGGGCGCTTTTTCAGTCCAACCTGTCTAACTAAAGGATTCAACTAATACCATAAGAAATGTCCACTCTGACAAATAATCTTTCTTTCCAGAAGTTTATTTTTCACATTGTCTCCCATCCAAACATGATCTTCATGAAGTCAAACTAAATTAATGTGGTTTCCCCATGAACTCCTGATGGCACCTCATAAAACTTCATCCCTCCGCCAACTATTTCCCATTGATTGCAGCAAGCCATCGAGCAGAACTCCTTCTTCCCGCTCGTCCGCCGCATCAAGAGAGGAAACGTGGAGGAGGGTTTCGAGAACTCGGATCACGTCCTGGAGGGAGACGTCAGGAGCGGTGCTCAGGAGCATTTCTACATGGAGACGTACACCACGCTGATCATACCGGGGGAAGACGGCGAGGTTGAAGTCATCTCATCAACGCAGTCACCGACTAAAACTCAGGTTAGAGAATATAGCCAGAGCGTGTTAATTTTTTTCATACTTCTTTCTATTTTTTCCATCACACACATAGACCAGAATGTGAGTTACATTCTGTATAATACATTATAATATTGCAATAACTTGCACATGTGTATGGATGGAGGTCTCCAAAAAGCACAGCTTGTCCAGTGGGAACCCCTCTTCATACAATAATAAAATAAATAAAAAACAAAACACTATCTGTATAACAACGCATTACAAGGATAAATCTGAGATAAGAAAGAAACAAAACATAGCAAACAAAATAACCTTGTATAAACAAGTCAATTTCATGAGTTTTTCTCATTGATCAGTATAAATAAAACTGAGATAAGAATTAGAAAGAAAATATAGCAGCAAAACATACCTTATATATACTAGTCAAATACATGAGTTTTTCTCATTGATCAGTAAAACTAGTGTATAAGGATAAACCTGAGATAAGAAAGAAACAAAATATAGCAAAAGATAACCTTTATATACTAGTCCATTACATGAGTTTGTTCTCATTGATCAGTATAACTAGTGTATAAGGATAAACCTGAGATAAGAAAGAAACAAAATATAGCAAAAGATAACCTTATAATTATATACTAGTCAAATACATGAGTTTTTTCTCATTGATCAGTATAACTAGTGTATAAGGATCAACCTGAGATAAGAAAGAAACAAAATATAGCAAAAGATAACCTTTTATATACTAGTCCATTACATGTTTTCTCATTGATCAGTAGAACGATAGGTATCCTGAATGAGATAATAAGAAAGAATCAAAATATAGTAAAAAAACCACTTTATATTCGTTAGCCTAATACATTATATTTACATTGAAATAATGATTATAGTAAACAAACAAATTATGATAACACAATAAAAATTGAAACTTAATTACAATTTAAAATGGGTATAACTAAGGTAGGGAAAAGGCCTGAAATAAGGAGGAACGAAAATTAAGCTTGCATGAATATTTCCCGGTTAGACGAGTTTAAAATTTAGTTTTAAATAATGATGTGTTTTGTTTATTTCTAAAAGAGGTATTCAAAGAGTTCCGCAGCTTTGTGCATTTATGTTTGACACCTTTAGAGACATTAATACTCTGGTTATACTTGGACAAAAACAGGGAGCTTATAAAGTCATCAGACTTTGAAAGTCGTATTTGTATATTTGAACATTTGGGACCTGTTTAACTTTGTAATTGTGTTTCCTTCACATGTTAAAACTCATTTATGGTCATTAATTTATGGAGTTATTTCCAAAGGCATACCCTCCCTATTAAATACATGAAAAAATTTAAAACACTTTGGAGATCAGTTACTGCACGAGTGAAACATGCACGACGGTCTAATACCAACATAGTCACTTACAATACATGGCCATAACTTGTTAATTTGATTTTAGAAAAACTTTTTATAAAAAACCCTACATGTCTAAAATAGTGTGTGTCCCACCCCAAAAGAAAATATATATATATGTATATATAAAAAATCAAAACATAAATTGTTACCGTGGTCTACTTCTCTCCACTGAAATTACATTTTTCATCAAGTTAAGATTTTGAAATAAATTACAATTAATAGTAAACATCTTTCTCTCTTCTACAGTCCTTAGTTGCCAAAGCCTTGGGTGTCCCAAGTAATAAAGTGGTCTCAAAGGTGAAACGTCTGGGAGGCGGGTTCGGAGGAAAGGAATCTCGGAATTGCATACAAGCTGGAGTTTGTGCCGTCGCTGCCAACAAGTGAGGGTAGTTTACTGCTAATTGACTTGTTGATTGAAATGGTTTCATCGATGATAGATGTATTGATACACAGCTATTTTGTATTTTTAGTCTTTTATTTTAAATCAAATTGACTGACAAATTTCTGAACTTGTCTCCAGAGTAAATCGCCCTGTCCGATTGATGCTTGACCGGCGTGAGGACATGATGGTAACTGGTACCCGTCATCCATACTTGAGTCACTACAAGGTGGGGTTCAGTAAGGAGGGGCAGCTGAAGGCTCTTCAGGTTGATCTATACTCCAATAGTGGACATACCTATGACTGGTCACACTCGGTAAGTTACTCTATGCATTGAGATTGAATTCATAGATCTTAAAGAGGGGCCCCAAGGTGAAATTCAGTTTTGTGATGGACTCATTTCCCAATAGATTAGAGTCCTTATTATTTTGTTTTAATCCAACACTGCTCGATGACATTTTGAAGATATTAAATTAAAACAACATTGGAATTGACCTTTTAATTGAATTGGGACATAAACATTTCCTTTGTGTCGCACAGACCCAAGGGGATTTAGGTACTTTCCAACAGTTTTTAAAAGTATGATGCAAATTTTGTTTTGTTGTTGTTGCATTTTTTGATTTTCTTTTAAAGCTTTAAAGCTTTATATATTTTTTGACTTTGTTTTCTTATGATACAATTTCTTCAGGTAACATTATTAAAATTGCCATGAACACGTGCTGTCTGTACTTTTCATGTTGATGTGATTGCATATTATCATTCCCCCTAAATGTGATTATAAAAGTATCCAGCAATTGTTGAACATCTTTTAAATTTGTATTTAATGCTGGAGCTTCATGCATTTCTATTTCACAGTTAGTATCTGATAAAAAAAACTGCCCCACTTCCCTTTCAAACAAAATCCTTGATACACAAGTGCAGGTCTGCAGGATCAAGTTAAATAATAACAGTAATAACAATAATCAATAGTCAATAATCAATAATCAATAATCAATAATCAATAATCAATAATAACAATAATCGTTTTACAAAACAATCTCAAAACGATGTGCAGGAAATCACAACAAAATAAATTCAAGTTAAAATGAGAAAGTCAAATACTAGGCTGCCACGGAGGCCACAGTCTCTGTTGCCCTGGCTTGGTGAGCTTTGTTGCCCCTTCAAAAGTTTCCCATAAACTTTAAGATCTTCCAATGGAAGTGCTCTTTACGAAATAAATATAAAAAAACCCGTCAGTCAAAATGTTTCCTTTTCAATGGAAGGTCTTGGAGAAAACCCTGTTCCACATCGACAACTGCTATAATTTCCACAACGTGGAAGCGACGGGTCATCTATGCAGGACCAATCTATCGTCCAACACGGCATTCCGTGGCTTCGGAGGACCCCAAGGAATGATCATCGGTGAAACCATCTTGTCAGAGATTGCAATCAAACTGGCACTGGATCCACTCAAAGTAAAGAGATTTGTTTTTTTCTTCTTTTTTTAAAGGGTATTTGTTTAGTTTCAGAAGTAAATCATCTGAAAGTAATGGCTTACAATATTGCTATTGGGTTATGTTTTTAGACCAAAATTACATTCAAGTTCATTAGATTCAAGTAATCACCTGCTTTTATGACCAACTTTTAAAAAGTAAAGTTGTCGGCGACCATGTTCTCTAGCACCAAGGGCCTTTTCCAAATCTCGGCTTTGACTCATCGTTTCGGCGTGGGCTCCGTCATTAATTTTTGAGCAGTGTACATTTTGCACGGTGTTTCCAGAATCAAACAAAGCCTACTTAAGCCTGCTTAAGCACAAAAAGTAGCTAAGCACAACAAAATTTTGCTTACCAGAATAAGGTTACCAGACAAACTACCATGTCTCATGTACAATTTGTGACTGGTATCCTGCTCATTTCTGCTTAGCAAAATTTTCTGCTTAAGCATCTCTATGAAATTGGGCCCAGAGCAGGAGCCCAAGCCCAGGTATGGAAAAAAGCCACAGAACTAACCTATAACATTGAGAAAATGGTGGAGACATAGTTTTAACTAGAAATATGAAAACGAGGTATTTGAAATTTGCAGTATAAAGCTTAAAACAAGGTTTGCCATTAGACAAAGATGTAGTAAAAGAAAAATAATAAGCAATATTTTATTAGGGGAAATAAAACATTAAAAAAGGAAGGGAAAATTTTTACCAAACGGGGTGTTTAAGGCAAAGAAGAGGGGGGGGGGGGGGTGTTGGAACACCGAATACCTGCTGCTCTTTGTTCATGTTTTATTTTGAATTTAAAGGTTGGGTAATACTTTGGTAATGACTTCCCAAAAAGTTCTGTAATGTAGGCCTTTGTCACAAGCCCCCAAAATTATTTCATTCCCCCCACCTGCCCCTTCAAAAGAATTTATCTACTGACGCCACTGAAGGTTGTGGAGACTAGACTGCTCTTTTATCTCAGCCATGAGTATGTATTTCCACTACTATTAATCCATCAGCTACGAGTCATGAATATTTATAAGGAAGGCGACAAGACTCATTACAGTCAAGAGCTGAAAAACTGGTACCTAGAACGTTGTTGGCAGCAATGTGTGACGTCCAGCGATTACGAGAACCGCAGACGAGATGTTGACCAATTCAATAGGTTAGGATATTTTTATTAGGTACTTGATCCTAATGATCAATTGTGAACTTATGAAGAACAAAATCACAAACTTTCCTTTTTGAAGGTGTTTTACTTAAAACATATAGACTAAAGCTTTCTTTTGTTGATCAACAAACTGCAGGTTGGCATGGACGGCTGAATTTTAACTGGAAAAACATTCAATTGTGTTAACAGATGTTGTGGCTAAATTCAACATTTCTGCAAACTTTCAATCAAAAAATGAACACATCCCATGATTTGTTTTGTAAATTCAACACTATTTTTGAATAGATGTGTAACATTGTTACAAACTGTGGCTGTCTGTTTTGTTTTGCATTTATGGGGGACATACTGTGGCTCTGAAAACGGCAGACAATGTGAATGAGCGCTATGTTCTGTTAAGTGTAGAAGCTTAATTTTACAGAAATAAATGTTCAGACGTTAAGATCTGGATTAGAGTTGATGCAAAATTCCATCTCTTTTTTGTTTCAGTGAGAGTCGCTGGAAGAAGAGAGGTCTTGCTCTGACACCCACAAAGTTTGGAGTGTCCTTTGCCGTTAAATTCCTAAATCAGGTATAAAGCTGGATTCCAGTAACTGTAAAACAAAAATACATTTTGAGAAAAAAACTACGTCAAAATGCTCTTGTGATAGATACAATTAGACTTCATTTTTATTGCATATTCGGTTTGCTGTAAGTCCATTGTATCATCTCCTTTGCTTTGTATATTTTCTTGAAAACTTGTCTTTCTATTTATTCTACTGCTGTTGGGTAGATTTCTTAGACTAGGCCTGTGTTTCTTACTTTGTTGTTTCTGTTTTGGTTTTATAGTGTTCGATTTGTCTTGTATTTTGGTGTATTTGTGTTGTTGTTGCCGAATAAATAACAACGGTAATAATAATAACAATAACAGTACTGGTATAAACTAACTTAATCATTAGTGAGCATTTAGATTAAGTAAATAATTTTTATTTCTGGTGACTTTTCGATTCTGTACAGGCTGGAGCCTTAGTCCATATCTACATGGATGGATCGGTCCTGATCGCCCATGGAGGTACTGAGATGGGTCAGGGGTTGCATACTAAGATGATCCAGGTGGCTAGTAGGACACTCAAGATCCCATGTGAGAAGATTCACATCAGTGAGACCAGCACCAACACCGTGCCGAACACCTCCCCGACTGCCGCTAGCTATAGCTCTGATCTCAACGGGATGGCTGTTAAGGTAAACTTGATGAGTGACAGGCGTGTAAGCAAGGTGTTTATGAGGTGACCATTTACTTACAATCCTGCATGCAGTGACGCTAATCCGTAAAAAAATGTTGACAACAGTTATCCATCGTTGCAGCAGTGGCTGGGGCGGGGTAGATCACCACAATTGCTAAAATCTTCCCGTACCACACTAAGAGATCTGGTGATTTTTAATATTTATTTTTTTCCACCTAAAATTGGCTGCCATTATTTATTTGGGTCTTTGAAGTTTAAAAACTTGATGAATCCCAACCATTTCCGATCTCTATATTGGATTTTCCTTTTTCTTCCAGGATGCCTGTGAGATTCTGCTGAATCGTTTAGAACCAATCATGCTAGAGGACCCCAAAGGATCCTGGGAAAAATGGGTAAGGTTACTTGAGTGTCTTTTCGGAGGCTATATAAAAAAAGTTATAAAAAAAAAACTGGTTAATTGCCTTATGTTTCGACCCTAGCAGAGTCTTTCTCAAAGGCTTTGAGAAAAACTCTTGTTTCTTGCCCTAAGGCTTTGGATGAGAAATGTTAGGCCATTAGCCTTTGGAAGAGCTGACAAAATAGTCGCAGACAGTGTTCATGTTTTGTGTGATCAACCATATACATCAAATAACAAACCTGTGAAAATTTGGACTTAATCTGTTGTGGGAGTCAGGAGAAAATAGTGAAAAACCTTGCACAATTTTCAGCATGTAAACACATTGTCCTCAACTGTGATTGTAACAACCCAAATCAGCTGTTGCATTGGGTTTCAGATACAGTTTTCTTGAATATGAATTCATTTCTTTCGTAGGTTCAAATCTCGCTCATAGTAAATTTTTCTTTGTTTAACCCCAAATTAATTAAAATTTACTCAGGTACTTACCCTTACGGATTTTTTACTAGATTGTATCTCTAATGCAAAGTTTCAAATCTTCAAAACTACTTTTTTGTTCCTTCTTTTTTTAGGTGGATACAGCATACTATCAGAGGGTTAGCTTATCAACGACTGGATTCTTCAAGTATGACTCGAGTTCCTTATTCATTATTAAATTACACAGTGCAAATAATAATAATAATCATCATTATTTTAAAAAAAGTTTCTATGTCACGTAGACATCACAAAGCGCTGTACAATAAAAGTCCAGAAGTGTCCAAATGTGGTCGTTCTAATGTGGTCATCCAAGGGTGGCACTGTACACGATTAAAGGCACTGTACACGATTAAAGGCACTGTACACGATTGGTAATTACTCAAAATATATATTAGCATAAAAACTTACTTGGTAACGAGCGACGGAGTTTGGTGTGGAGTTTTCCGTTACTGTCTTCTTGCACTAGCTAACACAAGGTTCTGATTTCACAAGGCACTGGACTTCATCTTGAGGTCAGCTTAGGACATCAAATTCCCCCCACCCCCCACTTTTTTTCTTTCTACAATTAAGATTGATTTTCCGATATAAAGAGGGGCTCCAAGGTTTAACTTAGTTTTGTGATCCACTCATTTTCCAATAGATTGAATAGATTGAGTCTTTAACCTCATTAAATTGGTGTATAATACCTTTGTGTTTGAAATCCTTCAAGTGCAATTTTTGTGAATCAAAAAATCTTTGATGACATCACATTTCAAAATGGTCTGTACATTTTAAATTAATTTTTAGGTCATTCCTGAATTCTGATGATCAATATTCAATGAAAAACGGCCTTGAATTTGAGTTTATGACTGGCGAAGAAATTCCTCTTTGGAATGTACAGACCCATTTTGTTTTTTCTGTTAGATTATTTTGGGCCATGTATTAATTTTTCTCTAAAAGAGTATCAAATAAAATAGTACTTTACACCATTTTCACGCAAGGTCAGAGACTTAATGTAACTTTTTTCAAACTTTCATGAGGACTCAATCTTTGAAAATGAGTGCATCACAAACTTTACTTTGACCTGGGAACCCCTAATAATGAAGCATTTTATGAATTTTGGGTTTGTCATATTGTTAAGAATATTTATTTGTTATTTATTTAGTAGTTATTATTTTAATTTTATTGGTTGCTTATTATTTTGTCAAGGGCGTCTCACCAGCACTTTGATTGGGAGACCAGCCTGGGAAATCCCTACAACTATTTTGTGTACGGTGTGGCGGTGTCGGAGGTAGAGATTGACTGTTTGACTGGGGACCATCAGGTCTTAAGGACTGACATCGTCATAGATGTAGGAGACAGTCTCAACCCAGCCGTTGATATTGGACAAGTAAGAATTTGATCTTGTGTTTCAAGAAACATTTCCTGGTCAAACACCGATGCGGGATTACTTTTGAGCAATCAAGAACCTTTTCCTATACTTTGAAGAATTCATGGATGATTTTCTTTGTCTTGGACAGATTGAGGGAGCCTTCGTCCAAGGATACGGTATGTTCATCATGGAAGATTACCGAGTGACCCCAGGAGGTCATCTCTTGACCTCCGGCCCTGGATTCTATAAGATCCCAGGATTTGATGACATCCCTGCAGAGTTTAACGTCAGCCTGCTGACCAGAGCGCCTAACCCCTTTGCTATCTGCTCATCCAAGGTTAGTTCTATGTTACAAAATTTGTGGATTGAACAAAGAAAATTTGATGAATGCAGGACCTGAACCTGCAACCTCTGGATTAACATGCCAGGGCTCTACCAACTGAGCTATCTAGACCTTAGGTTGGCAGTCTCCGAATTTTGTCAAGCCAGAGGGGTGCCAACCAGAAGCCATTCAACCTGTAACTGAGGCATAACCAGGGATCACACCTTAAGGGGATGCGACTTTTAAAATTTATCCAGTGAGTTTTCCTTATGATTTATCACTGATTTTCTTTGTTGAAAGTAAGACTCACTTTCGACCCAACTTCTAGTTCTTACTTTTAACTGTACTTTCATTTAGGCCTTGTTAATTTCTATTAATTGTTGATATATAATGTGCAATTGATCTATTTTTATGAAAGTCCTTCAATTCTTTAGAATTGTTTTTTTTTAATTACTTTTTCTTTTAGACGAGCATGTACATAGACATTTGAATGAGATGACAGTGCTGTTTACTTGTGATAGTTTTTGAAACTTTGCATGGGGGGAGTGGGAGTGCTATTTAGTACTAGTGGGGTTTGAGATGACAGAATCACTCGATATGTGGAGGAAACGGGGGGAATAGACCCTTCCCACGAAATATGTAAATTGCACGTCGCGCGTGCGCACAAACACTTTGGTTGGCAAAATGATGGAACATTGCGCCTTTTGCTAATGGTGGCGTGACGCAGACGCGTGTGTGCGTCTGCTTGGTGCACATCTCTATTGCGTTTGCCAACCAGTACGGTCTTTACGCATGCCTGAATGTAATTAGCATATTTCATGGGAAGTGTCTATTGCCTCAATGCCCCTGGTCTTTGCCTTGGTGTCCTTTGAGATATGTTCCAGTACATATTTCAATTTCCCCTTTACTAAGTGAAGTCTCGGGTTTGCCAGGAAACAAATTTCTCCCCGAGTGATTCTGAACAAGATGGTAAAGTAATTTTGTGAAAACAAATTTCTTGCAGGCCGTTGGAGAACCTCCGCTCTTTCTAGCTGCCTCAATCTACTTTGCCATCAAGGATGCGATCATGTCCGCTAGGGAGGATGAAGGAATCCAGGGGTTCTTTCGTCTGGACTGCCCGGCAACAGCTGAGAGGATCCGCATGGCCTGCCTAGACAAGTTCACCAAGCAGGTATGAAACTTGACACTGTCCTAGCTTGGCTCAAGAAGGACTGGACATATCAACTCCAAATTTGGTGTGTGGATTGGTCTCGGGATCCCCCAGAAACGCTTGGGTTATGGACCCCCTGGGTAAAACATCAAGGTCGTTATGGCTAAAACAGAAAGAATGTTGTCCAAGCAATAACACCTTGTTTTTTTGTCTAATTCTTATTATGTTATTTACAGGATTGTTTTATAGAATTTAATAAATGTCTTATTAATATGAACTTTTCCCAAATGAACGTCTAGTTGTAGTCTATATGTTTGTGTTAACTACACACTCTGTTGTTTGTTTTAAATGATATGCAGTCAACTTTCTAGATGCTTAGACATAAAATAACTGAGAATAATTAATGCAATTCACTAATTGCAAATTAAAAGTTGACTTACTACATTTATGTTTTTTTGTTTTTGCAGTTTCCTGCTCCAGAGCCAGGGACATATCGTCCATTCTTTGTGCGTCCATAGATCTTGCTACAGCTGGGTCCAATTTCTTGGCCCTGCTAACAATGGATATCTCCACTTTTGGTCACCCATGATTCTCTGCTTACAGAGGAATTGCCATATTATTTTGCAATAGCTGTGTGAACCAAAGAATGCTTAGCACAATCAAGTACACACGCACAAGTTAACATTTCTTGCTAATCTATGAAATATGCTTAATTTAAAGGCACTGGACACGTTTGGTAATTGTCAAAGACCAGTATTCTCACTTGGTGTATCCCAACATATTCATAAAATAACAAACCTGTGAAATTTGGGCTCAATTGGTCATCGAATTTGCAAGAGAATAATGAAAGAAAAAGCACCCTTGTTGTACAAATTAGTGTGCTTTCAGATAGGAATAAAAGGCTTCTGGCCAGAAGTCTTTTATTATTTGAGTGAGAAATTACCTCTTTCTCAAAAACTCTGTTACTTCAGAGGGAGCCGTTTCTCACAATGTTTTATACTATCAACAGCTCTCCATTGCTCGTTACCAAGTAATTTTATATGCCAACAATTATTTTGAGTAATTACCAATAGTGTACAGGGCCTTTAAGCTCAGATTTTTCTGCTAATGTAAGCGCCGATTTGTTTTGCTTACAGTAAGCCTGAAGGCTGAAGCTGATGTTTAATGTACAGAATGTTCTCAGGTGAAAAAAAAAACAATCTACAATAAAAGTTATGTTAAAGGTTGGAACAGGATTGGTGGAGCTGACGAAATAGTCACAGACAGTGTTCATGGTTTGAGTGATCAACCACATACATGAAACAACAAACCTGTGAAAATTTAGGCTTAATTCATTGTGTGAGTCAAGAGAAAATTGTGAAAAACCAAACACAATGTTCATAGCATGTAAACACATTGTCCTTAATTTTGGTTGTATAAACCAAAATCAGCTGTTACGTTTTAAAAAAAAATTCTTGAACATAACTTTATTTCATAGAAAAAATTGGTTCTAGTATGAACTTAATAATCAGTAAGCTTTCAGACTAAAATTAAACGTTGATGTTTTTTATCCTTACCAATCCTGTAGAATACTGAAGCTCAGAAAATTGTTTAGCACAGACAAATAGTACTTAGTAAGAAGCGGTTACCAGCTAAAATACTCTGTAAAGTTTATTGGTCATGACTGGTTCACAGGACCATTGGCAAGAAAAATCAAGTATTCAAGCTTACTAAGAAGTAGAATGTTTGCAGTTTTCCCCCTCTTCAATGTCTGTCATTGAAATGAAATTATCTAGGGGGAAAAAGTTGTAAAGTACAACGGAAATTTGAAAAACAAATTGTGCTTTTAAAGACTGAATTTCAGAAACATTACAATAATTTGTAAATTGAAGTCTTTTGTTTCCCCCCTTCCCTAAAAAACAATTAAAAATCAGAGGGGGAAAAAGAAAAGAAGAAAGAAGAAATAAATATTTTGTGCCTGCAGAAAATAATTTTATTACCTTTAATGGTGTATTTCAGGGAATCCTTGTCTTTAAATGAGCCTCAACAATATAGTTATACTTAACAATTATCTTTCAGATTTTATATACTTATTTAAATATGATGAGAAATTTATACCCATTTTAAGCTTTCATTTATCACAGCACAATATATAAATTTATGTATTTCACATTCAAGTTGAATAATTCAATAAATATTGTTTTCCTCGATTTTTTGTTTGATGTTTTTTTTTCTTCTCAGAACGAAATTTGACAGGTGATGCTATTTAAAAACAAAAAAACTAACAAAAACATTTGCCACGCACTGTGCAAAAAATACAAGTAACATGCAAAATTGTTTTTACATGGAGCTGATGGACGTGATTTAACGTCAGAATCCCGACAATAATTCTTTCTAGTGTTTGACTAATTACAACTTCTCTTTGGCAGATTGGTTTAGTGTGAAATGAAGTCCAAAACTTTTCTAGAATTAAAAAAAGTAGCTATTTAAAATTGTAATGTAAATTATTGGGTCAATTCAACCATTGCATCGGACCTTGCATCTTTAGTAAGAAATTACATCAAGTTTCATTAAGAATAACAATGAACATCCGAATGTTGGGAACCACATTTCTTTGGCGGTTGAAGGAAACAAAATAATGCAGAATGCAAGTACGATGGAAAACAACATTTATACTGTATTAAACAGTCTACCACTAGAACAAGTTTGTTTTAACTATTGGCACACCTTAAGCAGATGTTTAAATTAGCAAGCTTTGAATAATAGTTGAACCAATAATTACTTGCTTGCTAAATCCCTCTGAATAAAAATAGTGTTGCCATTTTAAGTGGTTTGGGGCAAACTTTCATAGAGCTGTTTAATAAGAACACAATCCAAGCACATAACAATTTTGCTTACCAGAAAATGGTTACCAACCAAAGTACATTGTGTCATGTACCATTTGTGACTGGCTTCCTGCTTATTTTTGCTTAGCAGAAAATGTTCTGCTTAAGCAGCTCTATGACATTGGGCCAAATAGATAGAGCTGCTTAAGGAGAAAATTATTGACATTTGCTGTAGAATGTGGGAGGCGTGGGTTCGAATCCTAACCGGTAAGAATGACTGAGGTTTTTTGTCTCGGTAACAGCTGCTGATTATTTAAACTGGCCCCTTGGCATGCTCGTTGGTTTGTGGTTAAGAATGCAAGTGTCATGGCTTCAAATCCCACCCAAGTAATTTGTCTGTGGAAAAAATTAAAACTCTGAAATGTCATGAAAAATATGCACTGATTTCAATCCTTTGTAAAGAAAAAAAAAAGATGGGAAGCTTTTCATGCGATATGTGTCAAGCACTGTATACTCAGTACTGTCCTGTTGAACAAAATTCACAGGAATATTACTCATGTGGGATTCGAACCCATGACCTTTGCCATTCTGGAGCAGATTTCATACCACTAGACCACTAAGCTTGCCTGGTAGGAGGCTAGTTCAAGTTTGATTGCTTTATATTAACAGCAAGCATCGCAACGATTAAATAGCTGTTCAATCTATACTGCAGACAAAGAATATTTTTTGTGTTTTACCCTAACACAGATTTATTTTAGGCACTGTGTTCTCGGTACTTTTCATACAATACGATGTTGATTATGACGATAAGTTACACCATTTCTTCTGTTCAGAATCTCAACAGGTAATCAACAGTTTTACCCCAATCATAGTTTCTAGATTGCTTTCCAAACCTTGTGTTATGTATTTTAGTTTTCTTTGAAGAGAAAACTTGCTGACCTGCTGCTTACTACAATATAGCTAACATTTTTCTACACAATTTGTTTTCAAAATGCTTGTTTTGCAAAATATTTTGTACAAATTGTTTTCAAAATAAGTTGAAATGATCATTGGTGGGCTTTGAAAAAATTGAGCTTTAAAGGTCTGTGTAAAACTTTTCAAAATAATTGAACTTTAAATATTTGTGTCAACTAAGATGGACATCTATTTAAACTTTTCAAAGTATTAGAACTTAATTTTTTTTTTCAGCAATGATTGGCATCTGTTTCAACTTTTCAAAACAATTGAACTTTAAAGATTTGTGTCAACTAAGATGGAGGTCTGTTTAAACAATTGAACTTTAAAGATCTGTGTCAATTAAGATGGACGTCCGTTTGAAATTTTCAACGCATTAGAACTTTAAATATTTGTGTCAGCAATGATGGGCGTCTGTATAAACTGTTCAAAACAATTAGAACTTCAAAGATTTGTGTCAACTAAGGTGGACGTCTGTTTAAACTTTTCAAAACAAATGAACTTTAAAGATTTGACGTGAGTTTAAACTTTTAATGCTATTACTTTCTCCCAACTAATGATAACTTCTTGTAACAGTATGCCTAGTTTATGTACGTTGCTAACATGGCAACTCCTTTCTTATTTTCACCGAGGTCACTGTCCTTGACCTGGAGGTCAATAGACGTCATAGAGCAAAGTTCATCAAGGTCAACTGCCTGAGGGCTCTGTTGTTTGTCAGATGACCACACTCTCAGTAGAATACCAGATCCTGCGTTGTGTTCAATCTTAGTCCCTTGCAGACTCACGCTGGTCTTACTCATGCTGTTATTGTCATCCTTGGTTTTCTGCGTCTGCCGAAAAAAGGAGCGCATTTGTTTGTTAATTTTTGTTTGGAAAACCAATATTTCAAATATTGGTGCATCAGCCTTCTCAGATGACGCAACAATTTGATGCTCCACATGCTGGAGTACTTACACACACAATACTAGAACTGCGCGAAGATTGAGGTAAAAAGCACCACGTATCGTATTTGGACATGGTAATCCAAAATGGCAGACCTCATGTGTTGCTATGGAAATGTGACTTCAGTGAGAAGGGTTAATAGACAAAAGGACACCACAAACGGCCAAAAGAAGACGGTATATTTAGTAGACAGAACATGTTCCAATGGTAACAAAGTGAGCTGACTCCACTCCAACCCACCCCCCCCTGTCGTATCACCTCAGCTTTTGCCAATCTTCCTCTTGTTCTTGAACCACGATCGTGAACAAAAAATCTGTCTAGCAAACAAACCTGTGTGTTTATCAGTTTGCCATGGCACTACACAACCAGAATTAAAGGAAATCCGCTAATACGCTGCAAGTAATGATGTGCTTGTAACCTCTTGTAACCTCTAAGAGTCGGTCTGGTTGGTGCAGTGGTATTTCTTTGCTTTCCACGACCCTGGTTCGAATCCCACTAGGGGCACAATGTGGATAGGGTTTTTAGTCCCTATGTGATTGCGTGGTTTTTCCCTGGAATATTTCCTGTAGGTTTCCTCTCACATCTAAAACTGAAACTTCCTTCCTTGTCTTCTCTCCATTGGGTTCTTGGCTAGTAAAGTGATTAAGTTCACGTTTCTGAGAATCCTTGGCATAACAAATAGATAGTTCCCAGTAGACGCCATCTTTACGGGCAAATCGCATTTTGGCTTGCAGGCGCGTCAAGCGCTCAAATTATTAACGCAGCCGCGTCATTCACTAACCAATCATGCAATGAGTTTTGTGAAATGTGCGCGTGCTGCACGCCGTTCTCACGCGTAACGCATGACTGTGTGTTCCAAATTGCCCGTAAAGATGGCCGATTTACGTCATACTGCAACCTATCTATAAAAAAATAAAATGAATGTCTTCTTCTTTACTGAGAGAAGCCTGGGGCTTTCCAATTGCTTCTTTCCACATTGGTCGTAACTTTACTTCTGAAATTAAAATCGTGCCCTTCAGTTGAAAAAACCAACTCATGAATGTCTACAGGTACCTCAATGACGAGTCCATATCCTTCACCGTCTGATGATAGTTCCGTCTCATTCTCAGCAGTACCTTTGATGTTACAATCGATCATAGTCAACGTTGAACCCGGCAATGCTGTCACTCCGGCTTCCTTCAATTCAAGATAAATATCTTCTTTTATTTTAAAACCCTTACTAAATAATAATTTTAATTAATTTTTGGTTGAACTGGTGCAAGATTTCAACCTCCGGATTAACATGCCGGGGCTCTAACAACTGAACCATCTTTAGGTGGACTACCTCCCATGGTTAAAGAGCTCCACTTGCCTGGAGCGAACTGGTTTTGAGCAGCCAGAAACCCGCCTTCACACCCCTGCCCACAGTTCTAAACGTTGATCGGCATGTGAAGCCGGGTAGTAGGAGTTTGAAGTAAGGAGAGGCTGTTTGAGACGCTGATCATATGAGGCATTTCATGGATGAGGAGTGGCTCAATCCTTCTCACCGCCGCGTATCCTAAGACAGTGCTTAGTACACATCAGTGTAAGGGTAAAACCAAATTACATTCTTTATCCCCAATGCAAAAATTAACATCTATTAAATTGTTGCGGTACCCGCTGCTAAGGATTCGAACTGCCTCTAGCCATCGGGCTAGCTTGGTGGTCTAGTGGTAAGACACTGCTCTAGCAATGCAAAGGTTGTGGGTTCGAATCCCACCCGAGTGATTTGCCTGTGGATTTTGTTCACAGAGCTCGGGAAAGTACTGAGTATACAGTGCTTTATATGCATCGGTGTAAGGGTAAAACCAAATTAAATTCTGTGAAATGCACTTATGTTAGGCACAGATTTCTATGCTTCCGGCGTAAGCAGAGCCATGGAATTAGACCCAGGACTTACTTGTACAAGTCAAATTTCAGTAAATCAAAAGTATTGCGTTCTTCAAAGAAATGATTTTGGGTTGAACAAAGAAAAATTGACTAGAGAGGGATTTGAACCAATGACCTCCGGTTTAACGTGCCGGCGCTCTACCAACTGAGCTATCTAGCCCTATGTTGGCAGTCTCCCTACAATATCAAAGAAATGTTAAGACGTCAAACAATTTCACAATTTCATTAGCTTACTTTTCTATTTTGGATTTGAAATGAAAAACTGCACGTCAGTTTTAGATATTATTTTTTTAGCAAAATAACAGCTTGATTTGAACGTTTATTTCAACTTATTCCTCAACCTCACCTGTGCTCCCTGCACTTGACAGTTCTTCATGATGAGACATCCATTAGAGACGGCCAAACCGGACGCAGTGCACACAAACCTGCAGTCCGTCACCCTTGTCGTGCCGCGCTGCACTCTGAGGACGCCCTCAATTGCCGAGCCATTCTCGTCAGCGATTGTCAAGTTGCTCAGGGTCAGGTTGTGAGCGTTGCACTCCAAGAAGCTACAGCCAGACTCCTGGTCACTTAAGATGACATTTTCTGGATTACCAATACCTGAAAATGGAAACAAAAAATTACAAAAAATGTTAAAAGATACTTTGAGGCGGGCCTGCATTCTGATATAGTTTAAAGTCAGAAAAAAATAATAATAATTGAGGCAATGCATTATTTATCTTTATATAACACCCAAGTAAATCCTTGTCATTTGATTGGAGGTCACGCAGCATCCAATATTCAAACCATTTCATGGCCTACATCATTAAGCGTGCAAATCCAGAGTGCATTTTTGTTCCATCCTTTTCACACTTTTGCAAAATAGTTTGTAGACGACCACCCGCATGCATGCGTAGGCCGGTTGGTCGGGCGATGGTAGCACGGCTGAAAACTTGACGTGCGATCATAAAAATACACAGGCTATAGTTATAGCTGAGGCATCAGTGTCTGTTCACTGAACATGCTGGCGCCCTTCAGCGTTTGACGATTATCATCTCATCACACCCGACTACAAACCGGCCCTTTCACAGCTGAACAAAGAATACCAGAATACAATCTTGTACATTTTTGTTTATTGGGTTTTCCTCTAAACATAGAGAAAGGACAAAGATGGGGGTTATATAAAACAAATAATGAGTGTTGTGCATTTACCAATGGTGAGAATATTTTCATTCGTTGAAAAATAGAATGTTCCATCACACTGGGCTTTGCCTTGTTGTGTTTGACACTCAACATTCTTTATTTGTACAGTAAATTACAGTGCATTAAGATCATTAAAGATCTTTAGATAATCCGGCTCTAAAGATAAGTTCATTATTTCCCAACAGGGTCTAGTTGGAAAAAAAATCAAACTAAATCCAACTGAGTCCAATTGGGTCCAATTGGGTGCCAAAACACAACAATGGAAAAATTCCAATTGGTTCCAATTGGAAAATTGAATTGGAAATTTTGGTAAGGGTTTAACTAAGATAGATGGTGGCATTATGACGTTAATGCACAAGGTCTGCTGTAAAAAAAAATAATAATAAAAATTAGCAGGATTTGAATACCCCGGATGGAAATGGACTGATCCAATGAGTAGAACATATCTTCGGTGTACATCCCAGGAAAGATGAGTACGGTATCATTGTCATAGCAACAAGACAGCGCCGAGGCTGGGGTGGTGTGAGCCTCAATCACCGTGTCAGCTGGTAGCTGCAGGTCCTGTAAAAATGTAACAAAGTTAACACTGGTCAGCCATGGCACGGGCTCAGGGGTAACTTTTTCTATTGTGTCATGTATGGGTTGGTTTTTTTTAACTTATGGGGCACACATTTTCTTTAGTTTTGAATTTTATCTATGTATATTTGGTTTGCGGTAAGCCGGTAACACCATGTGTATATCTACTTGCTAGGTAGAATTTGTTCTTTGAGAACTTGTCTTGCTATTTATTCTACTGCAGCGGAGTAGATTATTCAGAATTCGGGAGACTTCTCAGTTCTGAAAAGAACTGTCCTGCTTATTAACTACTACCTTGGCGGGAGGTAGGAAATCGGCCGGGACAACTACTTTCGCTTTGTGAATCGAGGGGACTTCTCGTTATTAACTACACTGCCGCGGAGTCAGTTCTTAATTGGTCTCAACGTTTCAACTAGCTTGCTCTAGTCATCGTCAGGAGACTTTTTATCTAGTCAGTGAAACTGGTTTTTATTTTTAGTCATTGCATACAATTGGTCTGGTATTTATTGTCTCCAGTGTATCTTTGTATCATAATTTGTTTAAATTGTAAAGCACATCGAGGGATCTGTAATCCTTAATGCGCTATTATAATAAGTTCAATTTGTGACCAAAATAAAGTTTGGGAAGTCGGCTTTCTAACCTGTGTATGCCAAGACCGAAGTCATTGTTTCTACGATTCGTTTACAATTTCTGAAAATAACACATCCTATCATTTTACCTGGATCATTCCAGCTGTCAATTTCTTGGCAACAATATGGGTGATCACTTCTTTATTAGGACGAGCCCGACGCACCTCTGAACTCGGCTGCTGCTGGTACCCCATGGGTAGATCCATGACATGCCTACAAAGGAAGTTTCCATGAGGTGTTGATATGTGCCTTTAGAAGCTTTAAATCTTTTAACAGAAAATGTTAACTTAACAAGAGCGTCGACTTACATATCAGACATATTGGAAAAAAGTTGGACAAATTTATTCAGCACAAAGGCCGACATGCATGTACATGGTGTAGGTTTAATAGGCTTGTCAGGCTATTTAATACAAAATTTGCTAATTTTTCTTAGGGCCAAAAAAAAAAAATCAGCAATCAGACTAAGTAGGAAGAAGATCATGCCTGACATATGGATCAAGTAATAATTTTGTAAGCTTTAACGTGATAATTTCAATGTATTTAAAACTAGTTTTACTATTTACACGCAATTAACTGCTGCCGGTGTAGCTAACAAACTACGTCACTTCAGAGTGAACCAATCATAATACAGAAATAGAAAGCTTACGTCGCTGCAAGTTTATCCACTAAAATCATTGGACCTGTAAGACCAGTGCCTGTCTTTGTCCCTGCGGATAAAGACAGGGTACCAGTCGATCATTACCTCATGACAGGGTTCTCCAGCATCTCAAGGGTCTCTTGAAGCTGATTGATCTCCTTCCGGAGTCGAGTCATCTCTACTAGCATGTTCACGTCAATCTCTTTCTCCGAGGCATCACTGTCTTCATCATCGCTCTCGATCATGGCCTGCTTCTTACTGAGTTGTCTGCGCTTAGTCTGGTAATCAGTGATGGTGGTCTGATACAAGGAGGCTAGGCGGGGCGAGACGTTCTTCTCCTGAACATCAAAATACCTGAAAGATAAATATTAATAATAATACTAAGGCTTTATAATGCATATGTCTTTACCAAAAAAGAACAAAGAAAATTTAGAATAATAAATAATAAAATGTGTATTTTACTTATGTTCAAATTTTGATCAGCACACTTTCGAGTTAAAGTGTTTGAGTACACTTTTGTTAATCCTGGCCTACTTGATATGAGCTTCTTTTTTCCCCCCTTTCCCCCTCCTTCTTAAAGACTATTTGTATTCTGTTTGTTTTGGTTTTTTTGAGAAATGGCCGAATAAATAGTAATTATAAAAAATATTACAACATACAAGGATGAGAGTCATTGCTGACAAAAAGGTCTGATTCAACTAGGATCCAAATTTTAGGAAGATATGTTGAAATAATGACGTTTCCACTTTTTGGTAACCCCAGGGAGCAATTTCACAAAGCACTAAGATGCATCATAAGATGAGTTATCAATATCACCACTGTGACTTGTATTGTGACACTAGCAGTCTGGGTACTCCACTACAGGAGGGTTATACCTCCTCTGGCTGTTACCTCCATTTGTACCTTAATTATTACATTTTTCATTACTATTATAACCATCGTTATTTAATGTATTTTCAAGTTGCGCAAATGGAAATAAACCAAACAAACAAACAAACTTTGCTTAGCAAATAAGATTGATTCACAGCTTAAGATCAATCTTAACTCTTTGTGAAATCGACCCCTGGAGCTATACATTTCTAGGAGACTTTTGGATCAGTATCCTCAGCACAACAGAAGTAGATCAAAGAGCAGGTTTTCTTTTATAGCTGGAGAAAATGACAGCAATGTTTTAACCAGGCAGACATAACAAAGTCTGAAATCAGACAAAAATATGACATTTCTTATCTCTGAGCATACAATCAAGCAATGTAAGGAATCTGAAATTGAAATTGGTGCTTAAAAAGTTTTCACCCCAAAGGACAAACAAAACCATTGTGTTTTATTTGTGTGACATGAGAGGATGGTGAAATAAGAATTTAAAAAACTGGATTCAAAATAAAAGCAGTTTCCTCACAGAAGACAGCATTTCAGTGGAATTATTTCTTAGTATTATTAATACCAGCAACATATTCATATTATCAGCAGCATTTCAGATTAAATTTGCTTTAAAGTAAACTTTTTTGCAGTGAGAGAACAACTGTTTGGTTTCAACATCCCTGTTGTTCATTCCTTTTTTTTAAAACAGGTTAAAGGGTGTGTACAACATTGGTAATTGCCAGAGACCTGTATCCAAACTTGATGTGACCCAACATATACATGGAATAACAAACCTGTGAAAGTTTTTAGCTAAATCGGACTTCGGAGTCATGAGAAAACAGTGAAAAAAAACCTTATGTGTTTTAACTTCTTTTCAAACATCGGAATTTATCCGGCAGGATAAACACTATTATTTTACTCATTTCCTAAAAACTGTGGCATTTCAAGCAAAACTATTTCAATGGAAGTTTTCCACCATGACCATCTTTATACCATGTAAGTTATGTGCAAATCTGTGAACATTTATATTTTCATTCTTACCAATGTTGTACACACCCTTTAAAGGGTTTGTTTTGGTTTGTGTGTTGATGTTCACATGTCCAGGTATTGCCTAGGTTAATTTAAGCTTATTTGTTTGCTTAAACTACCCAAACTATACCAACCATGTAATTTTGTTTTCTTTCTTCTTTCCTACACCATTGAGTGTAAATTGAATGAACACAACTCAGTCAGAACCGCTGAAGTCTATTGGAAAAACCTACAATTTGAGTCTGGGTCCCAGATGTCTCATAGTGAAGGTGTAATCTCCGTCATCGTATTCATCTGATAAACGCCATATGTACTTGAAGAAAAATCTGTGGAACAAATAAAAACAACATTCATTGTTGAAAAAAGACGAGTATTGATTACTACTGCAGCAGTAATTGTAAAGCAAAGGTAACACTGTGTTTGTTAAAAAAATTAAAATTAAAAAAATTAAAGACACTGATGATGACGAAGTGGTAAATGGCATGATGACATCTGATGGGGGGAGGATGATGAGGCTGCTGATGATATGGTGAGGATGTGAATGATGGTGCAGTGTTATACATGTAAGTCTCAAGACCTTTTCTTTGCAGTCCCAGTCTCAGTATCGGCCTTTAAAAGTCTCGGTTTTAGAAAAGCTGGTCTTGATCTTAAACGGGCTGATCACAGACTTGGTCTTGGTGTCAGTGGCCTGTCGTGGCCAAGCGGTTAAGAGCACCGGACTCTAGCTATGATGTTCCAGTCGTGGCACTTGTGTTCCTTGAGCAAAATACTTTACCATTATTCGGATGGGACATTAAGCCGTGGGTCCCGTGTACTAGGATTGGTTGTGCACATAAAAGAACCCAAAACATTTCGGCCCTATTGTGCAAGAGTAGAGGTTAACCCGCTGTTTCTGATGATGATGAAGATGAAGATGGGTCTAAAGATGAAGATGGGTCTAAAGATAAAGATGGGGAAGAAGATGAAGATAGGGAAGAAGAGATGTTGATGAAGATGGGGATGAAGATGAAGATGGGGATGAAGATGAAGACAGTGATGATGAATAAGATGGAGATGATGGTGAAGATAAAGATGTTGATGAAGATGAAAATGGTGATGAAGATGGTGATGAAGATGAAAATGGTAATTAATGAAGATGGGGATAAAGGCAGTGATGATGGTGAACATGAAGATGGGGATGGTGGTGATGGTATTGAAGATGGTGGATGTTTAGTCAAGATAATTATAAAACAATAAAAGTTTCTACCTGATATGCTCAACAATCAGAGCTGCCTCATCCAAGTCCCCTGAGCTGTCATGAACTGGGAACAGTTCCGCAATATCAACCTTGTTCTTATGTTCCTGATGACAATCATTAAACGCAAATGTCAACAAGAAACAAGAACCAAGAACTCATCAAATCAAGTTCAAACAGTGTCTCCACCTAATTTTGAAATTGTCACATTTAAAATAAAACCTAACGGTAAAGGATAAATTTAGGAAATTTTTCGACACAGAAAAACCCAAGTTAATGTTGATGTTTCTAACCTGAAGGTAATCAACAACCTGTTCCTCAGTGATTGTTTTGAGACCAGGTACAGAACAGAAGGGTTGAACTACTTCTACGAACGCTGTAATCGGAAACCTGTCACACTCCACCTCCACAATCTGCAAGAGAAATTAATATTATTAGAGAATACAGGGCCATACAGAATTGGGGGGGGGGGGGTGTGTAAATACCCTCAATAATTGTTCAGTTAGAATGTTATGCCTCACAGTCAAAAATTGAAGCACCAAATCACATAGACTAGAGAACAAGGGTTTATCTTTCTATTCCAGTAACCCTTGATTCTTCCTATAGATAGTTCCCAGTTGACGCCATCTTTACGGGCAAATCGCATTTTGGCTCGCAGGCGCGTCAAGCGCTCAAATTATTAACGCAGCCGCGTCGTTCACTAACCAATCACGCAATGAGTTTTGTGAAATGTGCGCGTACTGCACGTCGTTCTCACGCGTAACGCATGTCTGTGTGTTCCAAATTGCCCGTAAAGATGGCCGATTTACGTCATATTGCAACCTATCTATACGGTCGTAGATCAGAAGTAAAAAACATTTGCAAAAATTTAACTCATGGTCTATCTATCGTACATGCAGCTCTAAAAGGTCTAAAGGGATGGACCATGATGAGCTCTGATTATCACGGCTAGGGTTCAGCCAGACTAAACAAAGACAGAACTCTTGGCAGGGCCTATGCCACCTGAAAAATTCAAGAGACATAGTCAGTCTCAGAGAGAGGAATTCCCTTGTTTCCTTGGCCATGGCGGGATGGGCCGTGTCACTGTACCCATAATTTGACCTAAATCGAGCCCCCACTCCTCCTGGTCTTGACTCAAGACTTGATATGAGGGGGTGCACGTATCCACATAATACCACAGGCTCAGGTGGTGAGGGGGTGGAAGGGCAGGGACAAAACTGTGAATAGCACAGACTCAGAAACATGACCAATCCCCACCATCTGACCACAAAAAGAATGTCATTTTATTTAAGGAAACGGCTTGCCATTTTGTTTTTACCTCCACTAATATATCACAATCAAGATCCGTCGAGCGCCATACGGCCTGACTACCATCTAATTCTAACTGCTCAACACCACCTTCGTCACGTAGATGCAATCCGAATGCCTGCTGAACTTGAAATGGTTTACAGTCCGCTAAAATCTCAAAGATATCATCGTATCGATCCTGACAACTGAGGTTCTCAAAATCAAACACTTCCGGCATTTTCAACTTGAGTGGTAATTCGAGGTCTTGCTCTGCGTCACTCGGTTCATTATTGTTGGTCTTTTCGGGTGGGTGGTCTTCCTCGGACTCGGCCTTGGAGCTCGTTTTGTTTTGAATTTCCCGCGGTTCAGACTTGGCTTGATCCTCGACTGACATGACTGTGCCATTTGAGAGATTTGCCATGGCAAAAGAATTTGCCGAGTTTTCATCAGACACATCGCCATCGGTGCTTTGCCTTTGATGGGTTTTCTGCTTCTTTGGGGGAGAATCACTATCATCAATTTCTTCAGACATTACTGATTTTGAAGACATTTTTGGCTTGTTTTTGGATGCTGACAAGAAGATCAAAATATAGAGAAATCAACTGTCAAATCGACAGATACGTCGTCTGCTAACTGCTGCTACAAATTGCGCGCGCCCTGTCAGAGCAGCGCCCTCTATTGTTAACTTCCGACCTACACAATATCTTTTTTTGGAAAACAAAAAAATTGACGTCAACTTCCCATCCGGGAATTTTCCACGAATCCAATATGGCGCCTATCGGCGAAAAAAGTGGAGCTCGATCAGCCGACATGAATGGTGAAGGCGATCAACAAAACTTATGGTAAACTCATTCTCAGCTTTCACTTTATTCACTCTGTCGTATACTAAGACTTTGTCTCATTGTTGTTGTTTTTTGTCGTTTCCAGGTCGTCTATTTTAGGCGAAGTTTCTTCACATTCTGGTTCCAAGTTGCCGTCGTGTAAATCCATCCTAGTTTTTGGTAAGTCACTCAGAATGCCCTGCCCACCCGGCCCAGCATCCATGCTCGCTCGTCGGTGTATTGTAACATAACAGTTAACACGTCGGTACACTATCAATTCTGCTGTCTGTTACCTTTTCCTTTTTTAGTTAAATTGAATTACTATGTTCAGTATATAATTGAAATGTTTCACAGGTGTGCATAATTATTTTAACATGTTTAATTAAAGTGGACTGGCTGACAAAATTTTCCAAGAAATTGTAAGTTGTAAAGCTGCATTGCACTTGCAGTGAAAAATTTCTAGTAAGATTTCACATCGGGCCACCACTTTATCTCTCTTACCGGAAAAATTTCCGTATCCTGCCGCCCCTTTTTTCATTTGTTATGACATATGAAATAAAATAGTATCTAATTTACTCAAAATAAATAAGATATCCTTTTGGTAAAAATGAGTTAAAAAGTGGTGGCAGAATTGAGGATACAGAAAATTGTCCCTCCTATACCTGTCCAGAAGGGTTATTAATAGAGAGGCACTACTCCTAGAACTATGAGGTTCGATCCGCTATCGTCTCCACGAACCTCATGAGTGACATGTACAAAATCCTATTCAAAACTTCACGTTTATGTACCTGGAGTTCTCTTTTGATACCGGATTTCACCAAAGTTAGGCTCTACGTGGTACGATTACCAACAGTTCACGTACAGAACATTGGTTTATGTGGACCATGCATCGCGCAGCAACGCTGGTCACAATTACCATCGGCCTATATTTGTACACGTGAACCGTTGGTTATCACTATCAGCGTAGCGCGCAGCATACCATTTATAAAATTACGGCAGCGGCCATATTGTTGCCGGGAAGGTGAGGATTCTGAATAACGGTGAGAATTTTATCATTTTTTGCAACTTTGTTTTTGCGGAGTGGATTTTCTGGACCCGTGCTGAGCTCACTGTGAGAACAAAGAACACGTACATGTAGAGCCTAATTTTGGCGAAATCCGGTATCAAATGAGAATTCCAGGTGCATAAACGTGAAGGGCAAACAGTTTCAAATAGGATTTTGTACATGTCACTCTATGAGGTTCGTGGAGACGATAGCAGATCGAACCTCATAGTTCTAGGAGTGGAGAGGCACAGGCACTTTGAACTATTCAAAGTGTCAAAATATGGGGAAAAGAGAAGCCATTTTCGGGTCTATGGTGGTCTTGACAACGCTGCCCTCGCTACACTCTATGAGTCCATTCTATTTCTAGTTCCCTTTTTGGCATGGCACGTTTTGGCATGGCACGTTTTGACATGAGTGCGTGAGAGTTCTGTCGCCCGATGGAATGTGAACCTGAATTTTCCTTTTTAAAGGGTCAAAGTTTAGTGTTCCAGCTTCCAATTCCTCAAGAGGAATATTTAAAAAAGGGAAATAAAGTCCAACATCCATTAAAAATACAAAATAAATGCCAAATGCAACCGCCACCTTTCACTCATTATGACCAAAAACACAACCACCTTGTCTGGGAATTTTATTTTTTTATGGTCACAATAAAGAATGAATAAAAGCCTGATTTTATACCTCTGCTTCTACTTCATTACTCGGTAGATTCTATAAGTTTTGAAATGAATGCCTAGGAGCAATTATAGTCAAGTGTCAAGCATGTCAAGGACAATTATAGACATTAGACAAGGACACAAGTGGCAAGACCAAGAATCAAACCTACATTTTTTTTATTGTAGTTTAATGACTCTGCCACCAGTAGCAGTACTTGAATTAAAAGCACTAGACCATTCGGCGACAACAAGCTGGTGGTTGCAAAGGAATTCTGGGCATAAGGCCCTTAAAGTTAGGCGTTTTATGGGGCGACAAAGCCAGACCATGAAATTAGGACCAGTGCTGTTTTTAAGGACTTTGACCCATATTGTACATGTAGGCAGCAAGGGTGTTGTTTTCAATGCATGAGATTATAAACGACATAATGTTATAACTGTTTCTGTACGACAAGTGATGAATGCAATATACAACACATTCTGCCCTCGCTCAATCATTAGTCAGCACCCTTTAATGTAGTTTTGTTATTGACTCCACTCCTCCTCTTAACTCACACATAGGTGAAGATGAGTCAGGGAAGACAACTCTTATATCAAGGCTACAAGGTACAGATGACCCCAAGAAAGGTCACGGCCTTGAGTACCTGTATCTGGATGTACAGGACGAAGATCAAGACGGTAAGTTCTTGTCTGATTATTACATATTAGAGATCATAGCAAGAATAGGTTTTGGTGAAGGGTTTGGATCAACGTTACAACCTCTTTCTCACCATAGGTCTGCAGCCAGCCTCTGTCTTTTCTGCAGATATTTTTACCAGCTAGCGTCCCAAAAGTCCCCAATTGTTTTTCCTTCACACACTCGTTAAAGCAATGTACGTGGAACCCAAGTGTCTCAAAATTATTCAAATACACGCAAGACTTACACAGTCTACAGAGGAGACAATTGTATGACCTTGTTACAGTTACACTGAGCCAATCACTTCAGTGTACAAATGGTGTAAGTAAGTGCCTTGTGTTCAGGCGTGTGATTTTTTCAGGTATTTTCATGATTTCTGGATTTTCTCAAAACTTTCATGAACCTTTACATTTTCTTGAAAGAAGTACAGCGGTCACCACAGAGAGAAATAAGTAGTCCACACTGTGTTTAAACCTGTAAACCTGTGGTTTTGTAGTTCTGGCGATGCACAGAGTCTGTAAAACTCCTGAGTTGTAACATCCTGGTAGTTCTGGGTCTTGAATAACGGGGAATTCACGCCTGGAAGGCATTTTTCAGGAATTGTCCACATTTGTCAAATCTCATCCCTGCGTATGGCAATCCAGTTACATACAGCCTTGTTGCTCTGACACAACTTGACACATTTTGATTATTTCTGAAATGAAATTAACATCAACAAAGCTTAAAGCCATTGACAAGAGTGTTTTGTGTCACTTGGCCAAATAACTAACCATCATGTCATGGCCTGGGGTGGAAGGGTGGAATCTTCATACTTCATAGTCATCTGTCGATCATGGTCATGTGACTAGATTTATGGAAGAGCCTTGTGGGTGTTTACCATACTTCATCTTTCAATGATGTGTATAAAAAAATTGTACAGAAAAAAATAGTAGTTAACTTGCAGTAACCTGTACATTGTACAATCGTGTAAAACTCTTTTGTGGGAAGTGTTGGTTCTGAGAAGATCCGGTGTTGTCTCTTTTTAAAGTGTAAAATTGTTGTTGAGAAATTTGGACATGTCTAAATTTAAAATTGACTGCAAATTTTGACTCTTTATTTTTCAATTTTGAAACAGCAAACTCAGATATCATCCTGATCTAAACGCTGACTTAACTTCTTGACCACGTCCACAGAACCCATTTGGTCTATGTTGCATTTGTCTCAGATTCAAGTATAGACCAGGCTATGGAGTCCACACATCTTGTTATATACATGTCCAGTGTTGTTCAAGACTACAGTGGCACACGTTTTTCCCATTTGCGTTTGACATTCAGACATTTGTGTAAACAATCACTTTAATTATGGTTGAAATAGTAAGGGTCGTGTTTAAAAAAACTATTTTGAGCTTGATGAAACATAATGTCATGGCTAATGGGCTCCAGATGTTGGCATTTGTCTTGCTTTGGAATTTATTATTTGAAGTTCACACATGATTAGTTCAGTACATTGTGTTTTTATCTAGGTGTATATTATGGTTTAACTGTATATTTGGCCTGGTTTGTGAATCGAGCAAGCCATACTATAGTTGGTCTAAATTGATTGGTACTAGCAACCAGCAAGTGTGATTTGTTTTATTATTTTACCTTTTCAGCTGCTTGCTGTGATCCAAATTCTATCTGTCAGATAAATTTAAAACAACCTAAAATAATATTTTAAAAACCTTTACAGACTAGGCAGTTTTGCCAGCCCCAAATCTCCCCATTTCCTCTTCTCTTACGATGTATGTCACTCTGCACCAAACTGTTTGGACTTACATGTAGAATGCCTGCATCGGGGTCTACCTACATACAAACCAATAAGTGTGTGTTACTAGTCCATATCTAATGAAATAGACATGCTTTGCCACACTGAACTAGCCAACCGGATCACTTAGAGTAATGTTTGACTGGTCCTCAAGTCTGGCCAGCGGACTACTGTTGAGGGAGAATGCTGCTTAAGGCATGCTACAAGTGCCATGACCGGGACCTGACAGTGAGCACACACTCGTGACAACACCAGAACTTGAGTCTGCTGTGCAGTATACACATGTAGGCCATGGCCGGTGCTGTCCCTGGGGTCGATTTCACAAAGCACTAAGATTCATCTTAAAATGAGTTATCAGTATTACCATAGTGATTTGTATTGTGACATCACTCCTTGCTAAGCAACTACAATGGATTTGCACTTAAGATCAATCTTAACTCTTTGTGAAATCGAGCCCTGGTGTCCACAATATTCCCATTAGAGTTCAAGAGCATCGGATGGATGTGCCTTTCTGTGAAATGAGATGGCTGAGGTTGCCCTATTTATAGAGGAATTTCCAGTTCTTGGCCGAAAGTGTGTCTCCTCTCCCTTGAGGATCTTTAATGTGGCAACACGTGGGTGGGTTTGTGCAGCTTCTAAGAGCCCGCGTGGGTTTGATGGATACTCACATGGAACATTTCTGATGGGTTGTCTGATTACATGTATATTGATTATCTACTGTGCCACTTTCAATTGGATTGATGTGCACATTAAATTTAAATATGCCCTAATTTAAAACTGACAAAGGGCCACAAAGCTGCCTTTAGTTTGTTTCGATAAATGTAACGGCTAGTGAAAATATCATTTAATTTTAGTGCTGCCATTTTTGGTTATACATTAACCCTCCTACTGTTCCGCAACATTTTCAAGTGAGTTGACCAACCATTTGAAACCATTCAACTGCCAAAGTTGTGTATGGTGGCACTTACTGTGTACTGTGTACATGCATTCCCTCATGGTATCATATTGCAAGGCTGGCACAGCTTATCTATCAAGTATCATTCAAAACCACAGTGAATGGCATTGAATGGTCAGACAGCAAGAGGGTTAATAAACAATAATACATTACACAATTGAATTTCAAAATATTTCAGAATTTCATTTTAGAAGAGGTGTTTTAGCGAAGGAAAGGGAACTTGCAGAATCAGAATAATGTTGGTGGGGCAGGTACACAAATGTAGCTAAATATCTTGAAATCAAGGTGTGCATATTGGCTTTGTAAAACGGAAAAACGGGGTGTCAAGATTGATCAATTGCACTTGCAGTACTTTGTACGTGTGTAAACAGTGAACAGTGTATGCCTACATGTAAAACAGGGGAAAGGTAGTCTTTACAAAGTGATGGGCATACATGTATCTATGAGGAAAGGTTAAATTTCTGCTCTGGCAGTATCAGACCTTCATGACACAAAAAGTAGGCCATCCAATTTCAAATTGGGTTGTTTGAAAGACATCCAGAGAACCCTCAGTCCAACAACATGTGTGCATGGGGGAAGGGGGTCATGTCATGTTCCATTTAGACAGCTGTGGAAAACAGCTTTCAAGACCTCTTTGTGTAGTGTACACTTTAATTCAACACCAAGGGAAAAAGTACAGAAATGACTGAAACCAAAGGCTTGTGTGATACTTCATGGAGGCCAGGCAATTATAGACCCTTCCCATGATATATGCTAATTACATTCACGCATGCGTACAGACACTATTGGTTGGCAAACGCCATAGAGATGTGCACTAAGCAGATGCACAAACGCATCTGCGTCACGCCACCATCATCCCCATACAAAAAGGCGCGATGTTCCATCATGTTCCATCATTTTGCCAACCAAAGTGTTAGTGCGCACGCGTGATGTGCAACATATTCTGTGGGAAGGGTCTATTGCCTCTGTGCCCTTGCCTCTGTTGCCTTGGTGTCCCTTCAAACAAATTAATAATAATACAGTCCCTATTCCCTTATTGAGGTGCTGTTTAAAAAGAAGATAAAATTCTGTTCTGCCCTTTATAACAAAATAGCAGGCCTGCAAACATAATTCAATATTCCCAGTTTTGCAAAATGTGAAATCTTTGGAGTAAGTTGTGAAATATTTGGAGTAGAATGTGAAATTGTTGGAGCAAGATGTAAAACCTGTAACCTTTGGAGCAAAATGTGCATTCTTTGGAGCAAAATGTGCATTCTTTGGGGTAAAATGTGCATTCTTTGGAGCAAAATGTGATTTCTTTGGGGTAAAATGTGCATTCTTTGGAGCAAAATGTGATTTCTTTCATTCTTTGGAGCAAAATGTGAATTCTTTGGGGCAAAATGTGCATTCTTTTTAGCAAAATGTTAATTCTTTGGAGCAAAATATGAATTCTTTGTAGCAAAATGTGAATTCTTTGTAGCAAAATGTGAAATCTTTGGAGCAAATTGTGAGTTCTTTTGAGCAAGATGTGAAATCTTCATTCAAATCCATAGAGGTCTTGAATGTAATGCACTCATCATCACCAAATGTTTTGTCGTCAAAAGTGATTGACGCCCAAGCTTCAACACTTAGCCTAGTAATGTCAAGTCTCTGTACATTTCTAAACTAATTGCCCATTATTGCTTGCCCCTCTGCAAATATGTACAGTTTATTTATTTTAAACTCAAGGGAATCGATAAATTCTACATGCTCGGCTTCTGATGTGTGAACCAACCATACACGTGTGATGTACAGTATGTGTTTAATGGAGCATTCACATCCAGGGCTTGATTTCTGAGGGTAGGAGTTGCTAAAATCAATACAAATTCTTTGCTGGTATTTAACGGACGTGTGGGCGTAACGCCTGTTGACATCTAACACTCTAACGTTTTTGTGTATTCCATGTACAATGTATGTAGAGTGGGAGACCTCCTTTGTACAATTTTGAAGCGTGTATATTTTATTTAATTGGGATATGAACCCCGGACTCCCACCATTCCAGAGCAGATGTCTCACCACTAGACCACCGAGCTTGCCCGGTGACGAAGCAGTGGGTACCACAAATAATTTTATATTATACAAATATTTAATGCATGTGAGTGCATTGTTGCAAAATAAAATCTCGGGTGAGATCTGGACTAATCCATTTCTATTGATGAAGCCGAGTAAAATAGAAAAAGCCAGATTTCACCGAGCGAGTACATGTTCTTCCACAATGCACGAACGAAATGTATGTAATATTTGTTAACTCACACATACACATGGCATACATGTAGATCCTTGTAATTTTAAAATGTTAAACAATAAACACATAAGAGGCACACATGATATTATTTTGTTTGAATAACTTCATAACTTCAAAATCAGGAAATAAACTTGTTTGCTAGCGCTGGCACGTTAATCCGGAGGTCGTTTGTCCTGCTCTAGTAAATTTGTTGTATTCAATCCCAGTTTAAATTCGTGTTACATAACATGGAATCTTTTTACACCCCTCCTCTGAATTTTTTTTTTAGGAAAGTACAAAAAAAGATGAACAACTTGTTGGTAAAAATGTGGAGTCAGTGCTTGTGATTTTCACCCCATTCCCTAAAACGAAAACAATATATCAAGGGAGAACATTTGAAATATTTTAGTAACAATCTGATAAAATATAATCTTAGAGAACCTCTGAGTTGTAAAAGCTAGAAAAGACATGCACTCTTAATTTGCATCATAAGGAATGTGTAAATGATATTTTTGGGGGGGTGGCTAGTGCATAAAGGGCTTGCCCCTCATCAATGTGGCCCTGGTTCCATACCCGGTTAAGGCCATTATGTGAGAAGAGTTGTGCGTTGGTTCTCTCCTATGCCAGGAGGGTTTTTCTCCGGGCCCTCTGGTTTTCCAACCTTCAGAAAAATCAAACACTTTCGATCTTTGTCTGCTCTGTGGTCATACATATATGGGTTGATGTGGAAGGTTGTCGGAGGCTAGAGCCTAGAGCCAGAACACATTGTAGCTGCGTCCTTCGCAACTCAGCTTCCCAGCTGCAAGTAAGGATGATTAGCCTCCCAAATTATTATTATGATTATTATATTTTTATACAGATAATTTCAGAATTTGGGGGAAAACAAAATACAAAATATATGTTCACATAGTGACATATATACATATTTCATTCACAAGAAAGACTATGGGTCATTGCAAATTTAAGTGTATCTAAACATCATCGACACTAAAAAATATCTTGTTGTTTTTCTCCGGGATAAATATCTAAATCAAAAACATGTGGTTCTCCCAACCTTTGGTCATGTTGGTTGCTAATCCTCATTTAGTTTAACATCAGAATACAATTTTGTTACCACATGTAAGGTGTTTCCTTATGTATAATTGTTACTACATGTACATTAGTTGATACGTAAAGGTTTTATAGAGGATTGGTAAGGATAAAAACTATCATTGTTAAGTTTTAGTCTAAAAACTTACTGATCATGGAGTTAATAATACTACAAGTAGTTGGAACAAGTTTTTGCTGTGAAATATTCCCCTCTGAAATGAAGTCATATTCAAGAAAACTGTATCTGAAAACCTAACAAAAATGCTATGTCAGCTGATTTAGGTTGATACAACCAAAATTAAGGACAATGTGTTTACGTACATATGTACAATGTACTGAAAATTGTACATGGTTTTTCATCATTTTCTCCTGACTCACACAATGGATTAAGCTCAAATTTTCACAGGTTTATTATGAACACTGTCTGTGACTATTTTGTCAGCTCTACCAATCCTGTATAAAACATCCTTTAATTCCTTCCTGTTCATGATGAAGGTGCAGTGGAGATGGGGGGGGGGGGGGGGGGGGAGGGAGGGAGTGGGCAGGGAGACAGCAAATCTAATCCTTCCTCTCTGTACAGTGCATGACACAGTAGGTTGCGGATTCCGTGTACATTAAGACCTTACTGCTCTCATTATTATCCAATTACTGTAGCCTTCTTACAAGTCATGACTGAGTTAGCCTGGAATTCGCCGGTTGTCATGTGTCATGCTTATTAGGCTTGCCTCCTGCCCGTCCTACTACACTAATAGGGCGGTTCAACCGCCCTCAGGTCATTAATATTCACAAAGCCCGATAGTACTCACTGTTTCTTCCTGAGTTTTTGTTTCTTTTTTCTTTTTCTGGATGGTAGAATTAATGTTATGTTCGTCTGTTCCATATCATTGTCCATAGCATGTATTAATTAATTTTTTTGTATGATAACTGTCAATTTAGTCTATGTTATGACGGCAGTGCATTGGCCAATTTGCAGGCCAATTGTCAATTAGGGTTTTCTGATCAAAAATATTGAGTTGCTATAAATCCCATGTTGATGTTTTTTCAGCGACTCTAGAACACAATGTTTGATGAATAAGAGAAATTGCTTTGTAGTGTTATTTCCGCCATGCAATGATCGTACGTTTCATTATGAGTTGATACCTGAATAGAAAAGGGCAAAGTAAAATCAAGCAAAACGAGGACGGCTCTCTCATATCCTGTCCTGATTTCTCAACACTACCGCCCCCCCCCAAAAAAAAATTATATATATATATATATCATAATGATAAATATTAATAATAATAATAACAATAAAATAAATAAATACAATATTTATTTATTTTGATTTACAATAATTTTAAAAGTACATTAAATTTCATGTATAACAGAGTTGTGCTCCAACAGAACGTTTTGAATGTGTTTTGCTTGTCACGTATGTTGCATGTATTTATCGTTCCAAATCACTTACAACTATATGGGATTAATTAATTGCTTAAAATACAGCAAAACAGTAAGAGTTTGTAGGACCCTGTCAGAAATGCCATGGCCTGGGCACATAGTTGCTGACCTAGGCAGAATTCAATTGAATTCAATTCTAAACTGTATCTAATTGCACAGTGTAGGTTCATTGTTCATTGTTCATAAATATGTACACACGGTTTAATACAGGGACATGTACAATGTAGCTCTGTATAATGTACAATTGTACACTTGTCAGTGTCGGCTTCACATTGGCAAGTTCACAGTACTGAACACAATATGCATTCATCAGAATGTATCCGTTGGCATGTTTGGTAATAAACGTCTACCAGCGGGAGGTGACATGGCCTTGTATTTTTATGGCTGGCTGGTCTTTTGTTTTAAAATATTAATACATGGATATGTACAATGTATCATACAAAATGAGGTAGACATTTTGTACATGGTAAATGTGTAATATGAGGATTGGAAGTTTTACAGGTACTCTTCGTGCCACCTGTCACATTTATAAAGCCTCCACTCTCTTTTTCTATTTCCCTTCATCTTTTGCATAGCTCTGTGCTTCAGTCCATGATTTCCAACCATCTTCCTTAATTTCCTTTTCAAAATTTCTTCCATCTTGGATGCAACTTTTTATTTCACATATCAAGTAATAAGCCACAAGGAAACTGACTGTGTAAATTCAAAATAATTTTGGGTTGAA
Organism: Leptasterias polaris; assembly: GCA_037783415.1. Taxonomy (NCBI): domain Eukaryota; kingdom Metazoa; phylum Echinodermata; class Asteroidea; order Forcipulatida; family Asteriidae; genus Leptasterias; species Leptasterias polaris. The sequence goes on along the minus strand of JAZGTN010000093.1, from coordinate 3,810,751 downwards.
CAAAGAAAAATTTACTTCAGAATGTAAAGATATTGACAACACTGGGAGACCGCCAACACTTGGGCAAGATAGCTCAGTTGCTAAAGCACTGGCACCAGCATGTTAATCCGGGTGTCGAGGGTTTAAGTCCTTTTCTAGTCAATTTTTCTGTGTTCAAGGCAAAAATAATTATTGTGATGCATATCTAGCCATGAACCATATAATACTTTCATTTTCTCTTTAGGTTATTATTAATTTTACTAAAGATACATTCCTTGAGACATACAATTAGTTTTTGTTTTCTGAGAATACTTGAGAATAGCAAGGTATAATGAAATGCAAAGTGAACGCTGAACATTTTTTCCACCAGTCACTGAATTTGTAGTTAGACCGTTTGAAGGAGATGCGTGCAATAAAATAGATCTTACCTTTGTAATTGGCTGCTAATGACTGCACTGTATCATAAGTCATTGTCAGTGGTGGTTTTTGGGGGGGTTTGGTTTTTGTTCTTTTGTTTTTTGTGTGGGTTTTTTGGGGATGGTGTTTTCTGAAGAAAACTTGGTTTTTTTTAAAACATATTTTAACCACAAGTTTAAGGTTTGTGGTAAAAGCATGGAAATAATTACTGTTATTAGTTATGGTGGTCCTGAACAGGAATGGTTGTGTATTAACTAAAGAGCAATTGACTATAGAGCCCTTTCTGTTAATTCTATAGACACATTTTTTTGAAAAGCCTGCTGGACGAAGACTTGTTTAAGGCGTGAAATGACGCACGAAAGTGAAACACATAGATGCGTTGAGGGTTTACATTAATACGAAACAGTATGCACACTGAAGTACATAATGCGTTCAAAGAATAGTAAGCTCATCAAATGGCTGTAAATTAGCCCTACAAAATGACTAGAAAAAGTATTGTTGTCACAATTTATTTACTTTTTGTGCAATTCATAATCATAGTCGTTAAACCAATATTTGTAGGAGAGAGATTGGCTGTTGCCAGCTTGGCGTTGTTTATCCCCTGTGGGTGTTTGCTGAGCTCCCTTGACGGGAAGATCATCTAAATCAAAATGTTGAGCTTTTTCGTACAGTACATGTACATGCAGGTTCGTACATAAACATCGATGCGCACATACAGCTTTAAAATGCAGGGCAAATTTTCTCAATACTTTACTTATAGCTCTACAGTAAACTCAATAAACTGCATCTTTTTAGACAGATTAAATGTATGTCCATAGTTTTGCAGCACACCTTAAACGATTGTATTTCTATCATGTGAACATCATACTTGGTTTTAGTTCAAAATTCCCTTGCAATTGTCAATGTTATATTTTGGTTGTTGACTCCGTTTTCCAATTCTCCATTTCCCAACAGACAGCACAAGATGCGGCGTTTGGATCCTAGGCGGAGAGCAAGAACAATCAGACCTCCTCCAGTTTGCCCTGACGCCAGCCAGTATGAGCCACACCCTAGCCATTATAGTAGTTGACATGTCCAAGCCGTGGTCCATCCTTGACAACATGCGGAAGTGGGTGGACCTCTTAAGAAGACACATAGACACATTGCGCATGCCGCCGGAGCGGCTACGAGAAATGGAAGAAAGATGTAAGTTTCCTCTAAAGCGTCCTTCTGGTGGTTCATTGTCATTTCCGATATTAACAAATGGCATAAATTTGACTGATGGAGCAATTGTGCACATTTTACACCATAAACTTAAATCCTCATTCAAAACCTGTCAGACCATCCCAAATCCCCCGTAATCCATCCCATAGTTTCCCTTGAATTTGATGGATTTGATACCTATTTTTACCTCCTTAACTCCCATTTGACATGTTTTAGAATGAGGCCAATCAGTATCTAAACGAATCTACAGAATGTAGTGTAGACAAAGTAACCCATGACATCACGTTTGTAAAAGAGCCACAGAGCGGGGCTCGATTTCGCATAGCACTAAGATTCATCTAAAGATGAGTTGTCAGTATTACCATAGTGATTTGTTTTGTGACATCACACTTTGCTTAGCAATTAAGATTGTATCACAAGATCAATCTTAGTTCTTTGTGAAATCGGCCTCTGTACTTCCTGCAGGCACGATTTGTACACAGCTCAATACAATCTGCCATTACATGTACTGTATGCAGGTATGGAGTTACACAGAGTCCACGGTGGCCATGGCCTCTGTTGCCCTGGTTTTTACCCCGGTGCCCCTTCAAATATTTTCCATAGACTTTAGAATTTTCCAATGGAAAAGCACTTTGCAAAATGAAATATTGCCTTGACCTTTCAAATGTAAATTTCGGTTATGTACGAAAGAGTTTGTAGAATGTTCCAAATCAGTCTCGCGAATCTGAGGATTGTATTTTGCTAGAAATGGTTGTGGGAAATTGATCGCAATATTGCCAAGAAATTATTTTTGACAACATTTGCAGCATGTGACCTGCATTTTTTTTTATAAGTCAGAGGACACAACACAAGGTATTTGTAATCTGTGATAACGGAATCCAATTTGCATAATCAATTAACAAAATATGAATAATATTTATAGAAGTGTCTGGATATATTGATTGGCTTTGGTCGACATTGATTACTAAAATTAGACGTGACATTTGTCCAAGATACGGGTATGGATGTTGAGTTCTAATTAAAGGATGTCATTGAGTCCTTTGTCAACCTTTAAAAAATATAAAATCAAAAACTAGTTAGTGGCCTGACGTTTCGTCCCAAGCAGAGTCAAGTCTTTAAAAAAAATATATATTTGAAAGCTTTCCTTTAATAATGTGATATTGGTAGCAGTCGTCTGAAATATTGACATTTTCAAGCTAGCTTATCAATTCTGGATAGTCGCAAACACATTTTTATTTGTGGGTTTTGATTTTAAGCCCAAGTTGACAAAATATAACACCCACACAAAACTATTTAATATTCTTCTGACTGCTTGTGCTAAAAACACAGACATCACATGACAAGTGTGGAGTGTCAGACAATGTTCAAAGCAAATGATGGTGTTGTTTGAAAATTAAATTGATAACAAAAGTGTTATCAATATTCTGAAAAAACTGTCATGTGAACTCTTTTGTTCATATTTCAGAAATGAAAACAAAAATTGGTATAAGGACAGATTTGTTGAATATTAATCAAGTTTTTGATGATCATACAAAGTGAATAGGATTGAATATCAAATTTTTAACTCAGTCTGATGTATATATTTTAGTTTCTCTTTTGAAACTGTCAACAGCAGATGTTGGATTGTGGTCCAAAAATCAATATTGTTTGTATATATTAATACTTTGTATTTTTTGTAAATATAAGACAACTCAAAAGTACATACATGTATTGTTGTTATACTACATGTGTTTATTTTGAAGATAACCTTAAATTTTGCTATTTTGAAGAGAGTAAGATCAACAGGGCCCAATTTCATAGAGCTGCTTAGGCAGAAAGGTTGCTTTTAAGTTTTCTGCTATTAAGCAAAAATAAGCTGGGTACCAGTTACAGATTGTACATGCCTCATGGTACTTTGTCTGGCAAACATGCATTAAAGGTCCTGTTCCTCAAATGGTCACCGTTTTCACGAAGAGCCACTTATGTCCAAACGCTTGATTGAGATTTACATTTTACACTGTGCTTGGCTTAAAACTGCAAAATCTGCAATAACCACAGTTTGCCGGTAAAGGCCTCTCATGAATACATGTTTGATTCTGTATAAGTTTTTAGAACCTCTCCATTATTAACTAGTTTCTTAAAATATATTAGGTAATTGCTATTGTAATTAGTCAAAGATATGTGTCTCTTTGTGAAACCTAAAAAGTGGGATGACCTTCTTAAACACTCAAATGGATAACGTGTTTTAGGAAAGGGGCCCGCGTGTCACGTGGTCACACTGACATGAGTGGCTCTTCGTGAAACCCCAAAAAACGATTTGCCTGACATTTTATGCTCTTCTGTTGCAGTGTATTACAATGCATTTTAGGGAAGTGTGGCTCTTTGTGGAAGCGCAAAATGCAATTATTGAGATAAATGCCCCTTCCTGTAGTAATCAATAATTTGTCATTTTAATCTTATCTATACATATGTGGCTCTTTGTGAAAACAGTGACGAATAAGCAGGAAATTCTCACTTTGCTGAAAAATATTCAACTGCCATTCATTGAAAATGTTTATTTTGGAGTCAGCATTACCATGACCTTCATTTAAAGACTTTAACCCTAACTCCCAAAGCGTTTTTACTAGAATCCATCCCTAACCCAACACATTCCAACAGCTTATACTACCATGAGATGGGAACTGTACCCAATCTTAGGGGGACAATACACAACCTAACAAACTCCAACAGGCCTTTTTTGTTTGATTTTGTTTGAGTGTGTACACTTGGCATGTGCAAAATTTGATCAGTGAAATCACACAGTACCCAACATAACATAATCCAACAACTATCTCATTAGACCATGGAGGAAAGAGCAATGCCAGACATGTACATTTCACACATCCACCATACCCACTCAATCAAATTCCAACACCATTACTTGTCAGCAAGGATACACAATCCCACAGAATCAAACACCCAATCCTAACTTCACTGTACTTAACCTAACAAAATTAAACACTTTGCCCTGTTTGAATTTGTAGGGTTAGGGATTGTTAGGGTTAAAGGGTATAGGATTTTTTAATTATTCAAAGACAAAACTGAGCGGTTTCAATTTCAAAGGTTGACTGAAGATCAGATCAAGTAAAAACATGTACCACTACCAGTACCAATCCTCCATTGAAATTTTTTCTATCTGATTAACAGTCATGCAACTTTTTAGCTGAGTTTCTTGTTTTTTGTTTCTCAGCTTTGCCATTGAAAATAGGGTGAAAAACAGAAAGAAAAAAGAAAAAAACAGTACAAAGTCTCTTCTGCGCTCTGCACCTTCCTCATTTTGGGGAAACGGCAGTCACATGCCTGGATTTAAAGTTCAGGAAATAGTAATATCTTTTGAGGAACCAATAAACCACTATTCAGCATGTTCAGGTTCAAATCCTGCTCTAGGCAAATCTTCTTTGTTCAACCCCAAATTAAAAAAGAAAAGAAATGATGTACCTTCCCTTTAAGTCACAATTTAATTTCACATAATCATCAAAATATAATTCTGGGCAGGTGTGTGCGAGTGGACCCAGATGTCATAGTGTGAAGTGTTTAATTGTGTCTGACTACTTCATGCTACAGAACACAGTTCAACATTGGGACATGTTGATGGAGCAGTCTGAACGGACTCTGTGTCTACAGTGTGGTTTTCATAAACGCAGTTTGCCGTTCGTCTGTGTTTTAGTTAATTGTACTGGTACCTGCAAACAACCTCCACTTTCAAATCTAGGATTCTAGGACCTACTTACTCATAATGTAATTTTATACCTAATTATAACACAAATTTATGGGAAAATCTACGAATATATGTTACTTAATTAGGGCTCGAATTTGGGGGGAAATCAACAAGACCACAGGGCTTGTAGTTCAAAATGTTTACTAGACTAGTATTGTTTTGCAAGACATGAATTGAAATGAGAAAACAAGTAAAAATTAGATAAATAAAATAAAATACCTACACAGTTTAATATTTGAACTGTTTTAATTTGAACAAGCACTTTAAGAAGATTTCTGTCATATCATTTGTATTATGGGTAAGTATTCATCAATACTCACCAGAATTGAATGATACTTATCAGACTGAAAGTCAATACTTGAACAAAATCACAAAACTGCTTGACTTGTCTGGTCTAGAGTTTACTGGCCCTATGCTAAAATCAATGGCCTCGGTCCTGCGGTCCGGTGTAAATTTCGAGCCCTGCTTAATTCTGTGATACACCCGGTGTGCCAAATATTTGCAAACCTGGAGTGTGCATTCTCAAACTCAAATGTGCAAATACCCGTTTATTGAGAAGGGCAGAATTTCATGGCTATACTTGTACCATGCCATTTTGCACTAACGCAGTCAGTCACCCTTTTCTGCTTATGGTGTTAGTGCCATACTTCTGTGATAGTTAGTGTAATTTGTGAAGAATGTTTGTTTTAACTAATGTACAAGTGCATGTAGCAAAGTTCATTGCTGACCTTTGAGCTTGTGTTCTGCTGCAGGCGTGTGATTTCTCAGGGTTTCTCCTGATTTCAGGTTTTTCTCAAAATCTCCTTGAGCCTTCCAATTTTCTTGTAAGAAGTAAAGCAGTCACCAAAGGGAGAAAGAAATAGTCCTCATTGTGTCCAAACCTGTGGTGTAGTGTTTCTGATGATGCACCTAGGCTGTACAGCACATTGAGACGTTATTGTGAAATGCGCTATATAAGAACTGGTTATTATTATTATTATTATTATATGTAAACCTCCGGAATTATAACATCTGGGAGGTTTCAGGTCTAGAATAAGGGGGAACCCAGGCCCAGAAGCCAATTTCAGGAATTTTTGCATTTTGGCAAATCCCACCCCTGCTACTGGAAGCAGTACCATGACACTCAGCCGAGGTCATGCAAAGCATTTTTCGTTGTGCTGTTCTTATTTTACCGAAGCTAACTAAATAGATAAACACTGTCCATCATTTTGAAATGATTTAATTGCCTATCACCGTTACATTCTACAGTGGTGCAGCAATTCCAAGAGTACGTTGAACCCGAGGAGGGGGAGGAGCCAAAGTCCCCGAGGAGAACGACGGCCCCCGGATCGGTGGGCGGGGAAGACGAGAAGGTCTTGTTACCGTTAGGAGAAACTACACTCACGCATAACCTGGGTATACCCATTGTGGTTGTAATTACAAAGGTAATAACATCTCCCTGTTATAGACCTTATGCATTGACGTCACCAAGCCGCCATCTTAGAGGTAAACTGATGATGAAACAATGGAAACGCGCTGATTTGTACGCGCGGCGCACAGGACTGGCCAATGAACATCTTCCTTTTGACCTCTAGGTGAGGGCGCCCTACTCAAATGACGTCATATGCATAAGGTCTATTGTTATTTAATTGGAAAAACCAACCCAAAATTACTATTTACCGAAAATATTATTAATAACAAAATAATAAATTGTGGCATGTTGTGACCGAGCGGATAAGAGCACCGGACTCAAGCTCTGGTGTTTCTGATCAGCAGAGTCTGGGTTCGAGTCCCGGTCATGACACTTGTGTCCTACAGCAAGACACTTGTGTCCTACAGCAAGACACTTAACCATTATTGCTGCATCCTTCGGATGGGACGTAAAGCAGTTGGTCTCGTGTGTTGTGTAATGCACGTAAAAGAACCAGTACACTTATCGAAAAGAGAAGGGGTTCGCCCCGGTGTTCCTGGTTTGAGTGGCTGCATATTGCGCCACAGCACCTTGTAAACCATTACATGGTGCTATGCAAAGGAATAGGTCTCATACTTAAAAAATGTAGCTCCACATACCTAGCAGGAAAATACCGAATATTGAAAAGGCCTTGAGTGACGGATATGAGCGCTATATAAGAAGCCACTATTATTATTATTATTAAAATAGAGAGCGGTGAAGCTACTTGTTAATGCGAACGCGTAAGGCAACCTATGCCTATATTAATTTCAAGTTCTCAAGTTTTTCTCATAAAAGTCTTCTTAAAATAAGGATTTACAGCCGCAAGATTTGCCCTACTTTCACTCAGACAAGAGAGTTAAATAAGGATTTACAGCCGCAAGATTTGCCCTACTTTCACTCAGACAAGAGAGTTAAATAAGGATTTACAGCCGCAAGATTTGCCCTACTTTCACTCAGACAAGAGAGTTAAATAAGGATTTACAGCCGCAAGATTTGCCCTACTTTCACTCAGACAAGAGAGTTAAAGAAAAAAGTATCAGACTGAATTGACATTTCCAAATGTTGGTCTTGGGATCCTCCAGGAGCTTATTATTTGTTGAACCCCATTATGATAAATGTCAAGGTCATTGCGGCTAAAACAGAAGGAATGTTGTCCAAGTGATAACTGAAGAAAAATGAGATTAATCTCAACGGGGCATTTACAATGTAATGCATGTTTGTCAACACACCATTCTTGTTTTTTTTTATTATATACAAAAAAAAACACCTCAGTGAATAAATGCAGGGTTTGTGTGAAGAGGTGCATATTAGGTTTTGTTTGCAGTGTTGGTGATTTTTTCGTCGATGGGGATGGTTAGTCCCTGGTAGAAAGAAACACTTGTTTTTTTTGCAATGGGGGGTTTATGTCGTGGGGTTTCGTATTGCTTTCGAATTTCGTTTGTCATTTTTTTCTCGTTTTTTACTCCCATTAGTCCGACGCTATTTCCAGTCTGGAGAAGGAGCAAGATTTCAAGATGGAACATTTAGATTTTATCCAGCAACATATCCGAAAGTTTTGCCTCAACTGTATCCTTGTCATCAGTCAGCACAAGCCCAGATACCACTATTTTAACTCCTAGAATGAAAAAGTGCAATCTGGGGGGAGGGGGGGGAATTTACGCTTATTCTTGATGAATCTGATATTTTTAATCTGGTTTGTATTGTAAAATGGCTAAACTGTTTCACTGAATTCTGAAACTGTTGTTATAAGAGTTTTTGGGAATGTATACTCTTGTGTGAGCTGTTTTATGACCTGGGGCCAATACACCGATCCATTAAGCCACGCCCATTTCTCTTTGACCAATCACAACCGCGAAATCTGATCACCATTTGAACCGTTTGGTGATCTTTGCACTAATGGTGATCGGGTTTCGCGGCTGTGATTGGTCAACTCGTAAGGAGGCGGGGCTTAATGGATCGGTCTATTGATCTTAATTGCTTTATAGCAAAGGGTGATGTCACAATACAAATCACTATGGTGATACTGACAACTCATCTTAAGATGAATTGTATCTCTTTGTGAAATTGGCCCCTTGTCAATCATGTTTGTTTGTTTGTTTGTTTGTTTATTTATTTCCATTCATACATAAGCAACAGTTTGGTAAATCCAAACATAGTATAATACAAATATGATAATAAATATAAACTTGAATAATACCAAATACAAAATTGAAGTATGAATGGGGGAGCCATCCAGAGAAGGACTAGCCTTCTGTAATCGGAGCACCCATGAAACTGCTGTCAACAATCACTATTAAGGTCACATGGCATTTCAACTTAGGAGAAAGTAAATAAAGGGGGGAAAAGAAGAGAGCACAATCAAATATAATAAAGAAAAAGAAATTTAAGTTAATTACTGCCTCGCTGATTGAAGACATGAATAACATTTAAGTTTCGTACATACAAACGTTGCATAGTTTGACAAATAAAGTTCCTTGAGATGTTTCACAAAAACATTTCTAGAAGAATTAACATAGTCTCTAATGTTCTGAGGTAGAGAATTAACAATTTTAGGCAAAATATAACGATAATTAGCAGATACAACATCCACTCTACAAGAACCAGGTAAATGGATAAGGTTTTGTTGTCTAGTAGAGTAAGAATGAAGATCTTGATTTAAAGGGAAAAAACTTTGGCTACTTAGATTGAAGGGAAGTAACTTATGAGAATAATCATAGTAATGAGTGGCAATTTTAACATTATAAAGATCCTCAAATTTAAGAATTTTAAATTTACTACAGAGGGGGGCAGTGTGAGTGTTGTATTTAGCATGGCAGGCATTCCTAATACATTTGTTCTGCAATGTAACAAGTCTAGCGAATAGAGAAGGGTATATCTTGATCATACCACCCCATGCCAAAATACCATAATTTAAATAAGAATTAACCAGAGTGTTGTAAAGAGCCAGGCTATCTTTAGTCCTGAGAAGGTTCTTAGTTCTATTAATAATATAATTAGCTTTGGAGACTTTGTTACACACTGAAGAAATTTGCTCCTTCCAAAGCATGTTTTCGTCTGTTTCAAGACCCAAGAACCTAGTGCAGGAAACCTTTTTAAGAATAGTGTTTTCCAAACATAAAACAACATCGGGCAAATATAGTCCCTTCTGCTTGGATGAATAACAAATATAGAAATTTTTTTCAGGATGAACCCTCAACCTATTGGCTCTAAACCAATCTTGAAGAATCAGTAAATCTGTACTTACAGTATGAGCCAGCTCAGTTACAACTCTACCAGATGCAAAAAGAGTTGTATCATCAGCAAATAATACTGTCGTCCACAAGGTGCAGAGAGAATAGTACCCCGCACATTTCCCTAAATTTTTTCTCTACAAATCCTCAAGAAAACCCCTTAATTTGACTATGACAGCCAAAATAAACTTCTGAAAAATCTCTTTATTTTTAAATAGGAGAATAAAAAAGAAATATCTGAGATTTATCAGTATTTTATTTTATTTTTTCTTCGGATTTCAGAATGTTAGTGGTTTTATTTGGATGTATTTTCTGTTTACCTTCAAAACTCTCTTGGAGATGTAACTTTATTCACTTGGGAACTTTCAGCCAGGGATCACATTAAGGGGATGCGACTTTTATATTTAAAATATCAAGTTATGGGAGGAACAAAGAAATTTTGACTAAAGCGGGATATGATCTAACGTTGGATCAAATCTTACTCTAGTCAATTTTTCTTTGTCAACCCCAATTTATGTTGGTACAATCACACCCATGAGAGCTAAAATACTCCCCCCCCCCCCCCCCCCATGGCATACATACCTGTGTTATTTTTCCTTAAGCTGTGTGTCCCTCAGATGGTGCGGCATTATTCTACACATCGGTAAAGGAGGGCAAGAACTGCGATCTATTGTATAAATACCTGCTGCACAGGATATATGGCTTTCCCTTCCACAAGCCGGCACTAGTCGTAGAAAAGGACGCCCTGTTTGTGTAAGTATTGAAACCATCTCTGCTTGTCACAGTAGAAAGATGTTCTTGTCATGTTTTGCCGTTCAACCTAGGCCCAGTTTCATGGCACCGCTTACAGCAGAATTCTGTGCTTACGGCATCCTGTGAAGCACATGATTCTACAAGCAGTAAGCGCAGAATTTTGGGGTGAGCAGTGTCATGGAATTGGACCCTGCAGGCTAGATACTTCACATAGGTAGCAGCAGCAACAGACCACTCCCATGAAATATGCTATTTAAAATTTACATTTTCGCATGCGTACATACACTCTTGGTACGAAAAACGCCATAGAGTTGTGCACCATGCAGACGCACAACACGTGCGCATCACACCATCATCAGTCTCGTACAAAAAGGCGCGATGTGTCCTCATTTTGCCAGCCAGTAGTGTTCGTGCGCATGCACGATGGTGAAAATGACATATTTCATGGGATGGGTCTATTGCCTCCATGCCCCAGGTCATTGCCTTGGTGCCCTTTTGAATGCCCCTGTACATTTATTTCATTGTTTCTTGCTATTACATGATACATGGGATGGGTCTATTGCCTCCATGCCCCAGGTCATTGCCTTGGTGCCCTTTTGAATGCCCCTGTACATTTATTTCATTGTCTCTTGCTGTTACATGATACATGGGATGGGTATATTGCCTCCATGTCCCAGGTCATTGCCTTGGTGCCCTTTTGAATGCCCCTGTACATTTATTTCATTGTCTCTTGCTGTTACATGATACATGGGATGGGTCTATTGCCTCCATGCCCCAGGTCATTGCCTTGGTGCCCTTTTGAATGCCCCTGTACATTTATTTCATTGTCTCTTGCTGTTACATGATACATGGGATGGGTCTATTGCCTCCATGCCCCAGGTCATTGCCTTGGTGCCCTTTTGAATGCCCCTGTACATTTATTTCATTGTCTCTTGCTGTTACATGATACATGGGATGGGTCTATTGCCTCCATGCCCCAGGTCATTGCCTTGGTGCCCTTTTGAATGCCCCTGTACATTTATTTCATTGTCTCTTGCTGTTACATGGGATGGGTCTATTGCCTCCATGCCCCAGGTCATTGCCTTGGTGCCCTTTTGAATGCCCCTGTACATTTATTTCATTGTCTCTTGCTGTTACGTGATACATGGGATGGGTCTATTGCCTCCATGCCCCAGGTCATTGCCTTGGTGCCCTTTTGAATGCCCCTGTACATTTATTTCATTGTCTCTTGCTGTTACATGATACATGGGATGGGTCTATTGCCTCCATGTCCCAGGTCATTGCCTTGGTGCCCTTTTGAATGCCCCTGTACATTTATTTCATTGTCTCTTGCTGTTACATGATACATGGGATGGGTCTATTGCCTCCATGCCCCAGGTCATTGCCTTGGTGCCCTTTTGAATGCCCCTGTACATTTATTTCATTGTTTCTTGCTATTACATGATACATGGGATGGGTCTATTGCCTCCATGCCCCAGGTCATTGCCTTGGTGCCCTTTTGAATGCCCCTGTACATTTATTTCATTGTCTCTTGCTGTTACATGATACATGGGATGGGTCTATTGCCTCCATGCCCCAGGTCATTGCCTTGGTGCCCTTTTGAATGCCCCTGTACATTTATTTCATTGTCTCTTGCTGTTACATGATACATGGGATGGGTCTATTGCCTCCATGTCCCAGGTCATTGCCTTGGTGCCCTTTTGAATGCCCCTGTACATTTATTTCATTGTCTCTTGCTGTTACATGATACATGGGATGGGTCTATTGCCTCCATGCCCCAGGTCATTGCCTTGGTGCCCTTTTGAATGCCCCTGTACATCTCTTGCTGTTACATGATACATTATACCTATCTTGTCTCCAAAGCTTTAAAATGTCATACATGTAGAAGATATCTTCAATTTATGTGCAAGTTCGATACTCGTACTTGTCAAATATATCTTGGCGTCTGTGCAAAGAACAGCAACAGTGTCTTATCTCACTCAAATTATTTGGATGTAAACACAAACCCAGTGGCTTCAAGCTACATTGTTTTTGCACAAAGTCTCTCAGTGTGTGATGCAATTTTTTGCACTAGTGCGACAACATGAAATTGAATAAACACATCATGTAGAATCAGGGCCCAATTTCATAGAGCTGCTTAAGCAGAAAAACTAGCTACGCTTACCAGAATAAGGTTACCAGCCAAAATACCATTTCACATGTACCGTATTTTCCTGCGGATAAGACGCTCGGCGGACAAGACGCAGGACCCTAAAATGACCCCCAAAAAATTCAAACGTCAACAGAAAAGGCGCACCGCCGCATAAGACGCATGTTTAACAGCACACAGAAGAACACCAGGCGCCACCCGGTGTCGGTACATTGACACAAAGACGTCATTTTGTTGCCTTTTGGAGCGTTCACACTATTCGAAGCATGAATGAAACCGTAACCACATGGGCATGTAGAGCCATGCAGAAAAGACCAACGTAAATTGATACCGACCTTCGTCCATCCATTCAGCCAACGCTGTGCATTGTTAATAATATGAAGTCCGGCCCAATCAGCGACCAGAAACGATGGTCCACGCACTGTCTGAAGATATTGCAACACGAACCCAGGCCCTCCTAGCCTGAACATCCGACGTCCCACAACGAGGATCCTTGCTAATAAAGACAGGTTACCAGTCTAAGTCCCTCCGAGCCAGTAGATGTTGCGCCCTCTACCGGTGACTAATACCAAAACTAGCGTCGCCTTTATATATAGTCGCGGCCTACCTTACGCAAATAATCCCGTCACACCCGGGAAGACGTAACAAAATATTTCATTATATATATTTGTTTAAGTTTTTTAAAGTTCTTTTTATTTATTTCAAACTTATAATCTCGTTCATAAGATATTTGTTTAAAACATCTCTCCTCTTCTTTAATAATGTTAGTTTTGTTTTCAAGGATCATTACCTTGTTTTCAAGGATCATTTTTTTATTTGATAAATGAAATAAACGAAACAGACACATGAACCATCTCTCAAATGAATATTTGAACGTTTAATCAAACAAACGAAAGTGCAATTCGTATAGGTAGGCCAACAAACATTGGTACTTAATTATCCCATCCTTAAATAGTACGTCAAGCCTAAAGCACACTTCGGAGATATTCTGTACAATAAAAACCCTCAAAGTTCACCACACAATAGAGGTTGGGTGAATGCCGTTTGTACAACAGCATTGACAGTAGTGATTGCAGCATTTTCGGAACGATTACGCGGCCACACAGAAATACATTTGTACGACGCCGACGTCTGTTGGACCGAAAGTGCCAACGCATTGCGGCATTGTTGGAATGAAAGCACGGTCATGGGGGATCAACACGTTGCGGCATTGTTGGAATGAAAGGACAGTCTGGGGGATTGCGGCATTAGGGAGGTTTCGCATACGAACGAATACGGTTAGTGCGACGGATACGTCATCATTATGACGTCATACGCTACTCGCTATCCGCTATACGTGCAGACGACACTGATATCCCGCTTGCTACATGTAAGTAAAAAACACGTAGGAAAACTCGAACTTCTAGTAATTCTCCTGTATTTGTTTCCAAATATGTATGAATAGTATCAAAATAAATGAATCACTGAACATGTACGTGTCATTTTGTTGATTTCTAAAGACTTTGAAATACGAAAAAATGCACTGTTTCTTCGTCATTTTCCTCTAAAGCTATGAACATAAGCTCGTCTATGGAGGATGCCATGTTGAACAGCGCCACCAAGTGCTGTGCTGGAACAGCGAACAGTGCCACCAAAACGCTGGGATTGCAAAACAACAGAAAGACTGCTAACGGTTACGGATAGCTAAACGTATGCGTATGCGTATCCGTTCGCGTGCGAAACCTCCCTATTGTTGAAACGAAAACACGGTCTCAGTGTCTGGATAGTTGAGCCTTGTTTGACCGCATTATTGAGTAAGGATTCTTCACACAAAGACCGTTGATTTGAACTGGACAAAATAAAGGTATTATTTTACGCAGTGATCATCAACAACAAAAATCAATCGTCAGCAGACAAGGCGCATCGAAAGATAAGACGCACCGATGTTTTGGGGGTCTAAAAAGTCAGATGAGACGCGTCTTATCCGCAGGAAAATACGGTACCACTTGTGACTGGTTTCCTGCTAACATTTGCTTGGCAGAAAATGGTTAAGTGCAAATTTCTGCTTAAGCAGCTTTATGAAATTGGGCCCTTATAGAGAGGTAGCGACTGCATGAACTATTGGCTTTATGACTAATCGGGGTAATTTGCATCTCTCAACAGGCCTTCTGGTTGGGACAATCTACAGAAAGTAGGCATTCTCTATGAGAATATGCCTAACATTAATCCCCAAGAACCCTTTGGAGATGTTGTAGCTAAGCCAGTAGTCAGAAAGGTACGTCCTGCAGGAATAAAGGGTGGAAGGAGGGGATTGGGAGGGGGGGGGGGGGGCAGTGATAGAAGGCAGCTTCTTTACACCTGCTGCTTAAAGTTGTTCTTGGTTTATACTCTTACTTTATCTCACATCCACAATTGCTTATGACAGAAAACACAGTAAATGGTACCACTTAACTACCGTCTTGTTAAAAGTTTTTCCAGTGGTTGTAACGTTTTTGTTCAAGAACCTGAAATCACCCAGAAGTGTTACAACATGTGAATGGACATACAGGCTTGTACAGAAAACAATTTGGGTTGATTAGTATTAACAATTCTTACCTACTTTAAAATTTCATTCAAAAAATGGACAGAAAAGGCAGGTAGCTTTTCCTGTTCATTATTTATGGAAACTTGGGGGTTATTATTTTTTTTTTTTTAATCAGAAACATCGAATGAATCTACTCAAATTATTTTCAGTATAAGCCTTCTTATTCAAACACGTATCGATGGTTTCAGGTACTTAACAAATACATTACAACCATTTGAAAAGCCCCAATGTTTTCTGGTATGGTTGGCTGCAGATTGCTCCACAGCACCATGTAAACAGTTACATACTGTAGTGCTACAGACAGGCTACTTTAGTCTGATTTCCGACTTTTGCTCTTGGAAAAAAAACTTTAACATTGTGATTAAATAGCCTGGATTGTCAATTAAAGCCAACATTATGTGCACATGTAGGTCAGCCCTCGTACTCGATGAAATATTCCTGCTTGTTTCCAAGGACCAAGTATTATGCCTGTACAGAAATAAATGGGTCTTATAGTTCAAACATAGCTCTGCATACCTTGTTTCATTTTTTGTTTTAATGATTGCTTTGATACACTCACTGGTGTGATGAAGCATTATATAAGAACTGTGTGTTATTATTTTTGTTGTTTCGTTATTACTTGATTTTAGCCATTACAAGACAGTAAAGAAATTAGTGCTGAAGATGAACAGGTCTTCCTGATGAAACAACAAGCCATGCTGAGTAAGAACCTCCCTCCAACCAAACAACAGGTAGGTCTTGAAGTCTCCCTGGAGATCTATTAAGCCCCGCCCCATCATGTCTAGACCAATCAACGGCCCCGCCCCATCACGTCTTGACCAATCAACAGCCCCGCCCCATCATGTCTTGACCAATCAACGGCCCCGCCCCATCATGTCTTTACCAATCAACGGCCCCGCTCCATCATGTCTTGACCAATCAACAGCCCAGCCCCTTCACGTCTTGACCAATCAACAGCCGCGATAACGCATTCCAAAGAGTCTCACGACAAGGGACAGAGCTGGCTTTTTCAACTGTAAAGATCTATCTATCTATCTATCTTCCATTTAGTACATCCCTCCAGTGGAGTATAGTCGTGTAACCTTTGACATCACTTATTTACAAAAGAGCCACTGAGCCTGGACTTCCTGCAGGCACAATTTGTAAACAGCCCAATGGAAGAAAACTTTCAACCTGATATCTCATGGAGGTTGCACTTTCATAATTTTTAACGACTTTCGTTATGAGGAAAGTGTGCGAATCTCAAAACTTGATCAGCTGTTAAATTTCTTTTAGATTTGTTGTGGAAATTATGACACAAATTGTAAAATTGTCCATATTGTGATCAGTGTAATATCTCGTTGTTAATAACTGATTGAAACATACATGTACAATTCTTTATATTTGCGTTTCCCCACCCCCATCATCCACCTCCACCCCAGGACACGCCACAGAGACCAGCCATGGGTATGAGAACACCAGAAAGGAAAGGCAATGCAGCTAACGCTGCGCCCATAACACCATCCGGAAAGGCCAAGGTTTGTTTCGAACTGCTCTTTTTCATCACACAGAAAATGCCTTGTTGACCTGTTTAAAAAGATACATGTACTCCTTACTAACCAAAACGTGTTTTGTCTTCTTCTTTGTCTTCCCAACTGTACACTGCACTGTAAACTCATTTCTCTCAATACAGGGCCTACCCTTAACACTAGCCTGGCGTACATTGTCTATTATTAATTGCTACGGGCTAGTGAATACTAATAGACCGATCCATTAAGCCCCGCCTCCTTACGAGTTGACCAATCACAGCCGCGAAACCCGATCACCATTAGTGCAAAAATCACCAAACAGCTCAAATGGTGATCAGATTTCGCGGTTGTGATTGGTCAATGAGAAATGGGCGTGGCTTAATGGATTGGTGTATTCTCAACTTGCCCAGTAGGATACTGATGACTGTCTAACCTATAGATAGTTCCCAGTAGACGCCATCTTTACGGGCAAATCGCATTTTGGCTTGCAGGCGCGCCAAGCGCTCTAATTATTAACGCAGCCGCGTCATTCACTAACCAATCACGCAATGAGTTTTGTGAAATGTGCGCGTGCTGCACGCCGTTCTCACGCGTAACGCGGGACTGTGTGTTCCAAATTGCCCGTAAAGATGGCCGACTTACGTCATACTGCAACCTATCTATTTTCTCTAAATGCTCATTTCTTCCTGTTCAGATGTTACTTTTTTTTTAAATGTGCTAATTTCTTTTGTGAGTGTGTGTGAATGTAACTTCATTGAACCATTAAACTGGCTGCTATTAATACATCAGTTCACTGGCCTGATGGGCTACTTTACAAAAAGCTTAAGCGCAAGGCCTGCAATAATGATATGAGTTGACTGTTGTATGGTGGGACATCAATCTAGTAAGGTTCTTGGTAACATTGTGGAAAGTAGGGTTCTATTTAGGCTAGAACATGTTTGTGAACTATGGCTGTCTCAGCATTATTGATTGATTGATTTGTTCATTGATTGATTGATCGATCGATTGATTGTTTGATTGATTATCATAGACCTACTTTAAAAGTTTTTATTGCAGAGAGTTTTTACTCAGTAAATTATTGCTGAAAATGAAATTTCAATAATGATATTTGTTTTTCTTTTGAATATTAAACTTTTTAAACTTTTGCTCTGTTAAGTAAATAATGTTATCATGGTACTTTATTTTTGTCTATCTGTTATTATTAATTTTGTTAAACGTCTTCAATGCAGATGGATGCTGGAAAGCCAGGAGCAACAAATGAAGGCGTGCTAGCGAACTTCTTCAACAGTTTACTTAGTAAGAAATCAGGGCCGGGGTCACCAGGGTCACCGGCTCCTCCAAAACCAGGTCAGTAAAGGGTTACGGCTCTGGATTTGTTTTGTATTTCCCAATGGTACCAACAGCTATTATTGTTCTCAAATGTAGAATTGCGAAAAACTAGTTAGTGGCATGACGTTCAACCCTAGCAGAGAGGCACTCATTTAGCCTTTGAGAAAGACTGCTAGGATCAAAATTTCAGGCCACTAACTATTTCTTGCAAATAAAACCATAATGTTCTTTTGTTGGTAAGTAGTTTGCAACAGCTAAATCCATTTTCTCAAATGTAGAATTGGTACAAGCACAAACTATTTTGAGAAAAAGTTACAATTTGTTAATGACAATAACAAATGTCTGAATTAGCCTAACATTTTTAGATGCCACACAAATCAGTGGCTGCCCAGGTCACTTTTTACCACCCCCCCCCCCTTTTAAATTAATTTCTGAATCCGGCCTGTTATAAAAATATTATATATTTATACAAACATGAAAATCAAGAACATAAAGTGTTTTATATGCATCTGAATAATGTAAGAATCTTTCAGTAAAATTTTCATCACTTATATTTAAGATTTCTTTTTGAAATCTAGACAAGCATAGTTGTCTCGAAGCAATTGAAGTTGGAGCTTTTCTTTACTAACAAGATGCTCTTGATAACTTCCTATTGTCAGGTGACAAATCAGTACGAAATGACGCAGCAGCAGAACTGGACCGGATGACCAGAGGCCGGAAATCCATCCCGGGGCAAAACTCCACAAACGCATCCTAGCACAGCATTGAAGACTAAAACCTGGTGGGGAAAGGAGGGTTAAGAGCCCTTAAAATCTCGACCAAAGAGAGACATCAAACCTGGGGCGCAGTATTAGCTGTCAAGCACAAAAAACCTGCTAAGCACAGACAAATCTTGCTTAGCAGAAACAGGTTACCAGCCAAAATAACATGTAATGTATATTGTTTGCGGCTGGTTTCCTGCTAACTTTTGCTTAGCATAAATATTTTCTGCTTAACAGCTTTATGAAATTGGACCCAGGAGGGCAACTTCACAAAGTAAACAGTGTCAAACACATTCATTTACTGTAACAATTGTACGGGAGTCAGTCAAGTAGAGTAAGCAAGTCAGCAATGTAAATGATTTTGACTGGGAAACTTTTTTCTGCTCACCCAGATTTTTCTGTGCTTACCAAATTTGTGTATCCAGCACTCTCTACCGAACCTTTAACCTGTTATGTCTGGGTGACCAGCTAAACCATCATGTGCTGAATACTGTTTGTAACTGGTTTCCTGCTAAATTCTGCTTAGCACAAAAACTTAATAAGCACAGAAAAAATCTTGCTGAGCAGAAGTAGGTTACCTGCTAAAATACCATACAGTTGAGATTGATGAGACCGCCAGACCGGTACCCCACACATTTTTTGCTTAGTAAAGAAATCTGCCGAGCAGATTTTTCTGCCTAGCAGTTTATGAAAGTGGGCACAGAAAAGCAGCCCCGTGGCATTTTGCCCTGGTTATGTAAGTTTTCTGTTTGGCGGAACGGCAAACTCTGTGGATTGGTGTAATGTGGTAACATGAATGTAAATGGTTGTTTTTCCCTCCTCCTGCTTTCCACCCCAAATGGGGAACCTTTTATGCCTCAAACTCAAGTCTTGAAATAAGCATCACAAAGTCTGAGGCAGATGAAATTTTCGCACCGCTGTTAACATTTGTAAAATGCTACACACACAAAATAAAAAAATAAATAGGCGACTAATATTTCCAAAATTTGCAGTATGCCGATTAACCAGAAACTCTCTTGCAATTTTAGCTGTAACTAAAATGTGGCCCTTTACCACGTTACTTTTTTCTTCAATAAGCTGATAACAGTAAAACTTCTTTGTCTACGTAATAGAGATTTCCCCTTTCAAATTCCCATTTTGAGCAACTCTAATTTAACCAGGACTGGAATTAAATGGAGGGCATGAACTCAGTTGCCCTGGTATTGTCCATGGTGCACCTTCAAAGGTTTCCCATAGACTTTGCAAGATTTTGCACTGGAAGTGCCCTTTGCAAAGTGACACTGGCCTTGCCCTCTGAATGGTGTAATACAGCGGGGCCATTTTGTCAGATACTTGAGGTTCATTTATGATGACTCAAATGCTTTCATCCATGATAGGGGGCCAGTCTAATCTCCATCCAGGCGGTTTTATTTTATTTTGTTTATATTATTTCCTGTGGGAGAACTGTGTGGTGCCTTGCATGCCTGGAGTACAAACCAAGACCATATCAACATCTGGCCTGATACTTCACAGAGGCAATGGAGGCATTTGCCTCCATTCCCCTTAGTTATTGCCTCGGTGCCCCTTGAAATGTTCCAGTTGAAATTCAGATTCCCCTCATAGGGGTGCCATTTACTGAAGCAAAACTCCCTTACAAGTATCAGGCCTGCAATTAGTATTTACAAAACTTTTATTAATGTTCAAAAATATTGTCAGCAAAATAAGTCGGTAAATAAAGTCAACATGATTTTGAAAGTGATTATTATAATACAGTGATCTGGACCAAAGAAAGTGTTCAAATAGCGGTAATCAATGCCGAAGAATTGATCAACAAGACTTTTAATTTACATGGCTTAATGAAAAGGTTCCAACACCCATTATAGTAGACAAAGAAATCTTCTCCTGGCTTAAGTTGAAATCTACTTCGCTAATTATCAAGAACAAACACTTCCTCTTCCTCTGAGTCAGAAATCCTTTGATGCGAAAGCTGGCGATATTGTGCACTCAAATTTTAGTGAGAGGTGTAAAAAATATATATGAAATATTTGGCCGTTTGTTTCATAAATAATAGTCTAGTTTTTTGCATCATCAATTTGCGTATTTATTTCTTTTACTATTTTGATACAGCTTTTTTTTTATTTGACAAAAATTGTGGACGGGTTGAAGTTAGCATTTGAGGGTTTTTTGGGGGGGGGGGTCTGAAGAACAAAGTATTTAACTGTATATTAAATTATTTAAAGTAATAGTACAAATTGCATTTTTTGTTTATTTTCTTGGCAGTGAATCATTTTACGATTTGTTCGCATTTCCACTCATATACTTAAAAAATTTGTACTGGGTTTCAAATGGATGCATTTTTTTTATTAAGTTGTTATTGCCTCACCCCTTATTCCTTATAAATTAAGCAAAATATTTTGATTATTTATGCAATATAAAAGGATTGCATATACTTTTGCCAATTTCTCGACACAGTCTTTATGGCAGACACCCCCCCCCCCCCAAGAAAAAAGAAGACAAAAATAAATTAATAAAAGGAGAGGAAATCAGTGGGATCAGCCGAGAATGTTAAAGCCCGTAGGTCAGTGCATTTCTTTTGTATCCAGTCCCTGCCCGGCCCCCTGCAAAAAGTCTACTAAAACAAGAAAGATTTGCCATGTGTTTGCCATCATTTGTAATGTTATTATTTTTTTTGCTTTGTATTTTGAATAGAATTATTATTTTTGGATTGTGAATCTACATGTTGAACACTTGTGCCAGGCTTGTACAGGTTGATGGAGTAGGCAATGCCAAAGATTAAAAAATTTAAGAAGGCACTGGAAACACTGCTGAAGTAAAAAAAAAATAATAGTAGATTGCAGAACCTGGAACAAAATTTGATTTTTTTTTTTGTCAGCCCCTTATGCTATTAGGTTGGACCGACTGTTTTCAGTCACAAAACTGACCAATTAGAGTTGAATGACTTGCAAGTCACAACATGATTTGCATACCCAGCAACACAATCTAAATCTAGTTACAAGATTAAGTAAAAACCTTTAAAAAATAAATTGTTTTGAAGAATGGGAAGAGCCCAAGAATATGGTAACATGTTGAATATAGTCTATGTATATAAACAGCCAATTAAATAAACGGTGTTTGATGTACCTGCAGGGTAAAGTTGTTATAAATTTAAGTCAACTGAGCTCAAAACTATTTTAATGCAACACTCTTAAAATCCAGTTCAGAAATAATCAGTAGTTTAAAAAATTGTTTTGTTATTATCATTGTTTTTTGGGTGGTTTTTTTTTCAATGGTTGCTCACACTTTCGATCAGGGAAATTGTCACTAGGGAGATGGGTTGAAACGGATTAAAACCCAGCCTCATTCCAAGTGGTGTACGATCTTGCGGCACCATTTTTTCCTAGAATGCCTTGCTCGATCATTATCCCTGGAAGTGTGACTTTGAAATGTCCGATTATATTGGATATTTTAATTAGTCCTGTGGTTGATCCAATCTGTGTTAGAGACAGATGCAGAGTACGTAATCAAAGACACATCAAGTCATAGAGCAACCGGTCCCCTCTCATTCTTCTTATATCTTGTGACATGTCTAACTGTATGCAGTTTAGGGCTATCGTGTAAAAACATGTTTCATTTGAAGTGGATTGCTTAAACTTGAACTTTGACACTTTGCCAGTCATCCTTGTTTTTCAGCACATCCCTTCCAGGGGTTAGTGGAGAGCGACCATTTGAAAGCATTCAACTGCATGGGTTGTGTTTGTTGGCACAACTCTGGACAGAGCTAAAAGTGTACTTGTGTGTGATGTCACAGTACAAATCACCCTGGAAGCAGTGAAAACTTATCTCTTTGTGAAATCAGGCTTGATTGGTTAAACCAAACTTCACACAGGCACTCGGGCTCAAAATTTAGACTGGACCGCAGGCTCTAGGACAGTGCTTTAACTTTAACTGACAGTGCCAGTAAACTTACAAACAGACTTGTCTGTTTGGTGTTTTTAAGTGATGGGTTACACCTCACTGTGCAATATCCAGGGATGACCGTCATTGCTGACAAAAAAGTCTGAAACTACATGTTGGATCCAAATTTTAGGACGTAGGTTGAAATGATGCCGATTCTACTATTTGGTAACCCCTAGGGAGGGTTTGGAATTCAAAGGGCTTTTAGGAACAGTGTCCCAAGCAGTAGTGAAGTAGATCAAAGGGCAGTCTTTCTTTTATGTGTAAAAATGAAAGGCCTTTGTTATTCACCAGGCTGATAAATCTCATCCCTGAATATCTGAAGAAGAAGAAAATGAGTTCACATTTTGACTTTTGAGTCTGATAAATATCTTTTACTTCTGATGAGTATGGAAGTATACTTGCCCATAACACAAATGAGATAAATTGTCTCTTAGTGCTAGCTCAAACAAAAACAGTTTATATGTTAAACTGTGTAACAAGTTTTATTCTCATTTTGATTCTGGTCTTGTAAAACCAAATTTTAGTCTCGTAAATGTTTTGAGCTCCAAAACCCTGCGGTCTTGTTGATTTTCCCCCTAATTTGAGCTCTGGTGCTTGTGTTGTTGTCTGACTTTGGCTCTGATTTTGATAGCTCCTTTTCCTTGGAGTCACAGGATAGACTGGTAACCGGAAATGCGACTGGCTCTGGCAATACCTTAAACTTTAAACTGATTTTCAAAAGTGAGTTTTTTGGCATTTATCGTGAAAAATTAAATATGTTCCTAACAGTGTATCAGAATGGTTAGTTTCCCATCACAATCTAGAGAAAATTGTGGTGACATGGAAATCTCAAACTGGTCCCTATGGGTCAATGTTTGACCTTTCGCGGTAAATGCCGAGACGTTTAAGGTTTTACCAGAGTGTTTCTCAAATAGTCTCCATGGAACGTTGAATTGTAAAGGCACTCTGAAGATGACTGATGTGGTTTTGAAATTGTGATGTTTATTTTTATTTTTTTTTGGGGTACAACTTTAATTTGATTTTTCAGTCTTCATTTCTATTTTTAGTAGACGCTTGCTGCTAATTGATAGCTCAGAGTCAAATGTGCAATTTATGAAAAACAAATTAACTTAATAACAATATTTTAAAAGGACAGAATCTGCTATTTGAGTGGCAATCTGTAGGGATTATTTTCCCAAAGAAAGGATGTCGACATGCGGACAGAGAAATCTGCAATTGTCTTAATCATTGTACACTGGAAAGAGGGTCGGGAATGATACAGTGGTTTTTGTTTGGGTTGTTTGTTTGTTTTCCTGAAAATGTGAGACTGTTGGTAGTCTCTTGGGTTTGAATATTAAACCACGGAATGCTGTTAGATGTTGATAATGCTTGTTATAAATTGTTCCATTGTATATATAAAATACCTGTACATGTAAAACAAGTCTTTGTAGCTGAATTAGTAACAACTTAAATCTAGAGGTAGATGTATACGTGTTAATAAACCCCCGTGGGGGCCTGGCTGTAAGCCGTAAACCCATTAATCATTTCAAAATTAATGCAAATCGTGGAGCCTGTAGTTATACGACAATATTATTGTTAATAATTCCTTACAGATTGGTTTTTTATTTTTGTTTCTGTTTTTTGGTTCCTTTCAGTTTCCTCAAATATTTTTCATTTTAAACAAGTCACATGGAGAAATAAATTATGTAATGCAATGCATGCCACATTCAAATGAAGTCATTCATTGATTTATTTAATGGAGTGCAGTTGTTCACTTGTTTATATATTTGCATGTTACGAAGCGTACCTGCAGTGAGCCCCACACCCACACATAGTGTTCTCCCTAAACAGTGGTCCCCTCAAGGACAAGTCAAAATTCTCTGTAAGTGGTAAATATTACTGAGGTCAGGAGAATCCCAGACCCTTGTAGAACAAATATATCGTTTCTACCCAAAGAGTTTTGGCCATCATTTTAACAAATGAAAGTTAAGGTATTTTTAAGAATTAAATTCCTCATTTATTTCTTAACAAACTTCAATTTATTTGTTCATAAAATAATCATAAAATTTTGTTAGCAATGATAAAAACAGTTGAACAAATTCACTTTGAACAAACAAAACAATAATACAAAACCAAGTTTGGCCGACAGATCTGCAGCAAATGATTAGCACTAGTTGATATGTACTAAACTTCTGAAACGTTTTTTTACTTCCCAATTGAATCCGCTCGAAGTACGACCAAAGTTGAGTTCATATAATCTTACTGAATAACATTGTCACCATTTTAATACATTCTCTTTTATCTAGCATCTTAAAATTATTCCTAACTCACCGTATTTTAGCAAAGACGTTTTACACCATCCATATTTTGAACAACGTATCAATATTTTGGCAGACTTGGAATCAATCACCTTCTGATGTAGAGTTCAGGTATTGAAACAGTTTCAGATGATCTCAGTAAGTGAAACATGCTTGTAATAAGAGAAAAGCTTATGATGTAGGCACTCTTGAAAAAAAGTGTTCTAAAAATATGTTCATTTTATTTTCACAAAATGGGATTTACTCTTTATTTTTAAGGGAGCATCTCAAAAGTCGGGCCATTCTAGGCACATAAGAACGTAATCCATTGGACCACCAGAACATTCCTCCAGCATGCATCATTGTGCCAAAGTACGGGAGCAATCCCACACGAGTGAATACGCGCATTATTAGTATTTTGAACGTTCCAATGGAATGTTCCAGTAGTCCAACAAAACGGTCCATATGCATGCGATGGAACACTTATCCGATCCAATTAGAGCGTTCCTACCGTTCCAAGTTTTGAGTTGCTCCCTAACATTACTAGATTGTTATTCTCAGTTTTTCCGTCATTTTGAACAAATTCCTGTAGACCTACATGTTATGCAGTTACTTTGCCATCCTTAGGCCAAGCCTAACCAAGCTAAAAACTCTGTTACAGTTTGGTCAAAAAGATGTCATTGCAATACAACTGAAACTCTGAAAAAGGCTTGTACTAACACCGTCACTAGCAGATGTTTCTTGTCTAGGTCGCCACACCAATCCTGTAGTTGTCCCTTCCGAAAGCTGTAGCGGCATTCAAGGCACTGTGTTTCTTGACTCGTCCATTTCATATCTGGATTTAATCTGTCATTTGGATTTGTGTTTCCCTTTCTTACTCTTCGGCCCTTGCTCATCCTGAAAAAAAATTAGCGAGTGAGAATTTACGACATGCGCCACTCGTAGTCCTCTGCTTTTTTGTAGACTTGCTTTGTGTTAATGATACTCATATACTCCCAATAGCTGACCATTCAATGTCATCCACACTTAATAAATTAAGTGTATCTATCATTCTAAAGCATGTGAATGAAATTGAATAGTCAGCTAGTGGGAGGGTTAACTGTGTACTGTGTAGATGCATTCACCACATGATACTATATTGCAGGCTGGCATCATGTATATATCATTCAAAAACATGTACATGATGTTATGATATTGAATGGTTAGACAGTAGGAGGGTTGACTCTGTACAGTGTAGATGCATTCACCACATGATATCATATAGCATAGTTCATCTTTCATTCCTAGTAAGGTTAAATTAAGGTCATATCAAAAAGGAAAAGAATCAATATTAATTGAAATACCTTATGTATGAATCCATGCTCTTCTAGTACGTTACGTGCGGCATTATTGATGTGTTTGAAGCGATCTGGACCTAGAAGAATACCCCCAAACCACCGAGTCACAATCACCACCACATTCCTTACATCCAAGATCTGAAACACAATACACATTGCATGGAGTAACGACCCTTATAAATAGGACACCTGTTTTAAAGAAAAGGACTGAGAAAGTTTTGACGTAGGGACCCCAAGTGCACCGTCAGTTGCCTCCATGAAGTATCAGGCCTGTGAAAGCTCATGATTATCAAGTTCATACCGGTACCAATCCTCAAGGGAAATTTTCTGTCTAAAATACTAGCAAAGTCCAGAAAATAGCAATTTAAGAAATGCTAATCCAAACCCTAATCCTAACCCTAACCCTAACTTTAGCGTGTAGATCATGAGGGGTTATCGGAACATAGAGTTGTCGAAACATAGAGTTGTCGAAACATAAGGTTGTCGGAACATAGGGGTGTAGGAACATAGGGGTGTCGGAACATAGGGGTGTAGGAACATAGGGGTGTCGGAACAGTCCGTGTCCTCACCGGTAACTCAACACCCGAACGGACTGAGCTAAGAAATGCCTGTTACTTCTGTGTCTTGGGCCTCCAGTACTATACCCGTACAAAGTCAGACAACTTCCTAATTAAGACTTTGGGAGGATTTGAAGATCGATAAAGGTTCAATATATTCCTCTATGGGGAGCTTCTTACCTCCATAAGGTGAAGTAATCTTGGGCCGGCTGCTGCTTCTCCGTCATTGTCACAATCTTGTAGAAAGATTCCCCGATCCTCACAATATATCCTAAGAAACACATCAAAAAACACAAGTTGTTCTAAAGAGAGAACATAATAATCTTGGGTTGAACAAAGAAAAATTGGACCGAGTGGAAATTAAACCTGCGACCTCCAGGTTAATATCCCGGCACTCTACCAACTGAGCTGTCTAACCCTAATGTTGGCGGGCTTCCTATTTTGTCAACTGTCATCCCCAACCAAAGATGTTGACAAACGTAGGGAGACCGCCAACATTAGGGCTAGATAGCTCAGTTCGTAGAGAGCCGGCATGTAAATCTGGAGGTTACAGGTTAACGTCCCGCTCTAGTCCATTTTTCTTTATTCAACCCAAAGTCTTCAACAAGTACCCACTCAGTTTCCCTTGTGGTTAATTACTTGAAAGAATTTCCTTTTATAATTTTTTGTTTGATTCAGCAGTTTTCTAAACACCTGTATCCCACTGAATAAGTACATCAAGCTTGCACCCCCATTGTAACAAGTACATGTAACAAGTTATAACAAAAATAAAAATGTTTTGTGTATCTTTATGGTAAAGCAATAAAGGGATTTTCAAAACATTTTCCTGCAATTGTCAGCCTCCAAATGATAGATATATCAAATTTAGCTGGGGAAAACAATAAAACATTATTTTTACTTTTTGTTTGTTACCAAATTGTGAACACAAATTGTTTAATTCGTTGAAGGTAAAAACAAAATGTTTCTCACAAACCATCTCACCTGTAAGCCTGAACATTATGGCAAGCATTGGCGATCTTTCTGTTTTCTAAGAGTTTCCTTCGAACCTGTGCAACCTGCAAAAATAATTGCAAAAATTATCAAGTCTGCCATTGCCTCCTTTGTTTTGTTTTTTTGTATTTTAATGACATATGGGTCGCCAAGCCGAATAGAGCAGTCTTTGAATGAAGATGTCCTAAAATGTGTTATTCTCTGTTCTACCATGACCTCTCATGACCTCTCATAACCTCTCATGACCTCTCATGACTTATGGGTGAGTTCCTATGGATTAGCTTCCCCCTGTGTACCGGGATTTACACTCGTGTTAACATGAAACAAGGCTAATCAAACACTGTGGTGTTTTCGCTTGTTTTCGCTGGGAAAATTAAGGTCAAAGGTTTTTGTGTAGCGGTGGGCAGGGCTTTAAAAAGTGTAAACAGAAAGCTTCGTCGTCTGCTCAATTGGAAAATGTTTATATGTCCGTAACGACACAATTAAATATAACATTCATAACTTGCACACAGTCACCATCTGTGTGTTTTTCCTGGAAATACATTTCCTTTCCATTTGCCATAATAGTTTCATGACGATAAATATTCGTGTGTATTAATTTGTACTTTTGTACTCACGTCAAATTCAACTTTTCCCCGCCATATTGGTATGATACGTCATTACACCTGGGCATCCACCAGAGACCCGCTACCGAGCTGGGGTTATGGTGGCTTACACCCGGGGCAGACACGAGTGTCACGTGATAGCTATTCGAACACTCTCGTGTAAGTTTTATTTACACGTGTAAGCTAATCGAATGCACCCTCTCATGACTTCTCATGACCTCAATCATAATAATAATAATAGTGGCTTCTTATAAAGCGCTCATATCTGTCACTCAGTGACACTCAAGGCGCTTCAACAGTCAGTATTTTCCAGCAAGGTATGTGGAGCTATGAAGTATGAGACCTATTCCTTTTACATAGCACCATGCAATGGTTTTACAAGGTGCTGTGGCGCAATATGCAGCCAATCAAACCAGGAACACCGGGGTGAACCCCTTCTCTTTTCGATATGTGCACTGGGTTCTCTTACGTGCATCACACAACACACAGGACCAACTGCTTTACGTCCCATCCGAAGGACAAAGCAATAATGGTTAAGTGCCTTGCTTAAGGACACAAGTGTCATGACCTCTCATGATCTTACTTACTTGTTGTACTGTGCTGATTGGAGCAGCCAGATGGGCTTGGAATGTACTCCTTCTATCTGAGATGGGTTCTCCGTGTAGGATCGGAGGAATCTCACAATCCATGACATCGATGCTTGAGGAGAAGATGACCTTAGATCCTACCTCGGATGAAAGCAACGATTCCTCATCCTCAAATGCATCTTCAAAAAATTAAAAAAGGAGCTCTCATAAGTTGTGCCTTTTTCTTCCTACTTATCTTGGCAAACTTGTTATTTAGGATTTGAAACTTTGCATGGTGGGAGTATAATCAGGTACGGTTTGCGGTAGTTGAGTAGAGTTGGTTCTGAAAAGAACCGGTTGTTGACAACTCAATGTTCGATCAGTCAGTATGCTCTGATCGTCTTCAGGACAAAGCTGGACTCTGTTGCTAGATGCTGCTTAAACTTGATTAAACTTGTTATGGTCCGACTTTGAACTTGAAACACTCCAAGTGAACAGGGAAGTGCAAAAACACTGCATCAGACACTTGTGTCCTTGAGCAAGGCACTTAACCATAATTGTTTCTCTTAACCTAGGTGTAAAAATGGGAACCTGAGAGGGCTGAGAAAGTATTGGTTTGGATGTTGGATTAACCCTTTAGTGCTAATTTAAGCAGCTTTAAGCAGCTTGTGGTTGTATGCTCCCCAGGGAGTTAGAGGAATGGTCTGAAAATATGCCCAATGAAGAGGGATGATAATGTTGTTAAGGGCCTTGATCTAGCTGCTAGGATATGTATTATTATTATCTGTAGTCTTATCTGTAGTTGCATATGTAGTCATTCTGACGATGACTAGAGCACGCTAGTCACCACCACTTTCCAATCTCAAACCAATCAGGGCTCACCTGGTGTAGCACGATGTGCCTTTTGGGTTCTATTTACAAGATGCTCCCTGAGGTATTCAACCAGTAAGTACAGTACACTCTCACCAGAATTGTCACTGCCAAGAGAAAAACAATATAAAGAACGAACAAGTGTCAACTTGTTGTGTCAGTGCTACAAAAGCAAGTCCTCATTTAGTTTGGGAAAAAACTAATTGTGTGCTATTAATCCATGTTCGATCTGACTTTTTGGGGGTAAACTAACCGAGCAAATAAGTAACTTGATTATTTTATATGCAGTGCGAACAGCCCAGATTTTTTTTTAACTGGCCACATTCTGCCCAAGTATAACTAACCGAGCTAAACATTCCAGTGCAGATGCATCGTCCAGGTAAAACAGGCCAGTAAAATACCACATCTGGTTCACTTCACAGCCATGATCCATGACACCAGATGTGAACTATGACATGCATGTGCTGGTGATGTTCACAATCATTTTGTTGTTCACACTCATGTTGTTATTCTCACTCATGTTGTTTTCCCATTCCAAATGTATCTGATAACCTACTTAGTTTTTTGCTTGGCAGAAAATGTTAAACAGTATTTTCTGCTATAGGCAGCTCTATGAAATTGGGGGCCTTTCATCATTATTTCCTGGCTGCCACCTACATATGGTGTCTGAAAGTCTCCCATTGGTTTTCTGAATGTATCAGGAAATAGTGATGCAAAATTACAAGCTTGCAACTCATACTGGTTTTTTTAAAACTATGATTTGACGTTTTACCTGCATACTTGTTCTAGACCCTGGTTCACTTCCTGCCTCTCTGCATCCTTCAACCACGGAGCACTGTCAAAAGAAATCACATCAAGAGAAGCAATTTATGCCTTATGGTCTATTGTCTTGCTCAAGGACACAGGTGTCATGACTGGGATTCGAACCCACACTTCAAAGACAAGCAAAATCTGTATACAGTTTGCAAACGAGGAGTTTTGAATGATAACCTATGCCAGCCTGCAATTGTATCATGTGGCAATTATATCTACACAGTGCACAGTCAACCCTCCTACTGTCTGACCATTCAATATCATCCACTGTGGTTTTGAATGATAAATTATGTCAGTCTGCAGTTATGGTATAATGCGTTGAATACATCTACACAATACACACATGTACACAGTTTAGTTCTGTGCATAGGGGTGCCAACATACACAACCCGTGCAGTTTCAAATGGTTTCAAATGATTGCTCAAGTCCCTGGAAAATGTTACAAATTGTAGAAAGACTTGAATGTTTAGTTTTTGATTTCAATCCACTTACTTGATTTGATATTCAGGAGGTGCAATACTTGGATATTCTGTTGGAAGTAAAACCTGCAAAGACAGAGCCCAAAACAAACCAAAAATTATTCTAAGATTGAATTAGTCGGAGAGGCTTCTAAGGAACTTACAAAAAAAGAAAGGAACTGTATTTTTGACAGTTCTGATAATTGATTAACTCACTTCCATTACTAACAGGTGGCTAAAAATGCCAAGGGCCCTTCCAAAATTATCAATATCATTGTCGGGAATTAGTGCAAGTTACTGGACCCAACCCACTTTTTGAACATTTTGACGTATCTGGCCAATGTTAAAAAGCATTGTTGGGTCTAGTAACTCAGAGTGGTCGGGAACGATTTTGTCCAGGATTTTTAACCATGACAATGTCATTGACATGACTGGGTTTTTTAAGTTACACAAAAAAAGTACAAAATTTAAACTTTTCTTTTGCTTTGGTCACGTCTATTGCGATGGATTGAGAGGGGGCATGTGTCACTTGGGTTCCACAAAACAGTTCCTCAATAAGTTTTTAATCTTAAAAATTCAATTTGTTTACCTTGTTTTAATGTTTCTTTTAATTTAGAGTATTTTTTATACTTACTTGCAGACATATCTTGAGACTGAGTTGTTTTTCTTCTTGGTTCGAGACAGCGATACAGTAAATACGATTAGATTCATCAACCACACACCATTCATCACCATAAATGGCAGTCAATGCTTCAATCTCATCTGCCTTAAAATAAACAGCAAAAATAAACACATAACAAACTGTACTCGTAGTATCTACATCTTCGTGGTACCGTAGGATCTACATCTTCGTGGTACCGTAGGATCTACATCTTCGTGGTACCGTAGGATCTACATCTTCGTGGTACTCGTAGGATCTACATCTTCGTGGTACCGTAGGATCTACATCTTCGTGGTACCGTAGGATCTACATCTTCGTGGTACCGTAGGATCTACATCTTCGTGGTAGAGTGAATAAGTGACGGCTCTTGTTCCAAAAACAGAAACATTTCCGTATTTGACAGCCACTTTTTTGACGTAAACAAAAAAATGGGAGATCAACTGTGGATAGAATTTGACAAAAATTAAGTCGATAAAGTGGCAGTCGGATTAGACCCAGTAACTGGCCTGGGGCGCTGTACTCCTTTTTTCGAAATGTTGACATCTTCGGTCGTATGCCGTATGTGGCGGAACTTACAAACAATGGTTTACTGGAGCGCTAGTCCGACAGAAGATGTCAACATTTTCGAAAAAAGTAGTAAAGTGCCCCAGTTACTGGGTCTACAGTCGGATATGAACTTTTTTAGCCCCAAAAACAAATTTCCCTGTAGTGTAACTTTCCCTGCCCCCACTACCTACATTATTTTTTAACAAGATTATTAAAATGGATAGTGTACTTGAATAGTAAGTCCGAATATTGATGCCGAACAGCAATGTTCAGTTACACGTCTTCTGAAATTCTGAGATTCTGAGCTTCTAAATCACACCATGGAGGTAGAAACACTAACCCTTGCTCTATGCATGCACTAACCATAGCTCCAAGTCCATGCAGCTCCACGGCCAACAGTCATCTAGGTTTGTTTTTTTGCAAACATATTTTTATTTGTCAGCAGTGCCAGTGGCATATAAATTATAAATGTTTTGTGTTACTTCTGTACCATACTTTACCTGTCTGGTTAAATTGTCTTCGACTTCCATTGCATTGTTACATCGCCACTCAAGCCGAATGGAGAGCCCCAAAATAAGAAATTATTCAACAAACTGATGTAGGACACGTTTTCTTGCTCTCAGAAAGTCGAAAGTCAGGCACTGTTTACAATGTATAGCGCCCTCTATTGCTGAAAAGTATTTTAATAAAAATAGAGATTGCTGACAGCAGTGATTGGTGGACTTGGTTAAGAAGAAGATTTCTGATTGGTTTAAAAATGAAAAATGGAAGAGCATGTCTGTATTTTTGTGGATGATAAGAAAATAAGGACATGGAGGAAGAAGCAAAGTTGGTCGAAAAAGTGACGAGTTAAGTTTGTTATTTTTCTGCTCCGAATGCACCAGTTAATCTTGTGAAACAGCTGTACGGACGACAAGGCAATCATGCCTCATGGTCAAGACTAACTGAGATCTCTCCTGAAAAATTCGGTAAATATTGATAAAGTAAAAACGGAAAGGGAAGGGGTTCGAAATTGAGGTATAAAATCATGCCATCTCAGATCTCAAAGCATAGAGCAAGGACTCTCTGGTCCTTTGCTTGCTCTATGCTCAAAGTCTGTGCTGTGCTGCCCCCCAGGCCGTCTGCCCTGGCCTGGGAAATGGTATACTGTGGGTGATGTTTGGGGACGGGACGGGGCGGGGGGGGGGGGGGGGGGTTATGGGGTGCTGCTGACTGTACTCATTATTACTGAAGCAAAGCTCATAAAAAAATACAGGCAAAATAACACAAGTCACAAGCAAGACAATGCAGGTAATTTTTTTGATTGTCACACTTAAGGCCAAGTAAAAAAAAATACCAGTTGATCGTCCCCGCCCGCATCCTTTTTTGAGGCCGCATCCTTTTTTTTATTTTTTTTTATTTTCAATTTTTCCTAAACCAAAAAAATTGTTTGTATTTTTAATCCACCCTTGACATATATATTTTAATTTTTGATGTAAACTTACCTCATGCAACAAATAGATATAAAGAAAGTTAGCGGTGATTTCAAACTGAAGAATTGGTGGCCTGTTTTAATTGAAATACTTGGCGGCCATCTTGAAAAAAAAATAAAAAATAAAAAATAAAAAGGCCCTCATCCTCCTCTTTTTGGAAAAAATCAGGACGATCAACTGGTATTTTTTTTTATTTGGCCTAATTCAATTGTCATAATTAATCATGATGATATATGCACATTGCCTTTTTTGTACCAATGTTCCATTTAAAACATTACTATTAATTCCTTCTTATCAGCAGCTCAACTGACAAAGTGAAAGTTCTCCGAGAGTCGACCGGCGGCTTCATCCAACAATGCTTGAAGGAGTTGGGGTTGTTGGGACAGGTTCCTTAGCAAGGATCCTCATCCCAACATTCCAAGCGGTCGGCATCAGGATCGTCGCTCTGTGGGGTCCAACTCTTGAGAAAGCTGCCGAGCTGGCCAGGCAGTTCAACATTTCATTTTACACGGACCGCATCGACAATGTACTCCTCAACCCTGAGGTTGATCTAGTCTGCATCAATACACCCCCGCATCTTCACGCCCAAGTGGCGTCGAAGGCCCTTGGTATTGGAAAACATGTACTCTGCGAGCGCCCTGCGGGACTGAATAAGCACGATGCTTACAAGATGGTCACAGCCGCCCAGTATTACCCATCCCTCATGTCCATCATGAATCACGGCCAGCGGTTCTTGCCGGCGTTTATCCGCCTGAAGCGAATGATCCAGGACAAAGAGATTGGAGAAGTCTTCTTGTGCGACGTCAAAGTCACCTGTGGGTCCTTGCTAAGGGACAAATACAACTGGATGTGTGATGAGAACATGGGTGGTGGCGTCTTGAACACGTTCGGTTCCCACCTCATCGACATCATCACCTTCATCACCGGTCAGAAAGCCATAAAAGTCCGAGGGATGTTGAAGACATTCGTGCGTCAGACGGACAAAATCAACGGAATCCGCCAGATCACGAGCGACGATTTCTGCTCCTTCCAGATGGAGCTCAGTCACAATGTCTGCGTCTCGGTGACGCTCAACACTCACGTCCCCGGACAGTTTAAACAGGAGCTGCTCATTGTCGGCTCCGAAGGACGATTGACTCTTAAAGAAGCAGATCTCTACGGGCAGATGAACGGGATGAGTCGTGAGCAACTCCTGATGGCCGACATCCAGCACATCACAGAGAGACAGAAGCAAGGCATACCCACCAACCAGGTGCCCTTGCCGTACCTCAAGGGGATGCTGAAGCTCATCGATGCCCTCAAGGAATCCTTTGAGAGGAAGAAAGAACGGCTGAGCTGGGAGCAGGAGCCTGTTGCCCTAGCTGCAACCTTTGAAGATGCAGTCTATGTACAGACCGTCTTAGATGCCATCCGTGAGTCCAATCGAACCGGGAACTGGGAGCTGGTTAATCTGACTGGGGACGGAGATCCTTATCAGTTTTTTCACTGACACTAAATGTTTGAAATATGAATTGTAGGCATATATGTCGAAACGTTAATGCAACAAAGAGAATGTTTGTCCAATCCTGAGTGTTACATGTACTTTTACAATGGAATGTCGCTGCAATGAGTATTTTGAATCTACCATACAATTTGTATTGAAATAGTTGGCTCTCCTACCTTGGTTAAATTGTTTCAAGTGAGTTGACCAACCATTTAAAACCATGGGTTGTGTATGTTGGCACAGAAGAAACTGCAAGTGTACTGTATGCATTCCCTACATTGTGCAGGCTGGCATAGTTCATAGATCATTCAAAACCACAGTGGATGATAATGAACAGTAGTAGTGTTGACTGTGTACTGTGTCTAGGTGCATTCACCACATGACATCATATTTTTGGCTGGCATAGTTCATCTATCATTCAAAACCACAGTGTGGATGATATTGAATGGTCAGACAGTAAGAGGGTTGAATGTGTGCAGTGTACTTGCATTCACCACATGATACCATATTGCAGGCTGGCATAGTGTATTATTCAAAACCACAGTGGATGATATTGAATGGTCAGACAGTTAGGAGGGTTGACAGTGTACTGTGTCTATGTGCATTCACCACATGACATCATATTGTGGGCTGGCATAGTTTTAATGTATCACTATCATTCAAAACCACAGTAGATGATTGAATGGTCATACAGTAGGAGGGTTGACTGTGTACTTTGTATGCATTTACCACATGTTTAAATATTGCAGGCTGGCATACATGTAGTTTATCTAGAGCAGTATATTGAGAGAGTTACAACAACTTGCGATTAAAAGTAATTTTCGGTCCAAAAAAATGTACATGTGCACACAGGGTGCCAGATTAGACTGCACATTGACTGGTGCTGCATTTGGATTGATAATGATGTCCAGCAACCACGTGACCAAAGAAAACCCTCGGGAATTGCAACTCTATCATTCAAAACTGCAGCAGATATTGAATGATCAGTAAGTAGGAGGAGCGGTTAAGCTGAAGTTTGTTATTTTTTTGGTTAATTGGGCTCGTTATTATTCCATTAGCGAATGTATTAAAACACAATGTCATAAAATATCACACAAAGTGCATTGTCATGGCTGCAACTGAAATGTTATACATGTAAATGATATCCAAGAATACGTACATAAAAGTGTTACATTTACATGAAATCTTGTTGCACTAAACCATGCCTGATACCTCACAGAGGCCCACTATGGTTTGGGTTACTGAAATTTACATTTTCAAGGGGATTAATCATAATAATAATAATAACAATATCGCATTTACTGTGCTCACCATACATGTGCAAAAGTACATTTCAATAAGATATAATCGTAGAAAGTCAGCACAATGTAGTAAAACAGCAAAGAGTAAAAACAACAATGCTACACAATAAGTACACAAACAAATAAAAGAAAATTAGCCAAAAGGGTTTCTAAAAAAGGATGTGGCCTTGCTTCCACATGAATTATGAGTCATGAGCTAGGGCCTGGGATTTTCTTCTTGAAGGTCAAGATTACATGTATTTGGTCATTTTCTTAGAGTTTCTTTTAAAACACTATTTTAGGAGCACAAAGCTCAAGACCGGGGAAATCCTAACCTGTATTTTTGTTTGTGCTGTTTGGTGGTGGCCTCAGCTTGTAGGTCTGTACCAAGCCTTCATGTACCAGTTTGCCATGCTAAACATGCCGAATGAGGCTCAAGCCTGCTTTTGCTTATTTTCCTCTTTTTACCAGACATAATCTTCTTCCTACATAAGTCTGTTTTCCGATTGTTTGGTCCTTGAAAAAAATAAATCTACAGACTACACCATGTGTACATATGTAGGTCAAACCTTGTACTCGAGAAAATGTCCATACTTTTTTCAACAAAAGACCAAATATCATGCCTGTTTTACTGTACATGCTGTACGTGTAGTTTTATTTTGAATGAACCATTTCTTTAATTGTTTCCATAATTGCCAGCTTTATTACTATTGTATTTTTGAAAGGAAAATAAATTGTGGTACTTTAACCCTCCTACTCTTGGTAACATTTTCCAGTGAGTTGACCAACCATTTGAAACCATTCAACTGCCAAAGTTGTGTATGG
This sequence comes from Leptasterias polaris, assembly GCA_037783415.1. Lineage (NCBI taxonomy): Eukaryota > Metazoa > Echinodermata > Asteroidea > Forcipulatida > Asteriidae > Leptasterias > Leptasterias polaris. The sequence continues at coordinate 3,773,016 of JAZGTN010000093.1, read as the reverse complement.
TGGCACAACTGTGCACAGAACTAACTGTGTACTGTGTACTGTGTACATGCATTCCCTCAAGGTATCATATTGCAAGGCTGGCATAGCTTATCTATCATTCAAAACCACAGTGAATGGTATTGAAAGGTCAGACAGCAAGAGGGTTAATGACTAACTACTAAGAAATATAGCCATCAAAGTGCTACCATTTATTTTCCTGACTGCAATTACCTGACTAACAAGGCTACCCACCACTTATACAATGTATAATTGTAATTTAACAGATATAATAATTGCAATATAAAGAATAATAGTTTTAGTTTACCACACACAGGTGTGTGGTTAGCACTGTAAACTCAGTGCTTTCCCAAGTCCGGCTGGAAAAAAAATCGATTAGCACTTTCAATAGGATTCGAACCCACGACCGGTCACTAATACACGTATGCCTCAGGACTCGGGAAAGCACTGTATTCCCTCTGTGCACGGTTCCGCCATGTGCCTGTAATAATAACTGGATTTATATAGCGCCTTGAAATCATAATTCATTTGTATTGTATTTATTTACCTGTTTGGATGAAAGTGTCGTTACATTACCGTGACAATACAGAGTTATATATTGCTTCTACTATTTACTGCTGTCCCCAATAGACACAATCGGCGACTGCAGTCACGTGACCCATAGTGGGTATAAGATGTAAACAAACCAAGCAAGCAAGGCGCAGCGTGAATGGAAACGCATGGCTGCTTCCGAGCGCTCCTGCCGTCCGTAAGGTGGGAAGCAGCCATGGTTTTCCATGCTCGCTGTGCATTGTTTGCTAGGTTTGTTTACATTGTATACCCACTATGAGTCACGTGACTCCGGTTGCCGATTGTCTATTTGAGGCTCTGACACGCAAATGGCTGACCGTGCAGAGGGGGAATAGACATAATTATACAGTGCTTGTCACATATCTGTGTGTTGTAAATCCCAAAATATTGTACGACAATACTTCGAGATAACAGGCACCTGTTTTAATAGTTATTGAACAAAAATTAATAATGTGCAATATTTACAGAAATGTGTACATTTCTAAAACACATTCAAACCATAACAAACAATTGTCTGTTTTAAGATTTGTTTGTTTGATTATTTACCTTTAATTTCTTCTAAAGGCAATGTACACGTTTGGTAATTACTCAAAATATATATTAGCATAACAACTTACTTGGTAACGAGCAACGGAGAGCTGTTGATAGTATAAAACATTGTGAGAAACCACTCCCTCTGAAGTAACGTAGTTTTTGAGAAAGAGGTAATTTCTCACTAAAATAATACATGTAAAAGACTTCTGGCCAGAAGCCTTTTATTCCTATCTGAAAGTACACTAATTTGTACAACAAGGGTGTTTTTTCTTTCATCATTTTCTTGCAACTTCAATGACCAATTGAGCCCAAATTTTCACAGGTTTGTTATTTTATGAATATGTTGGGATACACCAAGTGAGAATACTGGTCTTTGACAATTACAAAACGTGTTCAGTGCCTTTAACTGAACAAGAATAATATGAATATCATTTTTATCTCAATCGTCCAAAATATCATTATTTTTTGAAATTCAAGTTTACAACACACATTGTTTAAACTTGCATAATCAATAGCCTGGGTATTTGAAATAAGTGTAGGCCTACTGAACAAAATACTAGAACACTAAATGTTATAAAGCTTTTGGGGCTGAAACAGAACATTTATTTCAGTTCAACTTATACAGGTTAGTTTTGTTCATATTCAACATTTATTGGAATAATAAAAAGGATGTACCACCCTGTTGTAGTAATATGTTGAGCTTGTTTGTTTGTCTTTAGCTTAATTTAAAAATATTGCATAAATCATGAAAAACACAATGAAGTAAACTAGTTGCCTTGTTCAAAGACTGCTTCGTCTCCTAATCTCCTTTTTTTAAAAGGAACAACCAGGAGCTGGAAGATTGTGTGGACCCAGCACCATCTGCCATCCCCCCCCAACAAATAAAAAATCAAAAATCAACAACAAAACAGGCAAAATAAATTCAACCTCCCAGACCCTGGTGGTCCCGCCCCCCAAAAGGTCTATTTCAAAAAGGAAAAACTTGATTTGTTTTGGGTTGCTTTTGGTCTTTGCATAAATTATACTACAATCCTCTGGTATCTAAAAATAGACAGGAATAAACAAATGCTCTTCTTTTGTGATTTTTGTTTGTTTTGATGTCTACTTTCACACCTATTTAATTTGTTTTCTATATTAAGAACAATAGAGGGCGCCCTCGATATTTCTGTGAATCGGATGGTGGCGCCTTAATTATTTAGGACCGCAAAAAATGTACGAACTTGCATGTGCCGTGTTCCATCTTTCTCGTTCCTACAAATGTTTCTCCAACTAGTTATCGAATTTCAAAGGTGAGTGTTGACCTTGCATGAAGATGCAAATGTTTCATACCCATAGATTTTGAAGTTGTCGCGGTTTGTAATTAAATTTGCATACATTTTGTAATCAATGTAATCATGGAGGAAGGAAAAGATTCCTCCATGGAATCAACAGCCACATCGAAACTCGTTCAGAACCCCATCCCAAAATTGCTGCAGCTCATGTTACTGTTTTCAATGACTAAGTCTATAAAGTAAACGTTATGGCAGTAATTAGAAATTAGGCACTGAATAATGCCTGACCAACCAAACCTTAGATAAGTTATTTACACTTACTGTGTGAAGTAATGATCTCTATGTTAGATAATCAATCTATCTTACTCTTATTTAGCAATAGTAGAGGCAGGAGGGAGGCATGACTACACACTCAGTCAGTCTACACTTCTTCTATTTTCCAAGTTCAAAAAATCTAAGTAATAAAAAACCCAATGTAATTGACTTGCAGTGTTGCACATTATTATTTATTATTATTTATTTGTAACACAAAAAGGGGGAAAGGGATACATAAAAGGTAACTAACTGGGCCTGGCACTGGCAGCCTGGTGGTGGGGGAGCTGTACTCCCCTATTTTGATTTTGACTTATTACTAGTGCCCTAGCCTAGCCTAGCCTACACACGTGATTTGGCCATTTGCTATGAATGATTTTCTGCACATTTGTATTCGCTTCGAAAAACAAATTCGCGGATGACAAAAAGCTAAACGTTAGGGCATTTGTAGAGCTGCAAAAACTGTAATTCCATGACAAATTTTCATTTCCAAAGCAATTTGGTGACTCTGTTTCCCGTTGCACCGCAATTTTGGGCCCTATATTTTTTCCAATCCTGCCTGAAATCTTGTCCCTTTTGCCATGGCAATCAACTTTAATCAATGGTGCAAGCTAAGTTCCTCTACTCTATGTTTTAGTTTTAATTTTTTTTTTTAATACATACTCCTGTACCTATGTCAAACAAAGATCTGTTCCTGTCTTCTCAAAAAATGGTCCTAAGTTTTAGGTTATTTTTAACTGATTATTCTTCCTTTTCAGATTGAGTGAGCTTTAGAATCAGCTTAGCCTGAAGGTTCCTGGAGATAGGATAGTTTTACTTGCGAAATTACACCCCCCCCCTCCCCCCTAGTTAAAACACTTCGAGAACAAGATTTCTATTTCCCTTAGTCTGAAGTTTTTCCAACTTTCACAGTTCCTTTGTGTAAAAAATACACACTTATAAAGACCTTTAGCCTATTGCACATGAACAAACCCAACAAAGCCTGTTAAATGTAGATCCATATAAACGCAAACAATTTACGGACTATGTATATGTGAGAAAACAAAAACAAAACATGGCTGACAAGGATAGTGGTAAGGAGAAAGAGGGTCCGTCCGAGTCACCCGTCCCGTCCCCGATCCCGGTCATCACAGAAGAAGAGAAGGAACTAGCGACGGCTGCCAGTCATGACTTTGAGGCTGGACAGTACGCTCCGTGTCTGGAGAAGCTTCACTCCCTTGCCAAGATGAGGGGTAACGATATTAAGGTGAACCATAATCTGACTGTGGCGAAGTTCTTCCAGTCCGGCTGCTCAAGGATAGATGATATGCGGAAGGGACTCGGCAATGTCTGTTCTCAGGTCAGTCACTCTACCAGACACTTAAAGTTAAAGTATTGGTCTTTAGAACCGTTCGGTTGCTTTAATAATATGAATGTACATACGGTACACTGTATACCCCAAAAAACTAACCTGTGAAATTTCATTTCAAAAGGTGTTAGCGTTTTAGAGATATTGCCGAAAATCTGGAGCGGTTATGTCCACGCAGGAAGGATTTATCCGTGAATGGAATACACAATCTGAGAAACATTTCTCAGATTGACATGTTATTGAATCCCTCTCTCTAAAACCACATTCCCTTGAAGGAATTGTTTCTCAAAATGTTAAATACATTATGAACAGCTGAAGTGCTTCGTACCAAGGAAGTTTTTAAGGTCATTCAATTTGGGTGTAATTACTAAGGTATACCCTCCATTTATGACCCTGGGGTTTCCCCAAAGGTACATAATGATTACATGAATTTGAACCTCAAGTTATCACTTGTTCAATCTTGCATTCATCCCTGTTCATGACCTCAAAGAGGAGCTCGAAGGTCCAATTCTGTTTTGTGAACACTCATTTTCCAATTTAGGTAGAGCTCTACAGGCCTTAATGGCATTGCGCTAAGCTTTTTGGGTAGGCATACATTTTTTGTACACACCGTTGTGGGGACTTTTATACAATGGAACAATGGTCCCCACAACGTTTTTCTTTGTTTAACTGGGTCCCCACAACATGATTCTTTAGAAAAGGGAATAATAGAGCAACAATAGGAAGTCCCCACAACGGTGTGTGCAAAAGTATGCGTGTGTTTTTAAACTGTGCATTTAACTGGCCCCCAGGAAGTCTTAGTAGCCCAGGGGCCGATTTGACAAAGAGTTAAAATTGATCTTAAATGTGTACATGTATCAATCTTAATTGCTAAGCAAACTGTAACGTCACAATATAAATCACTATGGGAATACTGACAACTCAAGTCCCGCTCCAGTCAATTTTTCTATGTTCAAACCCAAACTATTTAAAATATACCAAGTCGGTTTCCCTTGAGGTTTATTACTTGATAATTTAAAAATACCATTTACTATTTGTTATAAATTTCCCTACAATTGTATTGATTAGTGCTCAACCGTATAAACAAAAAATATCTTGTTCAGTTAATGCATTTTCTAATAAATGTAATTGACTCACTGGCCCAGGTCAGCCCGAGTGGCATTATGAATTATTTACGGAGCCTACTTTCAATGCATAATTTGTTATCTTGATGAATGTTTTATGAATGTCAATGACATTGTTTGGAATGATTACTGACAGTTATCATTGGGAGTGATCTACCTGTATGTACATGTATGTATGGATCAATATACTGACCATAGTGTGTGCACTCGTCATAACTAGCCTTTCCCATTAAATACGCTAAACATTTGCGTTCAAACACTATTGGTTGTCGACAAACGCTACAGAGTTGTGCACTAGGCAGACGCACAACGGCACAATGTTTCCTAATTTTGCCCACCAGTAGCATCAGTGCGCACGCGCGATGTTCAATTTGCATATTTCATGGGAACGTTCCATTTAATAACAATAATAACTAGTTTTTTATTAGCACTTTATCTACGGGAGTCTCAAAGCCCTTTTTTTATCGTCATTTATTTTCAGACAGGTTTTTAAAGTATGAGACCCATTTATGTAGCACCTTGTAAGGGTTTACAAGGTGCTGCAGCGCATTCAGCAGCCACTGCCAGAAACACTGGGGCAAACCCCTTCTCTTAGCGATAAGTGTAACATGATTTTTTTACGAGCATTACACAACACATGGGACCAATGGCTTTACATGTACGTCCCATCCAAAGGACTAAGCAATTAAGAACACAAGTGTCAAGACTGGGACTCTGCAGATCAGGAACACCAGAGCTTAATTTAATCTCATGTGTTTTCCATTATTCGTTATTTGAATTTTTGTTATGGTCATACCATGGTTGGTTCCATGTGTTGTTCATTCATTCAATTAGTACATTTATTTCAATGCTGTCCTTAGACAAATAATATACAATGATTGTAAGAGGTTAAATTACACCATTACATGTATACATTAAGTTTAGTTGATTTTAATTATTTAAGGGACAACATTAAGGTTTGGGTGAAGCAGAAAAGCTTTTGTACCCTAACCTAGGGACAGACAGCGAAACAGGACGGGACATGACAGGACAGGACATGTGTGCATCATGCAGTCGCTAAGACATAGTAATACGAAAAATGATAAAGAGAAGAATCAGAAATTAAGCGTGTGTATCAAGAAGTTGTTTTTTCAGTTTACCAACAAATATTGACTGCGAGGGTGACTTTTTAATGGACTCATTAAGACCGTTCCAGTAATTCACACCACGCTGTATAAGACTGTTTTTATAGAGTGAGGTTCGATTGTAACAGACATGGATGTTTTTGCTAGAAGCACTACGGGTATTATATGAATGTATGTTGGAAGTTAACTCAAAACATGAGATAAAACAACCAGGTAATGCATTGTTCGTATACTTGTACATTAATTTACCTAGATTTAAGTAGTAAATGTCTTTAAATCTTAACAATTTTAGATTTACAAATAAGTCGGCAGTACGATCACGGTAACCAGCACTGGAAATAATTCGAACAGCTCGCTTTTGTAAGAAAAGAAGTTTGTCACAATTCACTGAGGAACTGCCCCAGGTTAGAACTGAATAATTTAAGTACGGAAGAACAAAGGAATTATAAAGAATAAGTAAAATATCACTTGGAATGAAGGTCTTTAATCGATTCATAATACCAACAGTTTTTGATATCTTGCTGGAAACTTCACTGACATGGCTCTTCCAAGTAAGATTTTCATCAATTGTCACACCTAGAAATTTGGTAATTGTAACACATTTTAAATTAACACCATTCAAGACTAGAGGAACAGATTGGGTATATTTATGTTGTCTGGAACAAAATATCATATAGTTTGATTTAAGTAGATTAATACACAATTTGTTTGCTAAGAGCCAGCTGCTGATTTTTTCAAGTTCAATATTTAGGATCTGAATAGCTGTGTCCACATTATTATGACTATACACCAAACTTGTGTCGTCTGCAAATAAGCAAAAGGACACTTTATCAGACGTATATGAAATGTCGTTAATATAAATAAGGAATAGTAAAGGGCCCAGTACAGAACCCTGCGGAACTCCACAGCAAATAGGTTGCTCATCAGAATTAGCACAATTATAGGAAACAGTTTGTATTCTATTCGATAAATAACTCTTAAACCAATTTAAGGCTATACCACGGACACCATAGTTTTCCAGTTTACAAAATAAAATTTTATGGTTAACAGAGATGCCAACATACACGATTTGGGCGTAGAAATTACGATTTTGAGCCGTGAATACGCCGCTACGATAATACTTCAATTAAATACGATAAACAAGCCGCCCAGTGTAAATGTAGTTACAAACAATGTATCATGATAAAATAAAATAAAAAACTTTAAATGTTGTCTGCCGCATGGTTAAAAGTGATGATAGCGGAACCGAATTCACACCCGTTTTGTTCTTATAATTTAGGTACCGATCCAATAAACTATCGCACTCAGGATTTGCCTACACTGACACGTGTAGCACAGAGACACAATGCACCTTGTACAGCATACATTCTACAGTTGCTTTTGTAGAGACTGGTTCCGCAGTTTTTCTAACGCTTCATGTGTGTGGGATGCGGCGGCAAACAGACACTGTGATAACTTTTATCTGTCAGCAATGCAAGCGCACGTCGTTGTGGAGTTTGTTTGAAACATCGCGATCGCTGCATGCATCGATCAACTAAATTCAAAGTGACGAAAAGAAAAGATTTCATCGATCGCAATCGAGGCCAAGATCTGATGGAAACTGTTAATAAAAAAGTTGTAAAGAATGCAGTTGGTGGTAATGGAATTGGTTGGAAAGGCAAGTTGACAAAATTCCTCTTGCTGAAGTCGTTTGAATTGAAGACTTGAATGGCCTGCTGTGGTGTGGTGTGTCTGTACAACCGTGAGCATTAATTTCTCAATAAACAATGGGACAAAAACCAAAGCATTTTTGTTGAATTTAGTTGGAAGAATTGCAGTATGGTTCTCTTCATGCACAAGCTAGTGCAAATTGCGGTCCGATAAAATAAAAAATCAATAATTTATTTTATTAATTTTTTAAATCAAGCCTAAATAAAATTCATAATTGTTTGGCCTTTATATAAGCAAGGCCACTTTGCATTAAGCAATTTTCGATGAAAACATTAGTTTTTATCATAAATGTCATAATTTTCCTCTTTTTACAGCTCGGTGAGTTGTAACTTGTATGCCTGACCTAAACTTGCTCGGCGGTGCTACTCTTTTTCGGAATTCAATGTTGGCATCTCTGGGTTAACTGTATCAAAAGCCTTTGAAAGGTCCAGAAATATACCGACAGAGAATTTACCATCGTCTATGGCTTTAAGCAATTTATTAACAACATGTGACGTTGCTAGTTCAGTTGAGCGTCCCTCTCTGAAACCAAATTGCGAGTCAGATAAAATATTGTGTTTATCTATAAAATTAATAAGACGGTGGTAAATTAGTTTTTCAAAAACTTTAGAGAATGTAGTAAGCACTGAAATAGGTCTATAATTAGCAATGTTATGTTTATCGCCACCCTTATGTATTGGTGTGACCTTACCGATCTTTAAGCCGTCAGGGAAAATACCTGTAATTAGAGACTCGTTGAAGATACAAGCAAGTGGCTTTGCTAAGGCATGCTTCGCCCGTTTGATAACAAAAGTCGGCGTGTAATTCACATGAAAGAACCCTGATTACACTTATTGCTAAGAGAAGAGGTTTTCCCCGGTGTTTCTGGCAGTGGCTGCTGAATGTGCCTCAGCACCTTCTAAACACTTACAAGGTGTTACATAAATGGGTCTCATTAATTCAAAAAGTCATATTGTGTTTGGTTTTGAAAAACTGTTGGAAATCCGATGTTAAAGAAACAAAACTATTTTATTTACCCTCTTGTCTTACTCTTGGCAACAAGATTACAAACCATTTGGCAATTTGACATGTCTTGGCCGAGTGGTCAAGCGCACTGGACTTGAGCCATTGTGTTTCTGACCAGCAGAGTGTGAGTTCAAGTCCCAGACTTGAAACTTGTGTCGTAAGCAAGACACTTAACAATTATTGCTTCGTCCTTTAGATGGGAAAGCAATGGGCCCCATGTGTTGTGTAGTACACTTTGCGTTAAGAGAAGGGGTTAGCCTCAGTGTAATTGAATTATTCATGAGAGTTGTTAATGAATTATTCATTATGTAAAACAGGCCCATGTCAACCTGAGTGGTGGTATAGATACACTGGAAGACACTGATCATGCCATACTATTCTTCAATCACGCCGTCATCCTTTATCATATGAGACAACACCATGAAGCCATCCGGATTCTTGAGAAGCTGTTCCAGATCATCGAACCACTAGGTGAGTACTGCTCTGCATGTGGAAGTCAAAATTTCCCCAACTCAGGACCCAATTTTCATGGCTCTGTTTACTGTAAAGAGAAAAATTAGTTCTTTTGGTTGAAGAAAAATTAAATTCTCAGATTCAAATTTGGGTGCATAAAACCTGATACCTTTTTCCATAACAACATTACTTTGATTTTGAAGTGAAATGATTCTCAAAATGCTTTTATACTATCGAAAGCTGCTGTACTTCTAACCAAGTAAGTTTTTTTGCCATTAATTTTCAGAGTCATTACCAAATTTATACAGACCCTTTAACCATTATTGCTTCATCCTTTAGATGGTACACATGTATGTAAAGCTGTAGGTAGCCTGTGTTGTGTAATGCACGTAAAATAACCCAGTGCATTTATCGTGAAGTGAAGGTTTGCCACAGTGTTTCTTGGCTGAAGATTGCGCCGCATACAAATGGGTCTCATAATTCAACAAACTTTGCTTAGCATTTGATCTGTTGTTAATAAATGCATTGAGATGCCCAAAGATGAAGTGCTATTAATAACTTACAAGAACTATAGTAAAAATACTGCCTAATGAAAATTGCTTGTTTGAAAGCTGTCACGTCTGATGACTTCCACTTAAGGGTATTATACAGGGTTAGTAAGGATAAAAAACATCATTCTTTAGTACTCTGAAAGCTTACTGATTATGAAGTTTATACTAGACATTTCTGTGAACTATTTCTCTCTGAAATGAAGTCATTAACCCTCTTGCTGTCTGACCATTCAATACCATTCATTGTGGTTTTGAATGATAGATAAGCTATGCCAGCCTTGCAATATGATACCATGAGGGAATGCATGTACACAGTACACAGTTAGTTCTGTGCACAGTTGTGCCACCATACACAACTTTGGCAGTTGAATGGTTTCAAATGGTTGGTCAACTCACTTGAAAATGTTGCGAACAGTAGGAGGGTTAATCAATAAAACTGTATCTGAAAACCTGTGCATGGTTTTTCAAAAAAATTTCCTAAAAAGTCATACATACAACTGATTAAGCCCAAACGTTCACAGGTTTGTTATTTCATGTATATATGGCCGATCACACAAAGCATGAACACTGTCTGCGACTATTTTGTCAGCTCTATCAATCTTGTATAACACCTTCAATAATGTGTCTCTCTTTATATCACCACAGAGGAAAGCTTGGGTCATAAGATACTCCTGTTGCTAGTGGAGACCTACCTGTGTACCTACCAACCGGAGAAAGCTCTGGCCATTATAGCTTACCTGGAGAAGCTTCTCTTCTCCACTGAGAATGCCAGCAGCAAGGGGACATCGGAACCTAGCGTGAGTAGAATGAATATTGGCAGATGTTTTTGCATTAAGTAAGTTTCATGCCTGTACAGCGCAGCGCATTGGGGTCTTGTCATGGAGGGAATGCATTTTACAAATATTATTATTATTTCTTCTCTTCATCCTCATATTTAGAACAAGGACAACAAGGAATCCAATAGTACTGAGGAGACAGGACAAGATCCAGAGAAGTATCGGCCGACTCTACACCTGGTAAGTTCATATCGTAATCTAATCCCAAAACAGAGACCGTGGTTAGTGCAGCACCATTGTAACATGTCTGATTGGAGAGCCTGATCTGAACCCACAGTTGCACTAGTAATGCTGACCCCTCGCCCATCCCACCCCCTCCTCCCTCTCTACCCTCTCTTCTATCTCTCCATTTCGTCTGACCTTTCCCAAGCCCAATGTAGGACTCTTCCTTTGTGTTCTACACAGAAACAGAGTCCTAGATATGAGGGTCCAATTCCGGAGCGGAAACATTTTCGGAGCTCCTTACCGAATTAAGATTCTACGCATGCATACATTTTTGGGTGGTGGATTTTCAGGGCTCAAATTTGGGGGGAAAATCCACAAGACCCAAGGCTCGTGGTTAAAAATGTTTACTGGACCAGAATTCTTGTTACAAGACCAGAATCAAAATAATAAAAAATCTTCCTGACCCAGTTTAACATGCATAAGTTAACTGTTTCTATTTGAACAAGCGCTAATACATGTACGGGAAGATTGGTTTCATTTGTCTTTATGGGATTTAAGTATACCTTTAAATATGTCATTACTCGGTAGAATTGAACATAAAAGTCAACTTTTGTTCAAGACATTACTCATTAAGGTATTATTATTCATTAATATTATATTAAAAATACACAAGAATGCTGGACTAGTCCGGTCAAAAGTTTATTGGCCCATCACCAAAACTACTGGCCTCAGGGCTGTGGACCAGAGTAAAATTAGAGCTCTGTTTTGACGTCAGGTATTCCTTACAAATTCCTCATTTCCCATTTAAAACATTTCTGCAAACTTGAAACAAGCAAATAAAGGAATCACACCCAACTTGAAATAAAAAATTGCATCCTCTTAAGGTGATCCCTCTCCTGCTACTTTGAAAACGTTGGTGTGATCCCTGGCTGCACGGCAGTTTCAGGCTGTATGGCTTCCGACTGGCACCCCCGAACAAAGATATTGCCAACTTAGGGAAACCTAAGGGCTAGATAGCTCAATTGGTAGAGTGCTGACCTGGAGGTTCAGGTTCAAATCCCGCTCTCATCAATTTTTCCTTTTTTCAACACCAAATTAATTTGAATTTACCCAGTCAGTTTCCCTTGTGGTTTAATACTTGATATGATTAATTTATGTGCACTATATTGAAATTTTGTTCGTACAGCTGAAAACCAGATGCTACCTACAGTTGAAGCACGTCAAAGTTTGCAAGCGTGAAATCAAAACTGTCATGAACTCAGCTGGACCAGTAAGTCATGCCTTCACTCATTGGACAACATACGATTTTCATAAATCTGAAATGGTAGCCAAAGCTTCATAGTGTTTCCTTCCAATTACACAGCTTAGGCTTTTGTTGAATTAGCCGCTGCGGCTAGATCAGGTGTTGAAGCATAGGCTGCCCTTAGTAACACCCTCAGAAGCCAATTTTGACATGGCCTTATATTTTTCTCCCTTTCAGCTCTATTGCTTGTAAAGGTTTGTTTGTGTTGCTGTTTTAGGCAAAGATTCTTGTATAAGTTGTAATCATTAATTCATAACTTCTATTGTGAATGTCCTGTCTGACAGATGTCTTTTAATAATAATAAAAATGGCGTGTCTTGGCCGAACGGTTTAGTTCATCGGACCCAAGCTCTGGTGTTGTCAGCAGCAGAGTGTTGGTTCCATACCTGGTCATGACATTTGTGCCCTTGAGGAAGGCACTTAACCATAATTGCATCATAAAAAGTTGGGAAGGTAGTGCATTCTGCCCTACCAGCCAGGATGATACCCATCCCTACATCCTTACGGACTGTAAAGAGAGTAACCCTGTTTCAGCCCCAAGAGCAGGTGGCTATGTGCCCCTGGTGACAGTTGATTTGGGTCAATAGCCCAAATCAGTTAAGTTTAGCCCTCACCTTGAAGTGGCTGTCCGTGGCCTTGTGATGTTAGGCGATCTCTCATTCAAAAATAGATATATTTATATAATAGGCAATTCTTATATAGCGCTTTATCACACGGAGATTGTCTCACCACAGGTCATTTTCCAGGATCTTTCACGCTCATCAAAATCTCATCCCTATAACTCCTCTGTCTCCCTGTCCCTTCATAGTGCGCCGCCTCCTTGTTCCTGAAAGGCAACTTTGAGTTCATCCGCCAGAATTATCGCAAAGCCATCAAGCTGCTGAACAGCGTTCCTCCGTCCAGCGACTTCTTGAAGACGGGACAGTGCGTCCCTGTCATGTACTTCAATAACCTCGCTTGTATCCACTTCTACATGGGCAAGTACCATCTGGCCGCTTACTACGGACGGAGGGCACTGCAGGAAAATGCCAACGCAATGGCGGAGCTGCCTAAACGAAAAGGTTAGAATGTATTTTATATATTGGAGGCCATATCTGAACTGGTGGCTACAGCTACGGCTATGACTGCTAAGGTTGTTGCTTAGCACTTTGATCCAGCTGTAGCCGTAACTGAAGCCGCCAATTCGGACATGGCCTTACCTTATGCATTGACGTCATCATGCCACCATCTTAGAGGTAAAACGATGATGAAACAATGGAAACGCATGCAAGATTGTTCCCTATGAGCAACCTTCTTTCGACCTGTAGTTGAGAGCAATGACCCAAATGATGTCACGTGCATAAGGTGTATTCGTCTCCGTGCTAAACTTGTCTGCCTTGGTATCTTTTTCTAAGATTGTTGAATACCAGATATTTTCCTGGCTTCCGTAAACCAATGTATTTCAAGTCATTTGCATATATGTCCCGTACCAAATTTTTTTGCCATCTTGAGACACACAAAAAATAAGTGTTTTTTACATTCCACAGTATTATCTGGCAGGCAAGATAAGATACTACACTTATCGTATTAGATATTTTGAATTTTTTCGTTGCAATTACCGCTTAGAATCGGGAATTATAAAAGTAACAATGAACAAGTTTAGAGATGAGACCCCTTTCTTCACTTCATAAATTGATAAAAATGTACGATTTGATGCTGCTCCTTTGAGCTGTGTACAAATTGTGCCTGCAGGAAGTTCAGGCTCTGTGGGCCTTTTGTAAACATGTGATATCACAGGTTGCATAATCTTTAGATACCTCCATTTTGTCCCTTTCTGGTCAGTGTAAAAAAAAAGTCATAACAAGATGCAACCTTGTGGCAATGACATTTGAAGTGTACCATGTAATGCACATTAAGACAAATGAGATCCAGGAAGTTCAGGCTCTGTGGGCCTTTTGTAAACATGTGATATCACAGGTTGCATAATCTTTAGATACCTCCATTTTGTCCCTTTCTGGTCAGTGTAAAAAAAAAAGTCGTAACAAGATGCAACCTTGTGGCAATTACATTTGAAGTGTACCATGTAATGCCCATTAAGGCAAATGAGATCAATCTTCTCTTACACTGTATGTCTTAGTGCTTGATCAAGTAAAATTCAGTTAAATGCATGTTAAGCTGTGACAGGAAGTTTTTTCTCATCTTAATTCTAGTCTTGTAAAACAATTCTGATCCAGTTAACATTTTAAGCAACAAGCCCTGCGGTCTTGTGGATTTTTTCCCACCCAATTTGAGCCTGGGAAGTAACTGGAAGCATGGTGTAGTTTACCAGTCACTTTTTTTTTCCTGACTTCTCTCAGGTCAATCTCTGAACAATCGTCACATCAAAACCCTGGGTATGAACCGCCGGTACGAGCTTCTGTACAACACGGGGATCCAGCTGCTCCACGCAAGGCGCCCTCTAGCGGCATTTGAATGCCTGACGGAGGCCATACAGGTTTACCCGACGAACCCGCGGCTCTGGCTGAGATTGGCCGAGTGTTGCATCGCTGCCAATTCATCACCATCTGTGAGTTGCCCTCATTTTTATATATTCATTTTTTTTCATAAGAGCCTCTCTCCCATTTTTTCTTGAGTTCTTGGTGGTCAATGAACTTTTGTTATGGCCACACCAGCATCCTGTAGCTATTTCCCTCTTCATATCTGTCAAGCTTTAATCTAACCCTCCTACTGTCTGACTATTCAGTATCATCCCCGTATTTAGTTTTGAATGATATGCCAGCCTGCAGTGTGGTATGATAAGGTGACTGCATCTAAACACAGCACACAGTCAACCCTCTTACTGTCTGACCATGCAATATCATCCACTGTGGTTTTGAATGGTAGATGAACTATGCCAGCCTGCAATATGATATAACGTGGTGAACGTATCTACACAGTATATAGTCAACCCTCCTACTGTCTAACCATTCAATATCATCCATTGTGTTTAAAATGATAAATAAACTATACCAGCCTGCTGTATGATATCATGTGATGAATGCATACACAGTACACAGTCGAACCCTCCTACTGTCTGACCATGCAAGCAATATCATCCACTGTGGTTTTGAATGATAGATAAACTATGCCAATGCAGTAATGATATCATGTGGTGAATGCCACCATACACAACCCACTCAGTTGAATAGAAATGTTTGACTCACTGGGAGATGTTACCAAGAGTACGAGGGTTAAGCACTATATATTTAATTATCATTATAACTTATTTTAAAAACTTTTCTAGGGGGCTGAACCGGAAGGGAAGCTCTCTGGGGATGGCGCCAGACCTGGCATTGTACGCAACGTGATTGGTACTGGTCCTCATCGTAAGGTGATCCTGTCTCCTGGGTCGTCAGAATACAAATACAGGTATGGATCCTGCCATGAAGCTTTTATTTTGAAGATTTATTTATTTAACACAAGGTTCCGTTTCTTTTATTCCGTGACTGATTTTGGCCGTCAAATTTTCTTGACCATGTGAAATTGCATCCAAGCTTTTAGTTTTCAATTTGTAGTGGCGTAGCAAGCATTTTTGGGGTATAATTTCACCATCACGGTCTGCCAAAGGGAGAAGGCAATAATAGACATTGAGTGCCAACCTATAGATTTGTATTTCTTTTGATGCACATAGTCTGTAAATCTCCTTCATTGCACATGTAACATGAGTGAGGTTCTTGGTCTAGAAAAGGAGGAACCCAAGCCTGCAAGACATTTTGCGGAAGTTTTCACATTTGCCAAATCTCATCCCTACTGTAAATCTATCTATTCCAGTAACACCCAGGCCCCCCTGGCAGTTGGGGAGATTTTATCCATAGACCGAAATGCGCCTACTAACCATTTACTGTTTCTTTTAACATTAATTTAAGTGTTTACTAGTACTGCTTTTTACATGTGTACAGTGTGCTGAGATAATTGTATGTGGTACAGTTAAAACAATAAATGATTAGATTAGATTAGATTAGATTGACTAGACTTTTACGTTTTCCTGGTTTGAAGTAATTTTTCTTGTGTCACGATTGTTTCCTAATAGTGGTGACGGACAGTCTGCTGCGTTTCCAGCAGCAACGTTAGAGTTTGCATCGTTGTGTCTCTCCAATGCTCTGTCTCTTCTACCAGACGAGACATCATTCTCAGCGACCAGTAGAATCACATCTAGAGGCAGCGTCAGTAGCGATTCGTCCGAGGCTGCCGATTCAACAAGGTAAATTCTTTTCTCCCGGCCCAGCGGTATATATCTGTATCGGAAACTGTCGGTGGCAAATTCTAGTGAAATTTTGTTTCCATAGTAGTGAATGGTCTTGAAAGGAAATGCACCTTTATTCTGGAGAGCTACTTACTCGGTTTGATTCGTCTTTTCTAAAACAAAATATCGCTACCACCTGCGGGATACATTTTTAGACAACCTGAAAATTGTTTGTATGAAACATTGTCGTTGAAATGTAACCCTGACTAAACAAAGTAATGACAACAAACATAGTGGTATTTTGGTTTTGGAGTTACAGCTGAGAAAAATGAGCTGGGAACCAGTCACAAATAGTACACACAACATGCTATTTTTCTAGAACGTAAAGTTGTTTTGTGCTTGACGTGTTTACAGGGCACTATGGATTCAAGACGATTTGAGTATAAGGCTTTGTGTCAGTCTTTAAAAGATTTTTGTGGTTTGTCTTCATTTGATCATAATTGCATTTACTGCATGAGAAATTCAGGGGTGGCCTTTATTTAGTGATTACTGGGCCCAATATCATGTCACTGCTTATCATGGTACTGATTCAAGGCATTACGCTTAACCAACCAAAGTAAAAAAATCTTTCCTGTCATGCAAACATTAATGACTGTAACTGTTTTTTAATTTTATCAAACAATAAGCCACAAGGGAAACTGACTAGTTGAATTTAAAATGATTTTGGGTTGAACAAAGAAAAATTGACTTGCAGGATTTGAACCAACGACCTCCGGATTAACGTGCCGGCACTCTACCAACTGAGCTATCTAGTCCTATGTTGGCAGTCTCCCAATTTTTTTAATCTTGTCTGAACACAATAATGCCAACAACTTTTAACAATTTTTGGAATAGAATTTAAAAATTTGATTTTGCTGTGTGTATCATCCAGTAAGCAGCCAGGCCCCGGTCATCTTGCAGCCCCACCGGGTCAGGCTCTGAAGCCAGCCGACCTGTCCTGTCTACGATGCTCCATCCTAGCCAGCAGTGCCTACGTCTCCTTATCCCTGGGTGATAACGTGACCGCGTTGGAATTCACTAAGCTTCTGTTGGCCCAGACTAGACTACCGGGCTCTCTCAAGTACGTAGCACCCCAAAATTGAATTTATGTTTTTAGTCTATTTGTTCTTCTAACCAGATGTTTGAGGCTGCAGGTCTGAGATTCACAGTATTTACTTTACGTTTGTTGCTCAAAGTCCATCTGGAAGTATTGTTCTTGTTTTGAGTAAGGAAATAAAAGAGTGGACCGAGGTCTTGAACATTCGCTTAAAACCGGCAGGGACAAAAACGAGGACCTTTATTGCAATGCCAATACCCTGCAAGGTTTAAATAAAGGTTCAAGACCAAGTCACCACTCTTTTATACCCATTCGTAACTGCCCTTTTTGTAAAAAAATCTGTAGACTTTTCTGTAAATGTTCAATTACTGTCGCATCCGCAGACTCCAATTCGGGGAAGGGTCAAATTGCGAGCAATGCTCAACTGTTGTGCACACGCGCGCATGCTAATAGATTTTACATTGAGTACTGGTATGTATTGATTGCATTACATGTAAATAAGCGCCGTGCAAATGTTCAAACCCTCCTCATCTTGTTTGGACCACACATTTAACCACGGCCACGTGATCTTTTCTACACCAATCAGAACTGTCCCGGGTATTTATGAATAATTAATAATAGTAATGAATAATAATGATAATATATAATAACTGAATGATTTGTCTGTAGATTCCTTGGTCATCTCTACGCTGCGGAGGCGTTGATCAACATGGATCAGATATTTGAAGCCATCCAGCATCTAGCCCCTGATTCAGTGTGTGATGTATCTGTTGTGCTTCCTGTACTTCCAGAGCATGGTGAGGCCGCTATTCAATCTGTTTTATACTTCTGTAGTGTAGTGTGGTATAGTTGATTGTCTTCCGGGAAAAATCTGAAAATTGAATCGTTTTTTTAAGTCTGCTAGGAGGTTGGTTGATGCTCATGTTAAGGTCAGGGTATACTTTTGGTAATTGTCAAAGCAAATAATTAAAGGAAAAAAAACCCTTGTTGCAAAAAAAGGTGTGCTTTCAGATGCCTGAGAAAGGCTTCATGCCTGAAGCCTTTCTTGGATTCAAATTATTTTATGAAAAGTTACCGCTTTCTCTAAAACTACGTTACTTCAAAGGGAGTTGTTTCTCACAATATTTTGGTGCTTCTCACCAAGTAAGTTGTGATGGTAATAACAAAAGTAGCCGTGGCACTTGTGTCCTTGAGCAGGACACTTTACCATAATTGCCTTGTCCTGTCAGATGGGACATTAATCCCAAAGTCCTGTGTACTAGGATTGGTAGTGCACAGTAAAAGAACCCTGAACACTTATCGTGAAAAACTAGGGGTTAACCTTTTTTTTACAGGTTTCCTCAGGCTTTTGGGCTACAGTAGTTAAGTTCACTTATGAACATCCTTGGTTTCATTACCAGAAATATATATTATTATTAAAAAATATTTATTGGGAGTGTTTCATCATGATTGCCATTATCACATCCTTTGATATTTGGCTATTAACCTCTGACCCATGACTGTTAACCTTTGACCTAGGTGAGAGACAAGGGGATAAATCAGATGCAGGTCAAGGTGAGGGTCACGACGGAATGGAGGGACACGTAGCCGTGTCTGAATACTTCCCTGCGTCGATACAGGTTGCCAGGGCTACGATGCTTCTGAATCTGGCGTGTGCACACTCACTGCGTAGTGAATGGGACAAGGCCAGGAAGTGCCTCAAACAAGTAAGATTTCACGTCGAGCTAGCTCATATATTTTGATTCAGTTTCATATTTATATGAAATGTGGAATTCAGATCTTGAAATTCATGATCCAATGTCACAATTATATGAAATTTGATCCGGATATTCAAAATACTAACACCTAAAAGATGTTGAATGGAAAATACTTACTGTCAATTTTATATACAGGGAACCTGTCATGAGCGATGTACAGCACATGGTATTTTGGCTGGTAACCCATTTCTGCTAGTCAGGCTTTGCTGTGCTTAGCGAGGTTTTGTGCTTTTATAAAATTGGAACCGAGTCAAATTTAAAATAGGTTACAGGTGACAACCATGTTGATAAAATTTACTCTTTTGGGAGAAGAGGTGGTTCTGAGGCTCTGAGAAGAACCGGATTGAAATTAGTCTCAACGTTTCAAACATTATACTCAGTTCGTCTTCACCATGCAAAGCTTCAAATCTCATTTGCTGTAAATTGCGTTACAAACAGTGCATGTGTATTGTGCTGCAATGTATAAAATTCTCTTGGGTTAAAACTGAAATTCAGTGTAGTTCTGTCGGAGATGAGGCATCATTTTATCATATTTCTCAGTTGACAAATTTCCCTTTTGTGATTTGTTGCTTGTACAGACGTGCAGTATGTTACCCACCAATGAGATCCCGCAGCAGGCGTTGTTCCTTGGCATCTATATTGAGTTACAAACAGGTGAGTTTCTTTGTACAATTCTCCTCAATAAAATAGTTTTTAAGCTCTTTAAAGACTTAACGTTAACCTTTAAGAGACCATAGCGGCCACAATCGGCTTGTACCAAAACGCCCATGTGGCCGCAAACGGCCGCAAAGTTTAACCTACTTCTATTCACATAAAGAGGTCAAAGTAAAGGTCATGGCCACATATGAAATTTTCCGATGTAGTATGTTGACATAGTATTCAAATTTCTAAAACAAGAAACTAAATTTTCTCTTTCATTTTATTTATGTTGAAATTTTTACTGACAAAGTTTCAATAAAGAATTAGCAATGTCTGGGCGTTTTGTGATGATTATACGGAAATGAATGGTCTCTAATGGTTGGCTCATGACGTACATAGTGCATGCGCAATGAAGTCGAAATGCAAAAGGCCTCTAGTCACGTCAACGCAACCATGAGGAAATGGTAGTGGTCACTTTGTTTACGGTTGTGGACATTGTGTTTCCTAAATAAAAGGGACATTGACAATGTTTAGACAGTATATCAGCATATTTAATAATGGTTTAAGAAATGCAAATCACTTTACTATTTTTAAATGCAGAACCAACAGGTATAGGAACAGTTGTATTCCTAGCTTAGCTAAAATGTTAAATAAGCAGTGTTGATCATTTGGACTGGGGCTTATGTAAGGTTTATCCTGCCCTGTGTTGTTCTTTTTCTGATCCCTTTTTAATTGATTGAGATTTGCCGGGTCATGTTTGTCAAATGTTTTTCTTGACTCCTTTTTTATAACAATTTTTATGAAACTCTGTTTAGTGCAATTTTTTAATTTTTATTTATGCTTTTTTCTTGTTTGTTGTCTTATTTTTGAGTTTTGTTTTATTATGTATATCTAATATTTTATTTTGTACTTTATGTCTTTCTTTCGTTATAACCCTTGTTTTTGTATTACTGTATAGTGCAATTCAACCTATCTGTTGCCATACTGATCAACTGTTCACGTTTTTACTTGTATGAAATAAACCAATAATAATAATAATCTCACAAACACATGTGTAACATCTCCAAGATGAGAAGTAACCCAAATCTATGGCAAACTCTTTAACTTAATAAAATAATAATGTAACAGTGTTGTAAAAGTTAGTAAAAACATGTCTGTGCGATTGTTGGAATAGTAAGTCAGATCAAGGTTATAATTTTTCTGATATCTGGTCCTCCTTGCACTGTGCTATTAAAATGGCTATTGATAACCAACGATGCGATTTAACTAATCAAGAACAAAGTTGATGATGTTCGTTTTGGGTCGTTGGACAAAGTAAGAACTAAATTGATGACGTTCTTTTTTATGGTGACATTTACAGGTAACCACCAGGTAGCATTGCAGATGGTTAAAAAGCAGCAATTGATCCCCTACCTCAAACCATCCGAGTCCAGACTGCTCTCCATCGGGACAATGAGCTCCTTCAACAACGGCTCCCCATCCCAGGGTGTCTTCAGCTCCGGAACCCCCAATAAACGAAACAACAAAGACCCCTGGCAGAAGTAGACATAGTGGTGAAGTAGATGCTCATGTTTTATTCTTTTCGACTACTACCAGTTACACCGGGTACATCCGAATACTACCGGGTACACAGAAATTCACAGAACTATCTGTGTATTTGTGCATACACCACATGATATCATACTGCAGGTTTACAAAGCGCATCTATCACTCAAAACTGGCTTCTGACTGGCAGCGCCAGAACAAAGATATTGACAAAATAAAGAGCGACGGCACACTACTTGTTTTTTGGGGGTTTTTTTCAACCCAAAATTGTTCCTTAAAAGTGTAATATCTTTGTTCCTTCTTGTTTCTTGGGTTATCTCTATAAATGAAGATAACAGAATTTTATACAAAAAATATCCAGACATTAAAATATGCATTTGGTGACCTTATTTAATCAAGGAAATGTGGCTTTATCAGTTGGGAAAATATTGAGGTGCACAACAACATTTACAATTTTTCTCAGTTTTCTTTTAAAGTTCCCTCTTCTCCTGTCTCTCTCCTTGAAAATAGAAAGATTTTGTAAAAATGTTGAGGTTATTTTACCTCAGTTCTTGGTTTGTATGATACTGTATCGATGTGTAAATACCAGCGATGTAATTATTTGTACAGAGACAAAAATTTTGTATGTCACCATCTTTTGAAACATCGCATCTTCCCATGTCCCCCTTTCAAGGTGATGAAAATAACTGTTTTGAATTTGAAGGAGACTTCTAGGCATACATACGCCTATGTACACCTACATACGCCTACATACGCCTACATATGCCTACGTACGCCTACATATGCCTACGTATGCCTACATATGTTTAAATACGCCTATGTACATGTATGACTACATACGCCTACGTACGCCTACATATGCCTACGTACGCCTACATATGCCTACGTATGCCTACATATGTTTAAATACGCCTATGTACATGTATGACTACATACGCCTACGTACGCCTACATATGCCTATGTATGCCTACATATGCCTATGTATGCCTACATATGTTTAAATATGCCTATGTACATGTATGACTACATATGCCTACGTACGCTTACATACGCCTTTGTACGCCTACTTGTTGTTGGTCCATCTTGGTCATTTGTACGGGACTTGAATCTGAAACCATGAAGGACCAATCTGTGCATGTACATGTAGTAGATTTCATGTACATGTAGCATTGGATTTTCATGTCAGCAAAGAACCAGCCAGCTGGACCACCTGGGGTCGATTTCACCAAACTCTTCCTAACTTAGGACTAGTCCTTGGCAATGCTAAGAGATAGGACTAGTCCTAAGTTAGGACGAGTAACTTAAGACTAGTCCTATCTCTTAGCATTGCCTAGGACTAGTCCTAAGTTAGGAAGAGTTTGGTGAAATCGACCCCTGGTCCTTAGCTAGAAGTTTGAACTGGCATTTGACCAGCGGACCACTGTTAAGGGAGAACGCTGTGTACAAAAAAGAAGCAAATCAAGTTTCAGGAGTGGGTACTGGAACCCAATAAAACGGGAGAAAATTTAAACTGTGACATTACTGATCTCTTAATGAGTCAACAAGGCAGCACAGGTTTCTGAAAAGCTGGTCCCAATTTCATAAAGCTGTCAAGCAGAAAATGTTGCTAAGCAGAAATGAGCAGGGAACCAGTGATAAATACTATGTATATTTCATAACATGGTATTTTGGCTGGTAACCTGTTTCTGCTAAGCAATATTTTTTCATGCAAAGCTTTTTTGTGCTCAACAATTTTATGAAATCGGGCTTTGTGTTGTTGTTTTGTTTTTGGGGGGTGGGTTGGGGTTTGGTTTTTGTTTTTTAGAGGGAGGGGCAGAAAAGTGTGGAAATATTG
This sequence comes from Leptasterias polaris, assembly GCA_037783415.1. Classification (NCBI taxonomy): domain Eukaryota; kingdom Metazoa; phylum Echinodermata; class Asteroidea; order Forcipulatida; family Asteriidae; genus Leptasterias; species Leptasterias polaris. Next base: position 3,749,641 of record JAZGTN010000093.1, on the reverse strand, counting down.
CTGATTGGCAGTGAAAACGTAAACTTTCCTTTTGTCATGCTAAAACATTTGGGGTGGAAAGACTTAAATGCAGTGTCTGAAGTGTCAGTTGCGGTTACGTCTGTTGCTAAGGGTGTTGCTATGTGCATCCTATGCTTCAACGCTTGCTCACATGACGATCAAGCCACAGCCAAAGCCACTAATTTGGACACGACCTATGTCTCTGTTTATGGGAAAAAAAGTTTCTCTTGGTTAGGTGAATAATGCAACGGTCTTTACTCATAGCTTCAAGATGAACATGTGGGCAAGGAATTTGCACACACATTGAGGTCATTTCTTGCATAACCCATGTTGAAAGTACCTCCACACCAGTGAAAAGTTCTTCTCTGATATGTTTCTTTTGTTGTTAACTAGGGATCGGGATCTTGATTTTGATACTTTAATTAGAGTGAAGTGGGAACTAAGATGATCACACTGGGTTTTGTTTGGTCCTCATTTGTACGCTTGCCCAGTGCCCACATTGGGTATTGGCCCGCCTGTCTTGAGCACAGATATTGGTCTGTTGATTTGGGGGGAAATCATAGAAATAGAACCTGGAACACGCTGAGCTTGATCAAGTCTTCTGTCTGCTTAAGATGCCCTAAATGTCAGCTGTGAATAAAGAATCAGTTAACATTGTAAACAAGATGTAGGATTAACCAATAGACCCCTTGCATTGGCGACCATCGCTGAGGTCAAACAGTGGAAACGTGCATAGGACGCACTGCGCACTACTTTCAGCCAATGATAGGTCTTCATTGACCTCAGTGAGGGCGCTGTTTTGGGCTTGTGACGTCATATGCAAGGGGTCTATAGTAAAGTTGACTTATGCCAGAAAACCAAAATGGCTGCCTGACGGGATCAGTGCTCTTGCCGCTCTCTGGGTTCTTTATCTATGAGCAAAGCCACGGAAACTTTGCTGGGTTTTTCTCTTATTTTTGTGATTGAATGATTTTTGTCAAAAAGACATGAAATTATGACCATGTCTTGTCTTCCATTGATGTACCGTTGGAGTATTTATTTAACTGTCGACTGTCAGTTCTCTCCAAGTGTTAACCACAGAGGCTGATAAACAGCCTCTTCATTTTTTCAGAATTTAATGGCCGTATCCGAATTGGCGCCTACAGGTACGGCTTTGACTATTACTAAGGGGTGTTGCTAATGACGTCCTATACTTCAACGCATGATGACAAGGCGATGTAGCCGTAGCCGCCAATTTGGACACAGCCTAATTCTCTTGAATAATCTTTGGGTGAAATTTCCATAAATGTATCCAGACATTGTAAGAATCAAGAAAATGCAACAACATAATGAAACTCTTTGTGTAGATTAAAGATTGAAATGCCTGCAACATTAGGGCTAGAACCTCTCTTGATATATACATTGTATTTCCGGAATTTTATCTAGAACGTGTGTAGTCAATGATTGTCTTAAAATTCTTGTGAGTTATGTAAAGATTCAAATTTGTTGAATAAATTTAATAAAGAAATACAGCGGGTATGTTTTGAAGAAAAAACCCCATATGCCTACTTTCAGTTATTTGCAAGTATCAAAGTGTTCCATCTTCTTGTACATGTAGCAGAAGCTGGATTTATAATAATAATAATAATGCATGTTTTTTATCTACAGCTTTATGGGCAGGTGTCTGAAATCACTTGTTATACTATGACAGATGTACAGAGCTAATTTGAATTATAAGACCCAATGATATAGCACACTAAGAGATTACCTCGTGATTTAGCGCAATGTAAAGCCAACCATACCAGAAACACTGTAGCAAACCCCTTTTCTTAAAGGCATGATACCCTTTTGGTAATTGTCAAAGACCAGTATCCTCACTTGGTGTTTCCGAACATATACATAAAATAACAAACCTGTGAAAGTTTAGGCTCAAAATGGTCTTGAAGTTGTAAGAAAATAATGAAAGAAAAAACACCCGTGTTGCTTAGAATTATGTGCTTTCAGATGCCTGAGAAAGGTTTCATGCCTGAAGCCTTTCCCAAATTCAAATTTTGGGGTGAAAATTACCTCTTTTTCTAAAAGTGCTCTACAATATTTTATACCATGATCTTTAACTTGTGGGAGTAAATACCCAAAGTACACCCTGCCTTTAATGACAAGTGTGAAGAGTTCTTTAACAATCTATAACTCCATGGTTTACTAAAAGGAGGAATTGCAATTATTTCAAATTACCCCCTACAATCTGGATCCTAGTTTCTGACTCTCACCCCTGGAACCTGTTTAAAATTGCGTGGCCTGCTTTTTGCCAAAAGAATTTCAAGAATTTTTGAAGACATTTTTTCTCTGAACAAATTTTTGACAGATGATGCAGTTTCAAAACGGAAATCATTCGAACAATTTTGCATAGGCAAAGGACAACACACAAAATACAAGCAAGATGCAAAATTGTTTGTGCATAGCTGATGGACATGAGATAAGGTCGGAACCTTTACAGCAATCAATTTTTTGTTTTTAATTAGCCACCACATATCATTGGCGGATTTTATAACTTTATTGATTCTATAAATCTAAATTTTGGGGTAAAATCTTCCCCAAATCTGTCTTTCAACATACCCTTTATATCACAACACAGAATACACAGGAATCAGCACATCATCATTCGGCAAAGACTTGTGTCCGTGGCCGCCTCATCCTCAAATTGAATCAACACACGCACAAATAATGCACCAAGACACACTTCAATTTATGAACAACTTATATCTTTTAATTAATGAACTTCACTTTTCAAGAACATATATTACAAGAATAACGTCTTAGGCTGCTATGAGCTGCCAGGTCAAAGCAACATTCGTTTCTCAATTATATGGGATGAGAAATTTCATAAATTTTATTCTGTCTGCCTGGAGAAGAAAATCAAATAAATCCTGCTCTTATACAGTTACCATTCCTACAAGCTCAAAGAGTCTATAACTCCGGGGGTTATCGAAAGGCCATCATTTCGGCATACCCCTGAACAATTTTAATCTTAGTTTCAGATCTTTTAGTCACTCCTGAAATTATGCACTTGTACAATGTTTAAAAAGACCCTTTTGGCTTATTTCACACAATTTGCTCTGCGTGTACATCTAGGATGTTACTTGTCCTTTTTGTATTTTGCAAGAATTATAAACCATGTAACCTTTATTTACCCCCATAAGTGACCTTTTTACATCCCAGAGCATTTCCTGTCAGGCAGGCAGGATACCACACTGGTTATTTTGGGAAATTTGACATCTTCTATCATATTAGCACATAAAATCAAGAGTTATAAAAGTAATGGCTGTAAAAAATTTAAAATGTGCCACATTTTTTTCTTAGCAAAAGTTTATAAAAATCATACGATGCCATCTCCATGAAATGTAAGGTTTTGTTTCTGCCTCCATTGAGCTTTGTACAAATTGTGCCTGCAGGAAATCCAGGCTCTGTGGCTCTTATAATGCAAGTTTCACACGTTACATGGTCTATAGTCTTGATGATGCTGTTGATGTGACCTGACCATTGTTGCTGTGACCTGACAGCTCTGAGCTCTGTCATAATTGGCAAGATAATCACCCATTAATCTTATTCACAAACATTTTATCTAAAACTTGTTTTATTTATGTTAAAAATAAAAAGCTCTGCATAGATACTTTTCACTATCAGTTAAACCTTGCTATAATAATTCTTGTAATCTCTGCACACCCGTATGCAATTTTTCCTAATTTTCTGACAAATGTTCTGCTTTTGGCACTGCAGTTTATTTTTAATGTAATTGATTGTTTTATTTATTTGTTTTGTTGTTGGGGCAAGAGAAGGCAATCTTGGGCATCCTGTAAAAATACAAAATTTAAATTTTTACACAAAAATAGTTTTTTGGCACAGTGTTTTAAATAGAATTTACAACATATGGCAGTTTCCAGAGTAGCACCACAGGACATCTCTTAAGAAAGCTCAGAAAAAGTATGACTGTGTATATATAAACCACTCAAACTTATTTCTGGACTTTAGTCATGTTAAGTTGGTTATTTATTTATTGGCTGTTGAAGCTGGACAATTTCCAGAATAGAGGGATGTTTACAAAAATCTCAAATAAACAGAGAAAATGGTGACTAAGACACTAAATGAAATGCAACATTATCGTTTAATACAAAAACTAAAAGAACATCTTAAATAAGTTGTATCTAAAGAAATTTGTCACAAAACCTGTCTTTATATTATAATTTAAATCACTATTGTCATAGATTCTTAAGCTGATGTCCAATGCTTGCAAATATATTTCCTACTTCACTCAAGGGGTCCGAACACCACAGTAAAAACTTGAATTGTAACAGCATTATCTTTGTACCCTTTTATTAAAATAAAATTAACAGATATTTCCGGTAACAGATTTTGTCCAATATGACACTTTTCAAGAAAGTGATAAGTGGATATCAAATTTGATATAGATCATGTTGAAGCAAGTTTTTTGTTAAATCTTGCATTAGACATGCGTACACAAAATTGTAAACACTTAGGGGACACCATATACCAACTGGGATTAATGGTCCAATTCTCAGGCATGCAACTCTTACGCGGATCGGCGGATTTCAGCTTTTCATAAAATGTAATACCGCCGTTACGAACAAAATCCGCGCCTAAAAAAATCACGCTGCATGAAAAAAAATAAAAATCCCGCTGAAGGAAACATTGCTTAATGAAAAGAAATAAAGGTTCAGGATTCTTAAAGTCTGGCTCCGCGGAAGTTTACACATACAAAAGCATTACACAGTCCAGACACAGACACAAGTTCTCCTCGTACAGCATACCTTCTACACTATTTTTTGCACAGTCTGGCTCCGTAGTGTTTTTATTGCTATTTGTGTAAGGGGATGCGACGGAAACCAGACGCTGTAAGAGTGCAAGTGAACCACGCGATCGATAGGTGTTTGCTCGAAAAATAACGATGGCGTCCACTAGGTAAGACATCGTTGATCGGTAATTTTCCCGCTTTTTTTTTTGGCTGAAGAGTTGCAGGCCTGAATTCTAAGGTCAAGGGTCAGTGATCCAATTCTGAGGTCAAGGATTAGCTGATGTCACACTGCAGGATAAGATTAATATACTAGCTTGGAAAATAACCCAAGGGCAAATCCTTAATCTTCTGTGATTATAAACTTTCTTAACCTGGAGTCACTTTTGAAATGGGGTGAATTTTCATTGTTATAGAACAATGAAACAAGCTGAACTTCTGCAAGCTGATTTCCTTATTGGTTTTTAGGCATGAATGCATTCAAAACATTCTTTAAAAGGTGTCAACTATTGGGCGAGTGTTCACGGTCACGATCCCAGACTCCCACAGTGTGACTGAAATGGGTTGTAAATGTGCAACTATGAATGATTAGTCTGGTGACTATGAAAGTTATTCACCACTTTGCCATGCCTAATGCTTGGGAACCTAACAAAGATGGCAGTTGCAATCTACACAGTGGGAGGTCCAACTACAGCATCGGGTTCTGCGACGGCTTCCTTCTTCACCTCAAAGAGTTCCTTGACCTCTGTGACCCCGCAATCCCAGATTTCCACGGGCTTCAGAGGGCGGTCTTTGTCATCTGTCTTCAGGTTCTCGATTGTCCTGACGATGTCCATGCCCTCTAAGACCTTGCCGAAGACGGTGTGCTTGCCATTCAACCAGGGTGTCTTGGTTGTGGTGATGAAAAACTGGCAACCATTGGAGTTTGGTCCTGTTTTTAAATTTTAAAAAATTGTTTTCAAAACTAGTAATGGTGTAAATCATCTATTCTCCATTCGCACTGTTGTCAGCATCTTGGTTTGTTTTCCCCAATTTTGATTCAATGCATTCAAACTGAGGCTCAAGGGCCAAATAGTCTGGTGTCATATGTATTGGTATAACTCCTTACTGCATTGTAGACAGGGAACATGTCGTAGATGGTGGCAGTCTGATAAAGATTTATAGTAACGCAGTCCTGGCATTAAATATATGTCATTTTCCCCTGGTCTTGGCCTTAATAGCACCTTGTCAAGCTTTCTGATTTCCTAAAGAAGTAAAACTTCTTTCAAGATGATAAAAACACACAAAAATCAACAAATACCAACACGGGTAATGATACTCTGAAGTAAAAAGAAAACACTAAGCAACGTTTCAGACAAATGTCTGTCAAAATAAAACCAAGCCATGATTTATCCTGAGCGGAAAAACAGAGATCAATTATTTTGCAAACTGTTCTCAGTCAGTTGTTTCACTTCCAAGAAAATTATGAAAAAAAATAGCTGGTACAAAACTGAAAAATAAAAAAACCGGGAACGAAACAAACTGAAAACAACTCAAAAGAAAACAAAAGCAACTTTAAAAACATTTAAACTGTAATGTTGTCCAGCCCTAAACTTTACCTGAGCAGTGAGCACAAAGCATTTCCCGCAGAAACTTACAACATAGCGCCATCAGCTCGATCATTACGAGTCCTTATTCTTATCCAGAATAGCCGCAATTTATACATTTCAAATCGATGGACATAACCTTATCCCTGTTAACAAATTCCCAACAGAGCATTTAATTAGAGCGCTTATAATTACAAAGAAACATGCTTGGCAACAAAATACTTATTTTGTATATTTCATTTGACTCATGAAAAAAGTGTATTATCTTTGAAAAGAAATGTTAATAAAAGTAAACTTAAATACACTAAATATATTTAAGATACACTGTCTTTATGGAAGATAAATTTGTATTTAAAAAGCAAAACAGTCAAAGGAAAGAGCATCTTGTAATAATGTTAAATTCACGACACTCTGATAGGTTCCTGTAACTCTGCTAAACAAGATAATTTTGTGTTACAGCTGTATAACCAATGGATTCAATGAATTTATCCGTTTATGGTAGACTTGGGTTCAAGTCGTCATTCTTGCAATTTCCTGTTGAGACTATTATTGCCACGCCCTAGTGTTCAGACAGCATACAGTCTGTGTCTGGGGGAATCACAGCCGACATTAATGACTTGAAATCAAGTCTAGCCATACTAAATGTATGAGCCCAATTTCATGAAGCTGCTTAGCAGAAATTGGTTACTGGACAAAATACCATATGTTTTACATTGTTGTGATTGGTGCCTTGCTTTTTAAACAGTATCTTACCAGCATTAGCCATGCTGAGCCATCCGGGTCCGTAGTGCTCAATGTCAAAGTTCTCATCATTGAAGTATTGTCCATAGATGCTCATTGTTCCAGTCCCATCATTCATTGCAAAATCTCCACCTGTTTCAAATGAAACACTGACTAATTCATTGACTGGAACTTTGACCTCTGACCTAAGCCAAGCCACCTGCCAGGAACTGGTAAATTATTGCCATGTTAGCAAAACCCAAATTACTGGCCCCTGGGTAATAAATAGTCATAGCAAAACCAAAGGCAGCTGGCCAGATCATTAACATCTGTATGATGTGGAATTTCTTTGAGCCAACAACTTGATTATTTTGAAGTAAAATGTATAAAGTATTACTATTAGTACCTTGGTAACTGTTGGTGAAAAGTGTGAACTACTGATATATGCTTCTTTCCTTTTAATTTGAGTCAAAGTTCATGCATAATTATGTTGACCCTTAGATTTATTTTGGTTAAGTTGTATTTGAGTTTATTTATTTTAATGTTCTGATCAAAAACTTTTGGAAATGATGCCAGTTTAATAGAACCTGGTGCAATTATTTTTTTATTTTTTAATTAAAGGTATTATATGGGAATGGTAAGGATAACAAACATTGTAGAATTTTACTCAGAAAGATTACTGATAATGAAGTTCATACTAGAACAATTTTTTCTGTGAAATATTTCCCTCTGAAATGAAGTCATATTAAAAAAACTGAATCTGAAAATCTAAAAAACAAAATGCAATCAGCTGATTTCGGTTGGTACAACTAAAACATGGACAATGTGTTTACATGCTGAAAATTGTGCAAAATTTTACACTATTTTCTCCTGACTCACAAAACGGATTAAGCCCAAATTTTCACACAGGTTTGTTGTTTCATGTCAGTTTATCGTTGATCACACAAAAAATAAACACTGTCGGCAACTACTTGTCAGCTCTACCAATCCTGTATAATACCTTTTATGTTTGGGGTGTTTTGTTGTTGTTTTGGGGGTTTCTTTTTTTTGGGGGGGGGGGGGGTCTGGGAGTATTTTTCTTTAGGAATTGTCCCCCCACCCTGAGGGGTACACCAATGTCCCAAGCTGACCTTGAATCATGAAGTCCTTGATCACTCTGTGAAACTTGGTATTCTTGTATGTATCCTCTCCCTTCTTGCCGCTGGCATACGTGACAAAGTTCTTGACAGTCAGAGGGACGACATCACCGAACAGACCGAACACTATCCGTCCCCTTTCTGCTTTGTCTATCATGATGTCAAAGTAGACTTTGGTTGTTACCATCGCCTTCACAATGGGCTTACTGGTGGTTTCAGGCTGCAAATTGTCAAGTCAACATTGGTAGGATTGAAAATGTTCACAGATTTGCACATCACTTACATGGTATACAAAGATGGTTATGGTAGAAAACTTCCCTTGAAATAGCTTTGCTTGAAATATTATAGTTTTTAGGAAATTAGTAAAACGAATTTGTCTATCACTAACACTGGTGGTAAAATCCGATGTTTGAAACCAGTGAAAACATATAATGGGGTTTTCCGCTGTTTTGTCATGACTCTGAAGACCGATTTAGCTTTCACAGGTTTGTTATTTCATGTATTGTGTTGGGTCAAATCAAGGGTGGATACTGGTCTTTGACAATTTACCAATGTTACACATTGTAAAATGTACATAAAGGGTTTGAGTAGTTTGCAGGGTTGCATTCATCACTAGACTGATGAACGCTGACTGAAAGAATTGTGGTAAGTATTAAGTTTCTACAAATAGATAGTTCCCGGTAGACGCCATCTTTACGGGCAAATCGCATTTTGGCTTGCAGGCGCGTCAAGCGCTCAAATTATTAACGCAGCCGCGTCATTCACTAACCAATCATGCAATGAGTTTTGTGAAATGTGCGCGTGCTGCACGCCGTTCTCACGCGTAACGCATGGCTAAGTGTTCCAAATTGCCCGTAAAGATGGCCGATTTACGTCATATTGCAACCTATCTATACTGTATCATTCATGGGGTTAGTAATGAGGGGGGGGGGGGCTTAGAATAACCCTCTCCTTTTCTTATACACCCCAAATCCACAAAAAACAATTATGACAAGTTATAAATCATAATTTGAGATACAAGTCATTTATGACTTATGCTGACACATAGAGATATATAATTCTGACTTTGTACCATGTCATAGTTATGAAATATAAATAAGTCATAATTATGATTTTCATTGGATAACACTATGGTGGACAGAAAAACATCAGAAAATGTTCAAACGTGTGAAAAATAAGTATTTAGCAATTATATTTTACAAATTCGAAGGTATGACCTTTGATTAATCTAAGAACGGTGGAAGGAATTCAAGTTAAGTCATTGCAACCCTCCTCCCATGACGGCGGCCCGTGGTGAGAGGAGGCAGGGTGTAACTGTATGGTCATCTCATTCTCAATAGCTAGCTAGGTGTGGTACAACCCAGGGGGGTCAGTCTATGGTCAGGGTGGTCAACTGACCTCCCAAATTCAGGCAAAACAGTGGGGAAAATTCAGGCACAGCAAGAACAAAAAATTGACATAGAAGAAAGAGCTTAAAAAACAAAAAACAACTACAACTTTTTACTCGGGTACGGTTGGCTACTTATGTTTTTATCTGTGTACAATTTTGGGTAAATCAACCCCTTTCTGTGTAGTATGTGAGGGAATGATGATAATTAAACCCCGAGGATCAGAGAGAGGTTTGGTTCTGAAAAGAACCGGTGGTTAACGACTCAACGTTTCGTACTCAAAAGAGATTTTAACATGGTGTTACCGCAAACCTCTCTCAGGATACTCCCACCATGCAAAGCTTCAAATCCTACTTATAATAAAACCCGTCTTGCCACAAACCAAAAGATTACTTACGCCCATTATTACACCCTTTTTTTTTAACAGGCTTCAAAACAAAACAGTAAAACAAGAAAGATATTACTTCAAGATAAAAACAGACAAATATAATTGCCATGAAAGGATGTAAAAAGTAAGTCATTATTTGTTTCAGTTTCGACGGTCGCTTGTCATCTCTGACTCTGAGTCGCGGAGTCAAGTTTTTCTGAAATTCTCGAAACCAGTGCGTGGACTTCGTTGAGGACGAAAACAAATCACTTCATAAAACAAGAATGCAAAGAAATAACTTACCACAGCCTTGCCGCACACACACAGTGTGAATAAAACTAGGAAACAAAGTAATTGATTCATGTTGAAAGGAATCAAATTTGTATTCTTGAGCGGAGTTTCTAAAGATGTCGTCTGGTTCGGTCGGTGGATGTTGAGAAAATGACACCAGTACTACAACTGTACACGTGGCATGCAACGTATTCAGGCCGAGCGAAGGGCCGGACGGACGGGAAGCCCAGGCTATACTACCTAGTACTAGTAGTAGTAGTTGTCAGCAAGCCAACCTTCACTGCGGAGTTTCAGATTTCACACGCCACGTTTACAAATACTGCTAGACTAATGACCTCCACATACTACGAGGGGTGTCTGGATTCTTAAAGTTCACGAAGTATAAAAACAGGGATCCAAAAATAAAACCGCAGCAAGTCCTTGGTTCGTCAGTGCATGGAGGAGGCGCAATGAGTGTGCTACAACAAGTGTACTAAATGCAAATGAGATGAGTTTGTTTTCAAGTCCACCGTGCGTTGTTTCTCTGTCCTTTCTCTATGCTTTATAGGCCTACACCCTCGGCCCACACAGTGTGGTTCAACGGTTGGTTATATCATGGAGGTATGGTTATATCATGCATGGATGTGTAAAAAGATATCATAGAGAAAGGTGTTGCTCTATGGTGTTATTATTCTTCTATTGTTCTACCCCATGAGTTCCACCATGCATAAGCAAGGACTGAGGAAAAGGTCAAAGCAAGTTGGTGAAATTTTCAATGAAAGGAAATATATTTAACAAACAGTGTGCCGTACCTCACCAAATACTAAATTATTTTCCTATACAAAAGTTCCACAAACTCTTATTTTTTAATCTATTTGTTAGTGATATTATTCACTTTTGTATCTATGAACTGATTTTGAACATGCTTATATTGGTTGACAAGGGAAACAATATTCTTGCTATGAATTGAAAGCTTGCTTTATCAATAACCCTCAACTTGCTCCAAAGGTAGCCAATGACATCTCGCAAAAAGTTATATGACTGTTTAATCATGGAGGTTCCTACCTCCATGGTTTAATTGCCCATCGGCGGTCAGCCTCTTAATAACTAGTATTCAAATTAGGTCTCCGATTGTCCAATCAGAGTTGAAACCTTTTGTTGGCGATTGCCCAATGGGTAGATCGCTACCGGTCACTGACATTGCAGGTGTTCGAGTCCACGCCCCCACAGTGCCGCTGATTAATCTTTACTTTTGTGGACACGTCAACCGTACACGAAAGAACATCATACTACTACTTTTGGCACAAAGACTATGATCGTCTTCATTATAAAAGTATTGAAGATAAAAATCATGTGTACGAAGTTCTCGTAGCTGTTATTGCACGATGACCTTCGACTCCCGTACAAACTACTAAAATACGACCATTGGATGCTTTCTGCATAGTCAAATGGGTTCGTTTGCAACATAATCAACTTAACTTGTATTTTGAGCCGAACAAATCCTCTATGAAAAAAAGAAAAATCCTTTCTCCGTGGACAAACCAGCTGGCTCCTCGGGGAAGTTCCAATAAAGTTGTGGCCATGGCTAAAGGCCATTTAGAATAACAAACTTAAAATAATAGAACAACTATTTTAAAAAGCACATTTTATTTTAAGGGACACAATTATTTAAATACCCAGAGGCCTCTTTCAAATCTGTTGTCATGTCAGTGCTGGGCTATTTTCAGTTCACCATGTTTCGATAGCCACCTTCAGGCGCCCGATGGAGAGATGTGATGGCGTGAACTTCCTCTTCTGTTTCAACCACATAATTGCTTGCTGGACCAAGAAAAACAATCCCTGAAAATCCACTAGGAGAGCATTGATCTAAAATAATTATCTGCTTCATTTGAGGATCACTGAGGAACAATTAAATAGTCTGTCAATATTTTAATAGTAACATTTGGGGTGGGTGCAGTGCGAGTGGGTCAATGATCTGTGTCCTTTCTCTATGATGATACAATCTCCCGAAAGAACTTTGATCGACATATTTTCTTACATTTTAGTGGCGGTGGCAACGGCCGGCCGGCAGGGCTTGTTGGGGGGGGGGGGGGGGGGATCGGCTTCCGGTCTCAGTGAATCGTTAGTCATTACATGAATCATTACATGAATCATAATCCCAAATGGTGTTCCCAAAGCGTTGTTTGTTAATCCTTATGAGTGTGTGTGTGTGGGGGGGGGGGGGGGGGGGGGGGGTATAAAGCATTCTTCTGTGGATCATGAACGTGTGGGTAGATTTCAAAGAGTGATTTGCAGATTTATAAATCTTAGTTCCATTCGGTTCAGTGGCATAACTAGGGGAGGGGGGCATGGGGGAACGTGCCCCCCCCCCTCCCATACGAAATCTAGAGAATTAAGATTGCCCGAATCAGTGTCTTTTTAAAACAATTCTTTTTTATTTACACGCAGTCATTGTTTTTGTTTTTTTCCTTCACAGCAGATTATCTCACGAAAGTAGTAAGTGACATAAATATAGCGCTGAAAGGGGGCTTTTTGGGGGGGGGGAAATTCAAACAGAAACTTTTCTAAAATTTTACCCTAGTTTTGGCGTTGCTTCTCTCTGTGAATTGAAATCGAGCCCAGTTGCTCACTTGCGCACGGTGTGTGATTTTTACTTAGGCCGTAAAAAGGTGTATCGACTTGACCTATAGACACCCAATTAATTTTTAATAGGCCTATCTCAGATGTTTTCTTGCTTTGAGTTTACTTTGGGCTCGCTCTCGCTCTAGCTGTCCGTCCATAGGCTGGGGAACAAAAGCTGTTGCTTCTCCCCGGACCTAGATGTTGCCATTGTTTAAAGTTCACATTTGTTATCACTTTTATAAAATGTATGTGTACTTTCATTTTGACTATAATTATTTTAACATTCTGTATTTTTCACTTTGTATTACTGTAGTTTGTGCAACATTGAATAAACGTATTCTGATTGATTGATTGATTGAGCATGCAGGGGACCGCGTGTTTATCACAAATACAGATGAGACTTCTGCAAGTCTAGTGTAATGTGTAAATTGAACTGTTTGGTATCCAGACTCTTGGTCCTAGAGAGACAATGCATAAAATATAGACTGGTACTTCCGAATCTTCGATCTCCGACAGCTAGCTGAAAATCTGCCTCCTTTTTCGCCAGTATGTCTCCTAGGTTTTAACCCCTTTCCACTCCATATAAGAGCAAAACATCTACACAAGGAAAGGAGAGTGTCTGTCACAATGGCGACCCGAAGTTTAACAGAAATCTTCATTTTGATGCGCAACAACGCAAGTCAAAGTCGGCACATCTTTTCCGAGAATGTGAGTATTCAGCAGCCGGGTTCACGCCGGGGAGGTCGTGGGGCCGGCAGCAGTGGCAGCAGGATGGCTGTTTGTGCTGACGATGTAGTGGTAAGTCCCATTGCTCTTTCAAGCATCACACTCACTCCTGCCGCATGCACTTTTTTGTATAATATTTTGATGTGTGGCGTGTTGTGTGGTGATTGAAATGCATGTGGACTTTCCTGACTACACATAGTACACTGTAGTTCAAATGTGCACCCCCGTTTGTTTCTTTTTTGTATTAAACCATGGAGGTAGGACCTCCATGATTAAACTATAATAAATTTAGTTTTCATTACATATGATTTGTCTGAAAATTGATCAGGGCGCCCGTTCAATTTTTGTACATTGTTCAGCTATGTGTAGACCCTCTAGCCCCCAAGAACTGTTCTTGCTCACATTACTGATTACTCCCTAATAATAATATTAAAAATAATAATAATAATTTACCATTTGCTTGGCAGCGGTATTTTGCCGGCACTGAACATGCGCAGTGACTGTTTCCATTAGACCATGGAGAGCTCTATAATTTATAAAACGATAGCTCCATGCTTTAGAGACCATGAATGTCGGATTGGGAGCCACAAATCAGAAAAAGAAAAGGTTTTACTATCCATTTAAATGTATGATGAGTAAGCTTTTAAATAAAGAAAAATATTCTTTTTGGGGAGGGCGGTGATGAAAAAAAAGCGGTAGCGAGATTTGAGAACAGAGCGTGTCGATTTATATTAAAGTGGGAGGTGTTCCACTGAACAGAAAAAATCCCTGAAATGAAATACTTTATGTCAGCTACTCGTGTACACATCAAAAGAGGGCACTATAAAAATAGCATAATACTACCGACCATGTTTTGTGTTTTTAAACCGAAATAAATAACAAATAAATAAATAAATTTTGTAAAACTTAGCCAGTACCGGCAATATATCCACCAACGGCGCACGCAAGGGGGAGGGGGGGGGGGGGGCTCGGGGGCTTGAGCCCCCCACCCCAAGAGGGTCAAAAAAATAAATAAATGGGGGAGGAAGAGGGAAGGAAAGAAAGAAAAAGAAAAAAATGGGGGAGGGGAGGAAGGGGGAAGGAAAAAAGAGCCGAGGGAGAAAAGTCGCAAATGTGTGTGTAGCTTTTGGTTTTTATTTCCGGTGGCAGTATTTTATTTTCTTCCTTTATCATTCGCATTTTTTTTCCCTGCCAAATTACTCTTTTATACAGGAGATTCGATAACGCGAGGTGCGAGGTGAAAGATTTTGAACACCATTTTATGACAACTCCCTTGTAATTGTTTAAACTTGCAACAATAACATATTAAGCATTTGAAACCAACGGGCTAATTTGTCCAGGATAAAATATATCTCACATCGTTCCGGCATTCAATGGTTTTTCCCCCTTATGGATTGCCTGTATACATGTAGTACTACACTTGAATTTGAGAAACGCCGGATAGTAATGTTTTTTTACCCGCAATGTTTTTAATGAATATGCATGGTACCAGATACCGACCAGATCCAAAATGAATATCATCACACGTTGCTTCTTTTCCACATTTTTCATTTTAGTCGGCTATGTTCAGGGATTAAAAAGGTCTGCAATCCTACCCTTTCCAAATTACACATCACATTTATGCTCTGGTTAAACTTATAATTTCATTTTTTAACAGTAATCTGATATAAATTATTATTATGTGACACCACTTTCGCAAAACAAAGGTTTATCTGTAGGATCTGGGTTTGCCGCCCACTTATTCATGGAATTTGCCGCCCAGTGATGAAAAGTAGGTAGGAAATCTTTTAAATAAACTTAAAAGATTTATATGGATCAGAAGTGCTTAAAAAGTATGTTTTTTTTCTAATTTTATGCAAAAGGAGGCTTGATTTTTCACCCCTAAAACACCAAAAGCTCAGAGCTCCAGGGCCCCTGGACCCCACCCAATACATTGGTTTGAGCCCCCCCAAAAACATAATCCCGGGTGCGCCATTGATATCCACTATTTAAAAAGTTTATATTGCGCCTCTCACATAAAAATGATTAAAAGCACACAACATTTTCAAATGCACGGAATGGAAGAAAATGACAAAGAAACAAGACTGGTCACCAGGCCAGTGCCTAAACTACAGTTTGGGAATACCAACAGAGAACCAGCAATTTCCTAAGCTTGACCATGCATGCTGTTATTTATAATGTTTTGATCTTTTCAGGAGACAGACGCATTTGGCAAGGGGACTTGTTTTAAACAAGACAAAAAGATACAAAAATGCACACTGTTATTTCAAACTGGTTTTGTTTGTTGAGTGCAAATTAGAAACCAGCACAAGTTTTAAAATTCTACTTTGCGTTCAACAGTTTTAACAAACTCACTGAATCTGTTTTCAGTAAACTGCCATGGATGCCCAGGTGCAAAATCTGTGATTGAGCCTTATCAACAACAACAAAACAATTATTGTTTCCTATAACATGAAGGGGAAAAAGAAGGTGGGCAAGTTGGAAAAGCATTTCATATAGGGAACAATTTTTTTACATCAAAAGTAAAGTTCATTGACCAAGAAGAAATTGGCCTACCTGCAATTGTTTTGTTGTTCACGTATTTTGCAGGATGGAATACATACGTATATGAAAGCATTCTTAAATTTTTATGCAATCAGATTTGATCAAATAGGCTATAATCAGGTGAAGTTTGCGGTAGCACCATGTGTAAATCTCTTGAGTAGTGTTAGATCTGAAAAGAACCGGTTGTTGACAACTCAACATTTCGATCAGTATGCTCTGATCGTCTTCAGGAGAGAGCTCTCCCACCATGCAATGTTTCAAATCCTACAATTAGGCTATAACACAAATTATTGAATGATAATTTAAAAGGCATAACAATAATACCAGAGTCTTATATTTTTTGATATGAGACCGATTTATGTAGCACCTTATAAGGGTTTACAAGGTGCTGTAGCGCATTCAGCAGCCACTGCCAGAAACATGGGCAAGTCCCCTCTGTTAGCGATAAGTGTAACTGGGTTCTTTTATGTGCATTACATAAGTACATACGTGTCCCACCCGAAAGACAAAGCAATAATGGTTGAGTGTCTTGCTTTTAAAGAACACTAGTGTCAAGACCAGGACTTGAACCCACACTCTGCTGATCAGAAACACCAGAGCTTCAGTCCAGTGCACTTGACCACTCAGCCACAACATGCCACAAAATTTTACGTTGTTAAATTTTGGTAAACTTGTTCACGATTGGCAGGTTTGAATGGTCGATTGTGTTACAGGAAACAAGAATATTTGTTGTTGGGTCATATGCATGAACATTTGTGTTACTCCTTAACCTGCTCAACCTTTCCCCTTGCTGTAAGCCAGTCAGCTCTAATAAAATCACGGGGACCCTCACAAGAACTCCAATTCTGTGAAAAAAAACCATCTATAGAGAAGATCTTAAAGAAACTTGCCAGTACTAGATGTGGGAGGAAAACCCCATTAGGGGAAACCAATGACCAGATTCAAACTCTAGAACTTTTCTAGAAAAGATCTTTGCTTTTTGTTCTGTATCCATCTGTCGACAGAAAAGATATTAATCAAATTGGGGTGTGACGTTAATATCAGGATACATTATTAAAATAGAATCTGGAAAAAACTTGCGTGAGTGTTCTGTGAGTCGGCTCATAGGTGACGCCATCAGGCCTGGATTTTCATCTGTGAGAGGGCAAGGCCATTCTTATTTTTGCATGGCATTTCCATGGGAAAATATTCAAGTCCATCTAGGAAACGTTTGAAGGGGCATCAAGGCCAAGACTAGGCCAACCGAGGGCATAGCCTCCCTGTAATGCCAGGCCTGTGCAATGTTTGGCTGTATGGCAAATCTAGGCTTTTCTATCAGTCAATTCAATAGATTTTGCTTCTATCTGTCATAAAGGCATACAGTAATCTATAAGGCATCATTTTATATGTGTTTGTTATTGACCTGTTGACCATCATGTCTAGAGCAGACACTGTTGGAGATCAGGCTCATCTTTCTCTGAGCTCTATTTCCATGGAATAAACTTCAAATTTAATAAAGCACTGTGCTATAATTCTTGTTAGAAAATGTTGGTCATATTACATGTGAAAATTATTGTATTTTTGATGTTAAATTCACTGTTTTTTCCTTTTCTGTGCCGTTCAGGTTCCAGATGACAGAATGGCGTTGGTTGCCGGTCTGTCTAGTGATCCAGACGCTGTCGTTGGTGCTACCAAGATCTCAATTCCTCCTGAATGGTGAGTGAAGAAGAACATTTTTACACAGCCATCAAGATCTCTCTTTAAAGACTTACGTCTTTGTAATTTAACCCTCCTACTGTCTGACCATTCAATATCATCCATATTTGGTTTTGATATGATAGATAAACTGTGCCAGCCTTCACTAATGTGATGAATTTTTTAAAGTGCACACATGTACATGTGCGCATAGTTTATAACACCCATTACAAAGATTCCGCCTTGTGTTTGGTTTACACAGGCATGATGTTAGTCTTATTTCTGATTTTTTTGCCCTTGAGAAAAATCAGAAAAACTTATTACATGTATATAGCCTGAAAAGTCTGTTAAACCCTACGCCATATGAAAAAGTAGGTCAACCCTTGTACTCGTCTATTAAAGGCCCTGAACACGTTTGGTAATTACTCAAAATATATATTAGCATAAAAACTTACTTGGTAACCAGCAACGGAGAGCTGTTGATAGTATAAAACATTGTGAGAAACCACTCCCTCTGAAGTAACGTAGTTTTGAGAAAGAGGTAACTTCTCACTAAAATAATAAAAGACTTCATGCATGAAGCCTTTTATTAGCATCTGAAAGCACACAAAATTGTGCAACAAGGGTGTTTTTTCTTTCTTTATTTTCTTGCAACTTCGATGACCGATTCAGCCCAAATTTTCACAGGTTTGTTATTTTATGCATATGCTGGGGTACACCGAGTGACAATACTGGTCTTTGATAATTACCAAACATGTTCAGTGCCTTTAAACCCTACGCCATATGAAAAAGTAGGTCAACCCTTGTACTCGTAAAAAAATTGTCCTGCTCTCTCAAGAACCATGTCTTATTTTTACTAGAGAGCTGTGTGAATGTAATACACTATACCCAAAGGAATGAATGTTGTCTTTACCTGTGGCAGCCAATGTAATATACCTGTAGCAACCAGTGTACTATATCCATAGCAAAGGCAACTTCTTGGTACCTGAGACGTCTAGATACAATATTGGGTGTTATAAAGCAAATATTGACTGCTTTTATTTGTGCTAGGGTTAAACCTACGACTCTCTCGGTGATCTGCAACGTGTTCCGTTTTCCCGAGGACTCACCTGCAGGGAAAATAGAATGTGCTGCGCATCACCTTGGGACTCGTAGTTTTTGCCATAGCATTCTATTTGTACAGACCTTTCTATTGCAATGTCACAGCTCAAGTTTTTGACAACCAACTTCCAAGGTTGGAAAACTATGGGAAGCTGAATGATCCATTTAAGGTGAACTAGAGAAACTTTCAATTAATATTTTTTCCCTTTTATGCTCATGTTCTTATCCCATGTGTGATCTTGTCAAGTGGTGAAGACAGTTTCTTTTCCTTCTTCTCCTTTGCAGGGTTGATGCAGTTGAAGAAATTTCATATGATACAACAAGAATACAGCAGAAAGGTGAGTATTCAAGTGCTCAGTTGAGATGACTCGGTCAGACCGCAACAGGCTGCAATCGGTCGGACTGCAACAGACTGCAATCAGTCAGCACACTGCAATTGGTCAGGCCGCAATTGGTTTGACCGCAGAATAATAATAATAATAATAACAACATTTATAATGCGCACATATCCACCCCAAGGGATGCTCAAGGCGCCTAACATACTATTACCCCTGGTCACTGGGCCATTTATTTCATTCCTTAAACCATCTCAGCTCCCTGGGGAGTATACAGCCTGTGCTGCAATATATGCGCTACTAGGCTAAATCAATCACAAGAACCATCTCTGCCCTCACAGGTACCCATTTTACCCCTGGGTGGAGAGAAGCAATTATAGTTAAGTGTCTTGCTCAGGGACACAAGTGTCACGATCCCGGGACTCGAACCCACACTCTGCTGAACAGAAACACCAGAGCTTGAGTTCAGTGCTCTTAACCGCTCGGCCACGACACGCCACACGCCATAGCAACAGAAGCAACACATGCACCCAATGCTAGTCGAGAAGGCGGGGTACTTTGTGGTACCTGTAAGTCGGAGGGCTAAGCATTAGGTTCAGTACATTGTGAAGTGAGCACAACAGAAGTTTGAATGCTTTTTGAGAAGATAAAGAAGTGGTTTGCCCCGTTATTTTTTGTCATTTTTACTGTTTTCAGCTACTTTTGCAATAACTTCTTCTACCTGTCCACATCCACGCAATAACAAATATTGGGACTAACAATTGGTCTAGTGGTAAGACACTGCTCTAGCAATGCAAAGGTTGTGGGTCGAATCCCATCCGAGTGATTTTCCTGTTGATTTTTTTTCACAGAGCTCAGGAAAGTACTGAGTATACAGTGCTTTATATGCATCGGTGTAGGGGTAAAACCAAAATATATTCTTTTTCCCCGATGCAAAAAATAACATCTATTATAACAATTGTTTCTGGTTTGATGTTGACAGTAAAAGAATTGGGCCTACATCATGACAAACACCTGACCAGACCAACGCTAGATGACAGCATGGAGGAGGAGCATGCCATTGAGATTGCTACACAAGAAATTACACAAGTATGTTCAGCCAGCAATGTCCCTAGACTATGTTGAGTGGTGTGGCAATTGATCCCATATGTATAGGATTGCCCCTTAACTGTTTCAGTGACCAGCCAGCTGGACCAGTTAGCTTGTCATTTTTACTAGTCCGTCAACTTTTTCACTAGTCCATATTTCCTATCAAATTGGGTACTTTTGAACACTGAACTCCTTGGAGTGAATTTTGACTGGTCCACAGATGTTTTAACTAACATTTGGCCAGCGGACCACTGTAAAGGGAGAACTTTGATATACCTTACAACACCTATAGTTGCATAAGCATTATTGACACCTTGCACCAAAGTCACACGCAGCTATTGTCTGTGTCTGCCACACTGGCCATTTTGGGCATCAAATTGCATATGTACAAGTTTTGGTAAGCTTGTAAACGCTTACAATGCGCATTGCACTGTGTATAACCATGGAGAACATTGACTTCTGAAGTGATGCAACCAAGATTATTGTGAAGGTTCAACAGACTGGATCAAACCAGATCTAACTAGACTGGACCAGATTGTATATGATATTTTTCACTAGTGCTCTGGTAGACCAGACTGAAAACAACAATAACAAACTGGATTAGATCAAACTGGTGTTGGAATAGACCAGATCCAACTAGACTTGACAAGATTGTATACAATGTTTTTCAATAGCACTCTGCCAGACCAGACTGAATACAACAATCACAATCTGGATAAGATCAGAATAGAATGGATCAAAGTAGATCCGACTAGACAAGATTGTATATGATATTTTTCAGTAGTGCTCTTCCAGACCAGACTGAAAACAACAATAACAAACTGAATTAGATCAGATTAGAACGGCTCAACTAGTTAAAAGTAGACTGGACAAGATTGCCTTTGATATTTGTCATATCGCACTATATGCTGATCTAGACCAGAATGAATCAAACAAAAATGCACCAGCAGCTTGGATCAAACCAGATTGAACTGGACTAAACCAGATCAGGTCAGAATTTCACCTGTATTTGGCAAATTTACTCTCTTTCCTCAGATGTTCCACAGATGTCAAAGGGCCATCCAGGCAATTGGAGGGAAGAGCAGGTATGCATCTGAACAGGAGCAGAAGGTCACCAAGAACATCATGTCTTCATTAGCGGGGAGGTTGCAAGAGCTCTCCATCAACTTCAGAAAATCACAGTCAAACTATTTAAAACGTAAGGGCCGCACTGGTGTCATGAGGATGCCTGCATTGAATGTTGAAAAATATATCCTCTGGACATTTTTGTGTGTGCATCATTTGACAGACACCATTAAAAGCTACCATTACTCCGTTAATCGTTAATTGTCAAAGTGGACCGAGTGATTTGCCTCATCAGAACTTTGGATACCCCTTGGGGCCTTTGCAATGTTCTTGTCAAAAGAATAAAGTGATCATATCCCAGACATATGATGGCATGGTTGGCTTGTGCGTAAAGCGCTCGCCTCTCACCAAGGTGACCCAGGTTCGATACCCGGCCAGGGCCATATGTGAGTTGAGTTGTGCGTTGGTTCTCTGCTGTGCCACGAGGGTTTTCCAGACCATCCGGTTTTCCTCCCTCGGAAAAAATCAAACACTTTCGATCTCTGGCTGTGCTCCGTGGTCATAATGGGTTGATGTGGCTGGCTGCCAAAGGCGCCCTTGCATGCCTGCTTCTCGAACACGTTGTAGCCGCGTCCTTCGCAATTCAGCTCTTAGCTGCCAGTAAGGATGATTAGCCTCCCAAATTATTAAGAAATAGTAATTATTAATTATTAAGACATTTCTACTTAAAATGGCTCAAAACAAATCACCTTTTAATCATTTTAACTCGGTATAACACAAATAAAAAAAATTGAACCATGGACGAAAGTCTGCCTGGTATGCTGGAATCTCGGAACGCTCAGACTTAACTCCCATAAGGACAGACAATGATGGCAGCATTTGTACAACAAAAGGATAAAGGTTTGAAATCGGGGGTTACACACAAACAAACTGGAAAGGGATTTTACAAGGTATGTTTTCCAGAACCAGTGTTCCCTCTTTGTTAGGGTGAAGCAAAGTGTATCAAGGTAGGTAAATGATGGAAACTCCGGGTGGATAAAGACATCACCCCTCCACATGTCAGCCAAAACAAAAAATTTAGGAAAATCTGAAGTTGTTCCTGGCATGAAAAAACGTCCGCCATAAAGTCTGTCTAAAAAGATTTTGCGTCTGATGTGAAGTGGTTAAACTGTAAACGTCTCAAAGGACAGGTTCATTCCCGAATTGTTTCACCCTTTATTCCTTTCCTTCATCGAGTAAAGTTCATCAGCTCATGACTGTCAGAATCCTAGTGTTTGGATATTATATAAAGTAACATTTGAATATTCTAACTATCCTCAGGAATGAAGAGTCGAGAAGAAAGATCAAAGCATTTCTTTGATACAAATCTTTCTCCGGGCAGTGCAATCATGACAGAAGAGGACATCATGGAAGATGACTTGCTTTACGACAGGGTGAGTTTCATTTTGTGTCAGTCTCTCTCCCCCATCTCCTTCATTGACTATAGCCTTTACTTTCAAGGCCAGCTTATCTACAGGTCCTCCTATCCTATGTCACTTCACACCGGCTTGTTCGGGCTTCGATAAGATTGGAATGCCTGACCCGTTGATGAGCAATTGTTATTTGGACCTACAGCCCTCAGTCCTTATGAATCCTTCATTTTGGCAAAGAGGATGTGTGTCCACTTCACACAAACTGGCTCCAACAATTACCAGAAGTCTTTCGTAATAGACCCCTTGCATGTGATGTCAAACTCTCAAACAGCGCCCTCACTGAGGCAAAAGGAGGCAACTCATTGGACAATAGCTGTTCTTTGTGCGTAAAACTATGCACAGGACCTCAGTGTACCAGCAGTGTTGCGCATTATGAAAGGAATCTATAGTGCCATACAAAACAGAAATCAAAGCAAAGAATCCTCTGGAAAAGTTATTCAATTAAGCCCACCGCCTCCGTGTAGCTTACTTTGTATTTTTATTAGGTAATAATAATGTGAGGTCCTGGTCTTCACTGAGTGGTAATTACCAGTGGCCAATTTCATGGCTCTACTTGCCGCCAAATTCTGCACTTACGATCACCATTCTCCGCTTACTGTGCAAGCGCAGAATTTCTGCGCTAGCTGTGTAAGCAAAGAATGCCTAGTAACATGGAGTACGCATGCAAAAATTCTATGCTGACCCGTGAAATACGCTTGACCTAAGCCCGGAATTCCCTGCTTCCGTAAGCGCCGATTCTTTGCTTACGATAAGCCGAGCCATGAAATTTGCCCTGGTTGGTGGCTTGCTGCTGATAATGGATCGAGCTGAAGTTCCTGCACAACAAGCACAATGCATACAGAGATTTTACACAACAATGTGCTTGTTTAGTGGTCATTTATTCAATAGTTAACAGAGCCGGTCTTTATAACACATGTTGATACACCCCCACTTGACCAGACTTCAACCAATCAGAGTACATAAACTCTCCGGGGTATTTATTAACGATAATTACAGTGCGTTTTATTGAATAATTTGCCAGGGTTTTACAGATACACAGATGCAGATGGTGGAGGACAACAGCACCGTGATTGAACAACGAGATAAAGAAATCACGCACATCGTTCAGTCCATCGTTGACCTGAACGAGATCTTCCGAGATTTAGCATCTATGGTGGTAGAGCAGGTACATTAGTGTTTTAATAATACAGGGTTCTCCCCTTATCTTGGTAAAACGCACGAATTACTGGCAGAAACTTGTGATTTACAGCCCAATACGCTATAAATTTGGTATCAATTTAATTTTTATAGGTTTAAGATCAAAATAAACAAAAAATAAACTAACGCCATTTTGAAATGCTCCAGACTTCACAGTAAAGGTCTTAAAACCAAACATGAACATCAAGTAAAAAAACTTTCCGAGGACCTTATTTCAATTATCCTCTCCCATGAATTATGCTAATTACATTCATGCATGCGTACCGGCACTATTGGTTGGCAAATGCCGTAGAGTTGTACACCAGGCAGATGCACACAGATGCGTCATGCCACCATCTGCCCCATACAAAAAGGCTTGATGTTCCCTCATGTTGCCAACCAGCAGTGTTTAGTGTGCACGTGCGATGTGCAATTTGCATATTTCGTAGTAAGGGTCTACTTCGGCGTTCTGAAAACTTTGGGTTCAGAATGCCAATAATCTTGAAAAATCCTGAGGAGAACCCTTATATCATTAAGTTAAAAATACTCTAGTCAATGAGGAATTGTCTAGTGTTGAAAACTGCCAATTTGAATGCTTTGTCAGTTCAGTTCAGTTTATTTCCACTCAATCAGTTTGCGCCCCCTGCGCATTCATCTGATAGCACCCTCTTTTGACTTAATATGGTCAGGTTATGTGTGATCACTTCTGTGTTTGTATCGCACTTTTAATCTTGGCCACATGATCTCTTCTCGACCAGTCAGAATGGATAAAGTGTCCCAGGTATTTATGAAGGAATGATGAACGCAGGTTTTAACAGATTACCTTTTTATTCTTTTCCTGCAGGGAACCATTCTTGACAGAATAGATTACAACGTTGACAAAACAGCAACAAGGGTCGAGCAAGGTCTGAAACAACTCCAAAAGGTAAACATAGAGACCACCTTTGATTATTTCCTTTATGAAATATGATCTATTATGTTGTACAAAATTTGTCAGCGACACCACAAAGTAGCACACTTGTAGATACTAGTAAAATTTAGCAATCAAAGGAAATTACATCTAAAGTTGAACCTATTTTAAAACACCACTTTTCTTCAAAATTTTATAGAGTGTTTTCAGTTGGTTTTCTCATTGTGGACACTTGATTCTCTGAACTTAAACTTTTAACTAAAAAAAAATAATACATTCTAAATTAATGAGTATTAGACGAGTGTTAGTTTGTGAAACCTAAAAGAACACATAACAGGCAAATTTTATTTTTTGAAGTTTCACTTGCCAATGTATTACAACACTATATTAGTGCTGTCTTGTGAAAATTGAGAAAAATGTGCTCGATCCCACACAATCTGAGTGCTACCTCTTTGAAGTTTTTGTTCTCATGAGCAGAGTGCTGCCATGCATTACAACGGTAAAAAGAACACAAGTTACCATTTCATTTTGAGACTCTGTTGATGGACGAAAAGGGCTCCACTCGTCTGTACAGTATTTTCACCTCTACCAAAAAAGTTGTGCATAATTTTATTTACAAATAGGAAGAAAAACTTAGTGTGAATCTTCCGACTCCAAAATGGTCAATTGTTTGTGGTTTACCCTTTAATTGTACGTGTGACACCAAACTGCGTTGGTTCCAGTTTAGATTGGTGCATAGAATTTTGGGTGTTAATTCTTTTCTTTCTAAAATTGGCCGGAAGGATTCAAATCTGTGTACTTTTTTGTAAAACTGAAGAAGAAACGCTAATTCACTTATTTTGTACATGTAAGGAGACACACAAATTCTGGGGTCAAATAAAAAACTGGTTAATTAATACCCTGAACATTGATATTAATTTTGACAACATGACCAAGCTGTTTGGTCATGCATTTCAAGACTCTTAATAGAAAATGGTCTGCTCTTAACTTAATACTCATTCTCTGCCGCTTTCATATATACCGCATGAAGATGAACGACAGAAAACCATCTTTTACTCTTTTTAAAAAAGAAATCAATTGTTACTTTGTAATGGAAAAAAATTTCTTTGTTAAGAATAACAACTGAAGATAAGTTTAATACCAAATGGGAACCCTTTTCATTGCTTTGTAGTACAAACTAATTGCTATTCATATTTTTTTTAAAATGTTTTTGCCACACTGCTGTTTTTGTTTTTATTTGTTTCAAACACTGTTCTATAAGTATGGTAGTTGGTTTTATAAATTGGTTATGTAGTTTTGTATATTAATTAAGAATGAGTAAAATGCCTCCTCCAGGAGGAAAACAAAATAAATACAAAAAGTTCTACTTTGTGAAAAGTTAAAATTTGTCACTTTTGTGGAAAGGTTGCCATGCCAAACATGAGAAAGTTAAGCTCGGTGGTGAATTATTGTGCTTTTATTTGATATATGAAATTACATGCAGGTAATAACAACTGTAATTATATATCGCCTTACACCTTCACGAAAAAGTCTTTAAGAGTCTTGAAATGCATGACGGTGGTAGTTTGTTTGATGTGAAGAGGGAGATTGTTCCATAAAAGAGGTTCAGCAAACTGAAAACAACATTCACCATATGCTTTGATGCCAACAGCAATCATTACTTTTTAACTGAACTGCAAAATGTAAATCACCGAGTCTGTTATTGCTCCACTTTTTTTTTTTTTTCGTTGCAGGCGGAGAAGTACCAGAAGAAGAATCGCAAGATGTTCATCATCATGATCTTGTCGGTGATCTTAATCATTCTCATCATCATCCTCATAGCTACCAAGTTCAGATGATATTTGCTTTCCCCCACCATCGTAAATCATGGAGGACAGGAAATCCGTCTTGCCATAATAAACTTTGTGTAGAAAGCACAACTAACTTCCAACCTTGATGTGATGATGTGATGTTTGAAAGTGATGAACATGCTGCAATGGTGCCCTAAATATCAGCACATATCTACTGTAAATGACCGTCAATGACTGTCAATGACTGTCAAAAACTGTCGATGACTGTCAATGCTGACATCAAAATATTCAAAAACCTGTAAAATTGAATGCGAGCAATCTCCTAAATTACCGTTGGGATGCGCTAATATCATCCCTGCTTGTATCAACTGTATGAGTCCATCAACTTTCTAACCTTGGATGAATGTACCACCGTTACCTGCAGTACGACCCAGGTACCGCAGACTACCACAAAGTACCGTAACCTTCCAGGCTAGCATTGGATGCTTGGGTTTCTTCTGTGGAAACCCTATGGCTTGTACTATACTGTGGACATGGTCTCCACAGTCTCCTGTGGTATTTTGTTGCAACAGCCAGTTGGGCAGGAGAGTAAGCCGATAACACTAATCAAATGACCTGAGTTGCATTTCTCTAGTACTTGAGCCTTTGCTACCCTCGTAGGACCCCCACTTCGTTTGGTATCTGGCCATGACAATGTCACCTAGTTAACCAGTGTGATGTGATTCCACTGGTTGTGATAATGTACACTAAGTAGAAGGGAACCAGGCAGGTTGACAGAAAGCACCGGCTGAATGAAATGTCCCACGCCATGGATACACCGTAATAATAATAATATAATAATAATAGTGGCTTCTTATATAGCGCTCATATCCGTCACTCAGTGACGCTCAAGGCGCTTCAACAGTCAGTATTTTCCTGCAAGGTATATATGTGGAGCTACTTTTTGAATTTTGAGACCTATTTCTTTACATAGCACCATGTAATGGTTTACAAGGTGCTGTGGCGCAATATGCAGCCAATCAAACCAGGAACACCGGGGCAAACCCCTTCTCTTTTCGATAAGTGCACTGGGTTCTTTTACGTGCATTACACAACACACGGGACCAACGGCTTTACGTCCCATCCGAAGGACGGAGCAATAATTTGTTAAGTGTCTTGCTTAATAAGGACACAAGTGTCACGACCGGGACTCGAACCCACACTCTGCTGAACAGAAACACCAGAGCTTGAGTCCGGTGCTCTTATCCGCTCGGCCACGACACGCCCAAACGACAACAATAGAGAAACACTTTGGTCAGTACCGCGCACACACACAGGTCTGTGTTGCATGCACTTTGTGGACATTCCTACTGTGCACTTAAAGAAAAAACATATTCTTCAACACTTGTGAAAAACAGTGTGTGGACGTGTGTTACTCTACATAGTGTTTCAAGTCCCTACACTGTGTGGACCACACTTCATATGTAATGCTTAAACACATGGATGTTACGTAGTCGCCAGTCATCTAGATGTTTGCAACACAACTCCTCAAATGATGCGCGTTGACCAGGGACTGATCCACCCCTCTGTTGAAGAGTCAGGCATGATGTTGGGATGGAGACAGGTATGTTCACTTCTAGTTCATCATCATCATCGCATGGCTCACCTCTCTTGCTATGTCACCAATCATCTAAAACCGGTTTTGCAGTGCAGTAAACACCAAAGAGACTGACTCTAGAGAGGTTTTTCAAGCGTACGGATGCAGATATGAATATGATAAATGTACTCGTTCACGTTGGATGCCAGCCAGATTTTGTTTTACAATCATAGAGTTACATGTATCTGTCAGGCCTAGGCCAAAGTATAGATACACGTTGGCATAGGTTTTGTGAGCAAAACAAATCAAACATTTTTTGTTTTTGGTGTATGTGCTTGTTACTTTGGAGAATTTGATTGAATAGTATTGTAGTTTAAGTGTTGGTTTTCAGACCCACATGTTAAACACATGTAAAGAAAGTTTCCAGCAAGCATGGCAAAATAGAGACCCTGTTTACATGACATTTTCTCTATATTTTATTTACAAATGCCTAACACATTTCTATCTATATCATGAGTGACACTATTCAAAGCAATATCGGGGAGAGTGCTTATAATCTAGGGCAAAAATACAACTAAACACAGCCAAACAATAACGACCGTGTAGGAGTTCCCGTATCTGTTGTCAAACCACATGCAAAAACCTGAATCCGCGATTACGCACAAAGTGTTGGCGTATCCGTAGCCCTGCGAAACCTCTTTATTGTATAGGGTACAGTAAACCAAAAATTATCAGCACTTCAATAGAGCAATTAATTAAAACTTTGGGCCCAATCTTGTACAGCTACATGTAACACCAGCTGATGATGTGCAAATTTAACATGATTTGAGGGCGGTCAGTCGAGATTAGCACCATGAGGTATTGGAAGTTGACATACTAATTTCCAAGGCAAAGCCTGGTTTGTCAACTTCAGAAGACGAGGGGAGCTAATATCTACTGTCCACTGGAAATAAACCATGTAATATTTGCCTGTCGATTCTACATTCAACCTAATGTGGCAACCATTTCACTTACTCAAGTTGTGATGTTTGACAAGAGCTGTTTGAGTGTAATGTGTAATTAGCATGCGCATTGGAAGGGCAGTTTAACCCATGTTAAGCTGTCTACTGTCTCCCTTAACTACTAGCGCCTTCTTGTGGATTAACCCCTGTCATTAACCTTTGATCACTGAGATCGCGAGTTAGAGCATGTGTTAGCCAATCTGCAGGGGGAGCTTTGCGTGGCTGCTGCTGATAGAATAACCGCGATCTCAGACTTGAAATCAAGTCAACTTCAATGTCTGCATTTGACCTGTTTTGGGATGCAGCCATCTTATTTCACTACTTCCATTAGAATCGGTGTAATCCATACTGAGGTTGGAAGGGGGAAATAGTCTGGCCCCCATCTCTGATAATGAGCAGTCAATGGTTCATTATAAGTGTTGTATGGGGAACAAGACAAAGTCGGCTGCTTCATGATTCAGGTCTAGTATCCCAGGTCCTACTAAACTTTTTCGTACACAGAAAGCCTTGATGCATAAAATAATCATGGCAGTAGCCCTGTCAGTCTAATTTACCAATGGGAAAATATTGTTGTATTTACACACATAAGCAAATTAATATATGCAATTATTTGTCAATTTGTTGTAATTTCTCAGGATTTATCCTTGAATGTTTCAATAAGCCGTGAATGTTTTAATGAGTCTTTGGGTTTAGGGTAAGACATAATTATTAGTCGGCTAGATCAAATTGTAATCATTTGACATGTTTGGGTGTCCCTTTCGCAATTCGCATGAAGTATGAAACAGGTCCTGTTTCAATACATGTACATGTACATGTACCTAGTGACCCACCTACATTTTTTGAAAAAGACAAAACAAGATGAAAAAGTGTTTAATTATAATAGCTCTGTATTTAATACATGTATTTCTATACTAAAAATGTGCAAAGCTGTAATGTTTAATATTTCAAAGTTATTTTTTATCTTCAAGCAAACTTAAATCCTCGGTTGTGAATGGTCGATCAACAGCAACAAGAGTGTAATATTAACCTTTATTGCATGGTCTAGATTGCATTCATGGTCTATACTCTGTATCACATTCCCCTGATCTAACTCGCTGTTCTTACTCTGTGTATTGCGCTATTTCAACAAGCTGCACGTCAAGTTTGCTTAAAGATAAATTTGTTATCACACGTGTGCTCGTGGAATACGGAAAAACGTAGTGTGGCTGCGTCCCATATTCCACTCGGCCTTCGGCCTCCTTGGATAATGGACACAGCTATATTTTTTTCGTAGTCCAATCACGCTTGTGTGATATCTAATGATGTGCCAAATAGTGGAGTAGCTAGCTACTATGTCAATAATGATGTATTTGTGTCCGTTGCAGATGTAATTATGGTGTACTTGACTATGTTTAGCATTGAGGCTGGTTTCATTACAGTTATTTTGCCAACAGTCCAACAGTCCCAAAACACACATTTAAAAAACCAGGGTGAGCAGAAGCAGGTAATACCAGTACAAACATACAATGTTATTAGTTTTTTAGCACACCCGCAGTCTTGGAATACGGAAAAATGTAGCACTTCTGTGTCCCATATCCAACAACGCCAAAGATCAAGTTGGATATGGGATGCAGACGCGCTATATTTTTTCGTATTCCATGCGCACGTGTGTGATAAAGAATTTATCTTCAAGCAAACTTGACTCGCAGCTTAATGCATGCAATACATGGTATTGGAACAGCTGTACATTTTGCGTATAGCTTAAAATAGCGCAATATGCAGAGTTAGAATAGCGCAATACGCAGGGTGTGATATGGGCCGTGCAGTATAGTTTTATATCACACCTCTTGTTGCTATGGGTCAACCAATCAGAATCGAGGATTCAAGTTTGCTTGAAGATAATTATACTTTGTGACCGTTATCAACCTACTTCTTTGTGGTCGAATACTAAACAGATGTAATATGTTTAGGAGAGTTACTCTTTGATAATTGCCTTGAAAATTTATTTTGTATCCATCAAAGCTGGAAAGCCCTCTACTGTTTAAAAAGGCTTTTTGACAATTGGCCTAGGAATCGCTATGGTCATTTTCAAAACCACATAACCACAGTCTTGGGTTTTGGCTCTGGTTTCGGCACCATGCCACTCATACCAAATGGTAGCAACTAAACAGTACTAAGGTCTGTTTCCGAGCTACCTCAGAGCTGTGCATTATGAGAGATGTGTGATATAGAGGAACCAATTTTCTTTGCTCACACATTGTTACTGGAAGCAATTTTCAGTCCAAATGCAACACAATCAAATGTGCAGTCTAGTCTGGAATCCTGTTTGTGTTCAATGCATTTTTGTTTGGACCGAGAATGGCTTCTAGTTGTAACAACTCCCTCAAAACACAGATCTGAGTTACCTATAAAAAGAGTGCCCTCATTTGGCTGTGCAATAGACCCAAAATATAAGAAAACTAGAGCTCATTTGAATGTTTGTCCTTTGATAATTAATCTGAATGCTGGTAATTTTATGAAGCTACTAATAATATGTTTCCAAAGCGGGGAATTTATTTTATCAGCCACTTTGCTCGCTTTGTTGTTTTTATTCAATCAAGCGTTACATCATGACATAAACCATTTCTGAAATGGTAATTTTATTTGATACAAAATAACTTATTGATAATATTTCTTTAATTTTTACTAATTTTTGAAATTAGCCACAACAAATATTAAATGATAAGGAAATGAAATACTCAAAGTTTTGTGATTAAACAAAAGTTTTTGTTGTTGTTTGTTAAAGTCTGCTGTATTTCGATACCTACCAGGGTTGTATTAGATTTGTTACTTATAAAATTGTTTTTTTTAGCACTTTCTGTTTATTTTAGTACAATTGATACTATTGTATTCCTGGTAATAAATTCCATACAGTAACAGAATGGTGTACTAAATATTAATTGTATTGTATATATTATATAAACTATCGTAAAACCCGTGGAAGATGTGAATAAATGTCTATTATATAATATTTTAAAAAGTCAAATTTTTACATAGTCAATTTTTTGTGTGTGAGATGGGCTTTGTAAAAAAATATTTACAGGGACATGGTTTGCCCTCAACATTTTTAGTGACTGGCCAGCAGGGCCAGTTAGCTTGTCATTTCCCTAGTCCATCACCTTTTTCACTAGTCCATATTTCAAATGAAAAAGGGACGCTTTTTGACACTGAACTACTCAGCAGTACCACTTAAAGAGAGTTTTGACTGGTCCTTGGAGGTTTGAACTGGTATTTGGCAGGCGGACCACTGTTAAAGGGTGTGTACAACATTGGTAAGATTGAAAATATAAAAGTTCACAGATTTGCACATACCTTATATGGTATAAACATGGTTAAAGGTATAGTCATACTTTGGTAATGACCCCGAAGAAGAAAATGGTGTAATTTATATCCAAAAGTCGCATTGTTATAAAGATGGTAATGGTAGTGAGTGTACTGCGAGATTCTTTTGTTTGAAATGCCCCCTGTTGATTAGAATCAATAAAAGTATGTAGACATTTTAAAATCTCCTCAAGGCGAGTTTTGGAGATTCAAATTTCCTGGATGTCCGTCTGTGAATGCTGCGGCCAGAGATGCGGTTGGTACCCTCCTCTGTCACCTCACTAAGCTTGGATAGATTCAACAGTCTTGATGAAAATACCATGACAGTTTTTATCTGTTTTCTCAACAAGTAGATGCAGCTGAAACTTTCACAGGTGACTTTTATTGTATCTTTCTTGATAATTTTGCCTTTAAATCAGCATTAAATTGTACCAATAATGACCCTACTTTTAAATTGTCTTCTTTCTTTTCTCTTAAAGGCCCTATACACTATTGGGTAAGATCGAAAAACACAAATGTTCACAGATTCACACATAACTTACATGATTTAAAGTAAGTAATGGTAGAAAGGGTTCCTTAAAATATTTCTGCCTAAAATGCTATCGTTTCTGAGAAATGAGTAAAACAATAGTTTTTATCGCGCGCGATAATAAACTCGATGTTTGAAAAACAGAAAACACATAAGATCTCTTTTCACTATTTTCTCGTGACCTCGATGACCAATTGAGCTCAAATTTTCACAGGTTTGTTATTTCATGTATGTGGTTGATTACACAAAACATGAACACCGTCTGATTATTTTGTCAGCTCTACCAATCCTGTATAATACCTTTAAAAACAGTGGTTGAGCACTTTTGAAAGTGTGTGATGGGGGGGGGATTCATAATACATCACTTTCATGTGCCCAAAAATCCCCCTCTTTTATTTTTTTAAGGAAATTGTTAAATTGTCTTTGTAGAAAATGGGTAGGGGAGGGGGCACTCACATCAAAACAGCTACATTTTCAAAGGTGGGGGGAGGGATGAGCCTCTGGTTCTCCAGGTTTAAATCTGCAGCACAACTTTCAAAATCAAAATAAATCAAGAAACCAGTTACCCAAATGTATGTGAAATTCTAACCTTTTTTCTAAGCAAGTATTGTTTGTGTGCAAATTTCAGTGGTTATTTATAGAAGTCAAATGTAAGTCCCTATAAAGAATTGCCAGTTATAAAACAAATAACAGAAGTATATATCCTGGTTAAAATATTTCATGCAAGCTAATCATACTAATCAAGCTTGTACAGTTTTTACCTACTAAAACACATTCATGCGTGTAAGCAATTAATCGACTCATTACAATAACGTTGGAATTTCTATTCAAAAATTATTCATTAAGTTTTGTTTTTTTGGTCTCGATTGGGTTAGATTAGATTGAAACCAAAAGTCTATGAGTAACTGTAGTTGGTCTGAATTCGGTACATGGACAGTATATAATGGAAGACTACGCCCGGTAGTTCAATGAACCAATCAAGCGTAACCGTCAAACATTCCTTATGATGATCAGTAGCAGTGTCAAACGTACACACGCCTACAGAAAGAAAACGTCGTAAATTTAATCTTTTCGATTACCGAAAGTCAATAAAAAAATACCCGGTTCGGTTGAATTATTCCATTTGTACTGTTTAGGAGGTAAATGAAGGGCCTTACGAAAGTAAACTAGCGATGCTGACAAAAACAAAGAAATACTTGGGGAAGTCCTTTTGATGAGACGTCATTGGATTGTTATTAGCATAACAATGAATATCTACCTCATCATTGACCAACCATAAAATCGAAAGTCACTGATGCGAATAACTCAGCATGCATCACACGCAGAGAGTCAGTGCACGGGGAAACATGGCGGAGCTAAAAACAGCAGAACATCACTCGGAAAACTCGGTTTCTCTCGATAAAATCCTGTCAGCTTTTGACGGCCCGTTGAATGAGGAACAAGCCTGGGCTATCTGCTACCAGTGTGCCCAATTTCTCAAGGTGTCATGGTCGGGAGACGATGCAGAGAGCCTCGATCGTGGATATAATCTGGACGGAGCCGGTGGTGTTTACGTTCACAAAGATGGTTCAGTGACTGTCAGCGTGCAGGAGGTGGATCTACCGCGGGAGAATAGGGAGGAATACACGGCAGGTGGGTGTGATGAAAACATGCCTCATATATTCATGACCAATTCTCGATCGATTCATGAAAATTAGGCTGCAGTGTAAACAGCAGTAATGTAAAACATGCTGAAAGGGTCCATAATATTTTTAAATCTCAGTACAAACACTTATTGTTTATTTCAAAAAACCAAGGAAGGACGACAGTCTTAATATAATATAATAAATAATAATATTAATAACTTTATTTTTTTCATTAAATTATTTTTTATTCCTCCCTCCAATAGTACCATAAGACAACATTTTATTTCAGTGATTGTTGGCTTTATAGACCTTGTAACTTTTGTTGAAAAAAATAGTGACCTTGTACATTCCATGGCCTTTCTGGCAGGCAAGATGGTACACTGCTCATAGAGGGATATAATAGTTTTATTTACATTTTGTATCGTAATTTCCACCTCAATTCAAGAGTTATAAAAATAAATGCTGAACAAGTTTTGAGATGTGCCTCCTTTCTTCATATCAAAAGTTGATAAAAATCAGGCAGTGTGCAATCTCAATAAAATCTCCATAAAGAGCCTGCAGGAAGTCAAGGCTCTTTTGTAAACATGTGATGTCGCAGCTCACATGGACTATGAAAAGGGACAGCATTATTAGATTTTTTAACTTGACCTGATCTGTACCTTTCACTTGACCGGCCCGCCCTTCTTTTAAAGAAATAGACGTAAATGTTTTCCACAATTACCAAATTGGTTAGTTACAGTTTTTAGTCTTCGATTCGAGGAAATACCTTTAGATAGACTTTAAATCCTTGCAGTTTTGTTGTAGTCTCATCAGTAAGATGGTCGATGGTTTTAGGGCTGTGGACTCAAGTTATGTAATTTACAGAATGTTGGTTCGAATCCTGGCCTGGACGTTTTTTTCCGCTGGTCACTTGTGTCTGTTGGCAAGCACTTTGTCATAATTGTTTCTCTCCTCCGCAGGAGTACAAATGGGTACCGGCGAGAAAAATAAATATTCTCAGTCGTTTAATGCCAATGAAACTATAAAATGCCAACCTGATGATGGGCCATATTGATTGGCTCTAGACAAACTTTACTTAATTTACTTATCATCAGTAAGATATGATGAGAGCAATCTTTCAGAAATAAATCGCAATGTGAAAACTTGCGATTGTACAAATTACACACCGAATGAGCTTTTGAATAGTTATTTATTAAATCAT
Organism: Leptasterias polaris; assembly: GCA_037783415.1. Classification (NCBI taxonomy): domain Eukaryota; kingdom Metazoa; phylum Echinodermata; class Asteroidea; order Forcipulatida; family Asteriidae; genus Leptasterias; species Leptasterias polaris. Next base: position 3,713,616 of record JAZGTN010000093.1, on the reverse strand, counting down.
TTTAAAAGCAAGTTAGTTGCTTTATCACACTGTTATTTATCTAGCTGTCCTGATATTTTTCGTCAATCTATTGAGGCTCATTTCGCAGACCCTTACTTTATGGGCCACTCAGAATTAATAATGTCATTATTTTTCCCCCTAAATTTTGTTGTCCCCCCCCCACCGATATGTCATATTATTAATAATTAAAATAATTAATAATAATGATAATAGTAAAATACAAAGAAGAAAGATGAACTTCAGAAAAAATGAAAGTAAACCAATATTTTTTTATTCTTAATTTTTTTTTTTTTTTTTTTTTACTTTTTTGAATTGAAAATCATATTTTACCAATACAACCACCAACCATCCCAGCCACATTTCCAAGTTTTGTATTTTATTTTAAAGCATCGATCATTCTGATGACTCTTGGTACAATATGTATGTTAATGTTTACCTTTCGTCTTTTTGCATTGCAGATATTTCTGAAGATGGCCTACAAACAGAGCCTGAGGTTTGTATACATTTTATTTTTTAATAATGTAGATTTGTTAGGATTGTTTATGAAAACCTTAACAATTAGTTTTAAACCAAAATCCTTCAAAGATGAACACCATACCCCAAAGCTTAGTTTAACCCTGGATTTTGATAGATAATAGATTTAGCAGTTGGGCCAGAATTTATTCAAATCTTATCTAGAAATCAATGTGCACTGGCTTGAGGATGTGGGTGGTGGGGGGGGGGGGTGCTCAGTGCCCCTCTTCCTAGTCTGTTCCGATGATCTCTGTTTTTCTTTTACTAAACGGAGGCAAAATAATAACTTCATTTTTAATAAAAGGTCAGTTTTGAAATGGCCTGAAACTCTAAAGCAAATTGCTGGACCCTCACAAGTATGCAGCGAGGTTCTCCCTTAACAGTGATCTGCTGGACAAATGCTAGTTAAAACACCAGAGGACCAGTCAACATTCTCTGCAGGTGGTACATCTGTGTCAGTGTTGAAACGCACCCTTAAGAAACACACCCCTAGTGAACATGATATATGGACTAGTGACAAACCTTACTGGCCATTAAAATGACAAGCTAACTGGTCCTGCTGGCTAGATAAACCTTGATAAAAAAACTTGTAAATGGCAAGGTATATCTAGATGTAATTTTGTCCTGCCTAAATCTACCTCTTGAGGGGCTACCAAGGCAATGGCATGGGGCATTGAGGTATAAGCACCCTAGGTTGCCTCCAAGAAGAATCAGTCCTGAATACATGCGGTTACATTTGGAGAGGTTTCACTGCGCTTGTTTTGCAGTGAGGTATTTTTATATCCTGTGTTAATGAATAGACCATAGACTTGTCCTTATTGAGTGGCCTTGTCTACTTGGCAAAGTGTGTTTATTATGCTAATTTATTGACCATTATGAATATGATGATTCATTATCCTTAAAGATGCACAGTTTGTGTTGTGTGTTTTGTTTTGTTTTTTTGCACAATGTGTTGTGTTTTTGTGTGTGTTTTTGCCTTTAAGTTATGTTGTTAGAAAAATAAAATAAAGTCAATAAAATAAGACCACAATGAACATTTGTATTCTTTAAAAACTGGACTTTAAGGGATTGCAATTTCCCCCCAAAAAGCTGGAAATCCATATGTGTCCATCATGCGCTGTGCATAATGCGTAGTGTGCAATGCGTAAAAATGAAAGTACACGTAGCTAAACAACACATATTTCCCATGTATCCGTACTGTGTAACTGCATTATCCATAAAAATTGTTTGCATTGCTCGACATGTATAGGATTGCGCACTTGCATTATGGACACACGGATTACCGGCCTAAGAAGTGGTTGGACTGATGGACACTCTTTACAAATTGTTGTTTTTGTTATAAGTTAGCCTGTATCGTAAATTAGTTTTTAGTCTCGCACTTTTTTTTTTTTTTGGACCTTGTGTGTGATTTTGTTTCATTCACACGTTGAAGCAATATATACAACATAATTCTGATTTATAGGCAAAACCATCAAGGAAGTAACAATGGAAAGTCACCTACAAAAATATGTTCAGTTGAATGCAGTGTCTACTTAATGAGGGAAAAAAATATATATTCACAGTATTTTCACCAAGAATGTCCAATCCATTCATGTTAAGAGAGGTGACAGCAGGTACTAACTGCATCTCTGGCCATATTGAGGGCAGCTAGCTGATGGATACTGCAGACATTTTCAAAAATCACCTGCAGGCGATTTTTGTAGATTCAGATTTTTTGACATACTTTTCATTGATTTCTCATCAATGAGGGTACTTCTGACAAAATAATTTTGCAGGATCCTTACTACCATTACCATCTTCATAACAAGTAGGCTTTGGGTACAAATTGCACAATTTATTTTTGGGTTCATAAGCAAGGCATAATCCTACCTTTAATTTGAATGAAACCAAAACAAAATGGCCTTGTCATGATAAATCTAACACTTCTTTGCTTTAAAGTAAGATTTCAAAGTTGTTTATTTCTACACTGAAAGAATTCAAAAACTTTAAATGTCAGTCTAAACAAGTAAGGTTTTTTTCCGTTTATGTCAAAATCCCGTTAGTAGCGAACACAGTTTCACAGCTGTTTGACCTTATGAAACACTTGATGGTTTTGACCACTGCCTGAAGTGCACGATGCATTTAAAGGGAAAATATTTGTCAGTAGCAATGGGTGAGTGATTCACAAAACATCAGACACTCAAAGTGGAGGCAGTCTTTGCATTCTTTGGAAAAACAAGCAAAACGTCATCTGTGGGCGGGTGTTGCTTTCGATCGGAATGCAAAGTGTACAATTGAATGATATTGCTTTTTTCCCCTTTTTCTACTGGACATATGTTGTTTGTTGGGTGTGTTTATTTTTAGTTTTTAAAGAGACAATATAGGCCTACTCATTAAAATGTACCTTTTATAACTTAGTTGTCAAATAGAAATTGAGATAGATTTTTTTTTTTATGTTTGTGAAGCATGAATCACCTAATGTCGTAAACTACTACTTAACAAGTTTGTGCTATACAACAAATAAGCAGGATACCAGTCACATATAGTACATGGGAAATGGGTATTTTGGCTGGTAACTTTATTCTGGTAAACATAATTGTGTTTTAATTAGCCCCTTTGTGCTAAAACAGCTGTACGGAATTGGGCTCAGCTATTCTGTAGTGATAGTCAGTAAGCTGTCCTAGTATTTGTGTTGAATCTGACTTCTCTTTGAAAGGTTGAAGAACAGTTTTCAACATGTTCAATCCAGTCCTCTTAGTTCTTTAAATAGGGGAGAAATTCTTGAATTTGACGTACGTTCTGTAAATTATTTGGATGAACTGTTGGCACAGGCCTTCCTCAACTTTCCACATACAGTACACAGTCAATATTTGTTTACATTGTGTTGAACAAATAGTTACATAGTTTTGGTCTGTAAAGCTAAAAGCTTTCACAGGTGACCTTCGAGAAAGACAAGCTAATTGCTGTTATCACAGAAACAGAAAATCAAAAGGAATTTTGATGTTTGTTATATTCATGAAACATACATGTTTCATGAATACTAGATGATTGAAATATCCACTTTTACACCTTCCTTCACCTTCCTTTTGAGATGTTCGATGAAAACTGGATCATTTAAATAAATTCATTTTTTCAAAACCATATATATACTTTTATACCCCACTGTTTAAACTAGGACTTAAGAATTTCAGTGTTAACAGGAAGGCATTTTCATCCTTCTGGCTCAAGGAAATGTGTATAGGTCTTTTCTGTCCAGCTGGGTTGACACAATACAGACTGGAATGCAGGGGGGCATTGTGGTTGAACAAGAGATTTAAATTGCATTTACTGTGCCCATTACCTGAAAGTTCCCATGATATAGCTTGCATGCTTGAAAGTTTGTTTGCAGTAATAGAAGTGTACATTGCATGTGTTGGTTCTGTGGTAGCTTTTGTATCCATTTGGAATGGTAGGGAGCATTTGCGAAAGGGATAAGTGTGCATCAGGGTTTATCAAGTGGTCACTTGGGGCAATATTTAATGAGGAGTAATTGACTAACTATTGGTACTTTGCAAATATTCAAACTTTTCAAGGTTGCAACTTTATTTTTCTCATTCATTTCCTCTTCCTCATTCATGGAGAGGGATTTCTACCTCAATTGATTAGGACCCGATTTTATAAAGCCTGTAAGCATCTATGTTTTCTGCTTATGGAATAGCGATTAGCAGAATTTCTATTTCATAAAACATTGCTTCCCTGCAAGGTAAAAGGTATGCTAGTTTGTTGGTCGGCCAGTCTTGTAAGCAGATTGGGTGAACATGCAGCAATGCTACATTGGAGTGTAACTCTTTATCATATAAACATGCCTGTGTGCTGTCAAATCTTCTCAATCTCATAAAATGAAATGTACTTTTGCATACAAATGTTTTCTGCTTTCCCTAACATAACAATCCCTAACCCTACAAATTCAAACAGGGCAAAGTGTTTAATTTTGTTAGGTTAAGTACAGTGAAGTTAGGATTGGGTGTTTGATTCTGTGGGATTGTGTATCCTTGTTGACAAGTAATGGTGTTTGAATTTGATTGAGTGGGTATGGTGGATGTGTGAAATGTACATGTCTGGCATTGCTCTTTCCTCCATGGTCTAATGAGATAGTTGTTGGATTATGTTACGTTGGGTACTGTGTGATTTCACTGATCAAATTTTGCACGTGCCAAGTGTACACACTCCAACAAAATCAAACAAAAAAGGCCTGTTGGAGTTTGTTAGGTTGTGTATCGTCCCCCTAAGATTGGGTACAGTTCCCATCTCATGGTAGTATAAGCTGTTGGAATGTGTTGGGTTAGGGATGGATTCTAGTAAAAACGCTTTGGGAGTTAGGGTTAATGGTAAGTCCTAAACTTCTTCAAATATTTCTTGCACAAATCCTGACAAAAGAAAAGCACAACCAAATATTCTTATGTGAATTCAGACTTTTTATAAAATCTGCCCGGAAAACCAAAATATGCTATATATTTTGTCCAAATAAAATAAGTCATGCTCTTTGATCTGCTTCTCTAACACTGAGGATACTTTTCCCAAATACTCCTTGGAATCTAAAACTCCAGGGCCGGGGTTATCAAAAGGTGGAAATGCCATCATTTCAATGTACCTCCGAACATCTAGATCCCAGTTTCGGTTTCATGGTGTTTTTATTGAAGGCTATAGGATGAGATTGATGTGATTATTGAAGACTTTAGGATGGGATTCAGATGTGATTATTGAAGACTGTAGGATGGGATTGATGTGCTTATTGAAGACTATAGGATGGGATTGATGTGTTTATTGAAGACTATAGGATGGGATTGATGTGATTATTGAAGACTGTAGGATGGGATTGATGTGTTTATTGAAGACTGTAGGATGGGATTGGTGTGACTATTGAAAACTATAGGATGTGATTATTGAAGACTATAGGATGGGATTGATGTGTGTATTGCAGACTATAGGATGGGATTGATTTTGCTCATCTATAAACACCAATGATGTATCTTACAATGATTCTTAAAATCTGCACAGATGGTGAATGCGCTCGGTCTCATCGTCTACCAAGCCCTCGACTACGGTTGCCATGAAGAAGAGGAGAGGGTTCTCAGCGGTCCCCTGGAATCCATGATTGATCAGATGACCAATATGGGAGACGGTGAGGACCACAGCAAGGAGGAGGAGGACGAGGACAGGAAGAGTCAGAGCAGCGCAACCACGGACGAGGGCATCGTCGATGGACACGAATCGGATGACCTAGATGAGAACGAGAACACCAAGAGCAGTCGATTGTCAACATTTGCAGAAGTGGCGTTGGTAAGTTTAAAATATTCATTCAAAGGCTGGGCCCAATTTCATAGAGCTGCTTAGCGGTAAGCAAATTTTCGTGCTAACTGTAGCAGAAAAATTCGCTTAAGCATAAGCGTATTTCACAGGTTAGCAAGAAAATAAGGCAGACACCTTGCGCGTTCACCATGGATTTGCATTGTTACGTCATCCATTTTCGTGCAGTAAGCACCGGAAGGTTAGCATGCCTTTTCGTGTGCTCTCGGTTAGCAACGGTAAGCACAGCACAGAATCTACCATTAAGCAGCTCTATGAAATTGGGCCCAGGTCTGATACTTCGATCTTGTAAGCGGTGTTATAATGGCTTTGGCAGTGTCTATGGCTGAAGGGCTGACAAGTCTTAGCCATAGCCGAAGTTGCTTGATTCAGACGCAGCCTAAACGGCAAAGCAATTTGTTTATTTAAGTAAAAGGGCTCCTGCATGTTGTATTGGAACTTTTTGAGGTGCATCAAGGCAATGACCATGGGCATGGCGACAATTTCATCCAGTGCCTCTATGAAGTATAAGTACATGTATAAGGTCTGCAAAGGATTTGTCGGTTAATCAGTCGGTCAGCGTCTAAAAGCTGATTGGAGTATTATTGGTTTATTAAAAACATTCAAACATCGCAGCCAATGAACGACTGAATTGTGTTCAAACTACAACAAGAGTTACATAGAAATATATAATTTTAAAATAATTGAATAGATATATACAAATGACCAAGCCTTTACAAGTAGGCCTATGACAATAGACCCCTTGCATAACGCGGAACGCTAAATGGACCCTGAGGTCACGCACACTATTTTACGCGCAAAGAACACCTATCGTCCAATCATCTGCCTCCTTTGACCTCAGTGAGGGCGCTTTTTGGCCTCAGTGAGGGCGCTTTTTTAGCGTGTGATGTCATATGCAAGGGGTCTATACAAAATATGCAACATTTCAAGGAAAAAAATACATAGAAGAGAAATGGAAGAGAATAAGACATGGAATTTTTTAATATTTCACAAAAAGACAAATAAAAAAACCAAAAGTTTTATCACTAACCAAATTAAGCAAAGGAAAGACGACTTGAAAATGAAGTATTTTTGTTGAGTTCTTCAACGAGGGATGGAATGCAACTATTCCTGTGCCGATCAGTCTGACATCTAGGAGGGCACATTTTGTTGGCATTGCGCAAGTTGGTGTTTCGATTTGGTGGGAGCCACAGTGCCTGTAGTTCTCAGACTCTAACAGGGCCTTTCCAAAAGACCAGCGAGTTGAGAAAAAACAACTTCCTCAGGCTCTTCTTTACAGCTAGTAAATCAAAAGGTGTTAAATCCTGTGTACCTGGCATTCCACTAATTTTGCACTCGCCGATTAATTAACTTATTACTTAAGGAGTGAAGGGGTAATATGTTCGCTCAAGGATGTGGAATACATCAAACGAGCTGGACTATCTTGTAACTTTCACCTGGACAAAAGTGAATGTTCAGTATAAAATAAAATAAATAGATCACATAAGTTGTTGGAAAAGCATTAAATTTTAAACACTGTTGAGGAGCCTCTCAGCACCAAACATAGACATGAAATTGTAAACTGTTTCACCTTGGATAAAAATTACTTTCTGATTCTGTATTATGTGACTTGTGACTCACAGTGTACAATTGTAGCTTTAGTTGAAACACAGAGCGCTGTGGGTGAAAGTTTGCTGACTATACACTGGGCACTGGATAAAAACAAGTCTGTTCTTTTGACTTAACAAATATGTGAACCTCGCCATGACTACAGTCACTGATTACAGTCACTGATTACAGTCACTGAGTCAGCCATATAGTAAAGATCAACAATATGGTTTGCCATAATGACAGAAATGTCCTGTTTTGTATCTTGGAGGGTGTGTTAGGGTTTGGCTGTTAAGGTGTGGCAGTTAGGGTGGGGGGGGGGGGGGTCTAATGAATCACACCCTTGGCCTGTATATCATGGACCTTTTGCAGCAAACAGTGGCACCAGGGGTTTTCAACTCAGGGAAAACACTATCCAGGGAAAACAATTAAGAGTAAACAGCTTGTTGTTGGTATGCTTGATTTGCGTTGCCATGGCAGTAACATTCCGGCGTCTGGGGGGGGGGGGGGGGGGAGCTGGTTGGGTTGAGTGAGGTCAAAAAGTGTCTGAGGAAGGTGAACCAATAAACAAAGCTTTTCCTAGAAAATATGGGAATTGAGTTCTCCCTACCCTTAAACCTACATTTATGGGATAATGGATTGGGGTTTTGTCTTGGTAGACGCTAGATTGTGACACTGATACTCCCCTGCAGCTAATGGGGTTGAACCATTTTCGGTATATTTTATTTGATTTTTAAAGCGGCACTGTATAATTTAATTGACAGTCAAGGCATGGAGGACAGTCTGGTATTATTACCAAACTTCAGATGGCTGTTATGGTAGAACCCATTGGTATATAATTTACTGTCCTCATTAAAATGTTTTTGAAATGGTAGTTTGCAGTTAAATAGGTTGCTTAACAGTGAACGATTTCCCTTGTATAGCAGAGCATATTGCTACACAAAATGCATGAGTTGCTACTCAAAAATCAGGAGTTGCTACTCAATATTAGCATTCAGTGTGCACAAAACATGTTCAGTTTGAATATTTTGCTATTCAAAATTTCTGGATGAAGTCATTCCCTGCTTAACCCTCCTACTGTTCGCAACATTTTCAAGTGAGTTGACCAACCATTTGAAACCATTCAACTGCCAAAGTTGTGTATGGTGGCACAACTGTGCACAGAACTAACTGTGTACTGTGTGTATGCATAGAGAAAGGACTTTCTCTATGGTGTATGCATTCCCTCATGGTATCATATTGTGGCATAGCTTATCTATCATTCAAAACCACAGTGAATGGTATTGAATGGTATTGAATGGTCAGACAGCAATAGGGTTAATGGGATTTCCTCTTTATGTTGAAGGATGGTTAATAGTGCTAGGTATTTAACTTAATTGGCAGTCTGGGGTTTCATCAGGTCTCTAAATTAAAGCACACGAAGGACATTGATAATTGTCAAAGACCAGTATCTACAATTTATGTGAACTAACATATGTACTTGAAATAACAAACCTGTGAAAGTTTAAGCTCAATCAGCCATCAGAGTCACACGAAACGACTGGGGGAAAAAACCTTAAATGTTTCCCCAGTTTTCAATTCAAACATCACTCACAAGATCAAAACTGAATGTTTTACTCATTTCTCAGAAACTTTAGCATTTCAGGCAAAACTATTTCAAGGGAAGTTTTTCCATTTCTTTATACTTTGTTTGAATTTTAAAAGAACTTAAAGACAACTATCTGAGTCTGAAGAAGTGACCTGACCACTCTTTTCTTGCAAAGCGTGTTTTTGGCCTTTTCCAAATTGGCAGCTACAGCTCCAGTAGGACTGTTGCAAAGAGTGCGGCTTAGGACATATTTACCTCAATGCATGGTGGAGCGGAAATCTAGCTGGCAATTCAGATATGGCTTGACTATGATGAGCAGGTGGTGCACTTGCACGTCCACAGTCACAAAGGGAGTCCCCAGCTCCTCATCCAGGTCTTATCTACATCAGAAGAGCACCCATGAGACTCAGCATCCTCTGGCATGGAGGAACATACTCCACTCTTAGGAGGATGTTGAGCTCATCTATAATGCAATCCTTACTCCCGAGAGTGTCGTCAGCATTTCGTGGAAGCTTCTGCAGACGACAGACCGCCGTGTCAACCATGCAAGAGTAATGCAGGGTTGATGAGGCCGTGCTTGCACACACCGTGCATGGATACCTACAGTAATTATCCATTCAGTCTATAACCAGAGAGAAAACTCTAATCTGATTGGGGTGTAGTTGGATTATCTTACTGAAGGAAAAGTGTACAGCCTTTTAAAGGGACACTGTAGGATTGTTGCAACATTGTTTGGAGGAAAGTGCGGCAAAGATAGAGTGGCACTTTCAAGTGGGGAGGAAACTCGAAAACATTTACTTTGTACACATCAGTGTAGAGAGGTGGCCGTTTCTAACAGTCTTAGCACGTACATGTAGCTTACCACTCGCCAGCTCCGAGGAATCATGTACACAGAGACTTCCAATATTTATGTCACGTAGTGTACAAGGTACGATTAGCACAATACGCAGGTTGTCAGGAGTTCCGATTCTCCTTTGCTTTATTGTTTCACCCACTATGTATACATCGCACAAGACGTCGTTGCAAAAATGAATGTATTAACCAGGAAAACAATTTGATTGAAGCACTAGAATGAGAGGAGACTTCTTGCCTTTTTAAAGGCACTGAACACGTTTTGTAATTGTCAAAGACCAGTATTCTCACTTGGTGTATCCCAACATATGCATAAAATAACAAGCCTGTGAAAATTTGGGCTCAATTGGTTATTGAAGTTGCAAGAAAATGATGAAAGAAAAAACACCCTTGTTGTACAAATTAGTGTGCTTTCAGATAGGAATAAAAGGCTTCTGGCCAGAAGTCTTTTATTATTTTAGTGAGAAATTACCTCTTTTTCAAAAACTACGTTACTTCAGAGGGAGTCGTTTCTCACAATGTTTTATACTATCAACAGCTCTCCATTGCTCGTTTCCAAGTAAGTTTTTATGTTAATATATATTTTGAGTAATTACCAAACGTGTACAGTGCCTTTAAGGCTTGAGTTTTGCACTGGACCGCATGCTGGAGAACAGTAGTTTCAGTGTCGGGCCAGTAAACTCATGATGAGAATACAATTCCGGCATGTTTTTAATGGAATAATAATACCTCACTGTCACTGTGTAATATCTTGAACAAGAACAAATTGTGTTCAAATCTATATTTGGGAGCCCCATTCTCTAAAATCAAATTTCCTCAGAAGGAAATCGTTTTCTCCTGCTGTGCTTATTACCAAGTAACTTGTTATGGTCATTATTTTTGTGGGTATTTACCAAAGGTATACCTTCCCTTTAAAGGGTGTGGGTATTTACCAAAGGTATACCTTCCCTTTAAAGGGTGTGTACAACCAAAGGTATACCTTCCCTTTAAAGGGTGTGGGTATTTACCAAAGGTATACCTTCCCTTTAAAGGGTGTGGGTATTTACCAAAGGTATACCTTCCCTTTAAAGGGTGTGTACAACCAAAGGTATACCTTCCCTTTAAAGGGTGTGGGTATTTACCAAAGGTATACCTTCCCTTTAAAGGGTGTGTACAACCAAAGGTATACCTTCCCTTTAAAGGGTGTGGGTATTTACCAAAGGTATACCTTCCCTTTAAAGGGTGTGGGTATTTACCAAAGGTATACCTTCCCTTTAAAGGGTGTGTACAACATTGGTAAAAATGAAAATAAAAATGTTCACAGATTTGCACATAACTTACATGGTATAAAGATGGTCATGGTGGAAAACTTCCCTTGAAATAGTTTTGCTTGAAATGCCATAGTTTTTAGGAAATGAGTGAAATAATAGTATTTATCCTGCAGGATAAATTCCGATGTTTGAAAAGAAGTTAAAACACATAAGGTTTTTTTTCACTGTTTTCTCATGACTCCGAAGACCGATTTAGCTCAAACTTTCACAGGTTTGTTATTTCATGTATATGTTGGGTCACATCAAGTTTGGATACAGGTCTTTGGCAATTACCAATGTTGTACACACCCTTTAAATCAAGTTTCTAAAAACTGAACTTTTGCGACAGATCATTTGGTCCTGTCATCAACAATCTTATGTCAACCCCCTTAAAACCAAAGATAGTTATTTATGTCCACAGAATCACCCTCCATTGAGCAATCTGGATCATCCAATGATAAGACTAAGAGGGTTAAGAAGGGTTGAGTCAAAATCAAACCCTTAAACATATTATGAAGAAATGAAACTGAAGAAGTTCCGCATGTTGTTTTACACCCCCCCCCCCCCCCTCCTCCTGGTACCACCGGAGGCTGTCACCTGTGTGCCGATGCATAAAATCACTTTAAATATTGATTGCTGATGTAAAGAAAACTGGGTCAGGATACTAGTTTTCATTACTCCCGCCCACTACAGGCTCATAATTAAAGAAAACCTCATAAAATGATAAATAAGTATTGTAACTGAGTTATGCTGATCAAGTGATCATGCTATATAGAAGCTTGAGGCAGGCGATGCAAATTTAATTTCCTTTACGCGGCATCTGAAATGAACTCTGAGCTTGTGATGTGTAGTGATGGATTGCTCTCCTTCTCATGTAAGTTTGATTCCACTTTCCAAAATGAAGTCCTTGTCCCAGTTTCATGGCTCTGCTTATTAGCGCATAATTCTGCGCTGCTAATGTTAACCGTTCTCCGCTTACCGTGTTAGCATCCAATTTCTGCTTGCTGTTTGAGCCAAGAACACTTAGTGAAGTGCATGTATTATACATGCAAAAACTCCATGCTAACCTGTAAAATAAGCACAGATTTTACAGCTACAAATTACAATGGGTGCTGATTTTTTTCGCACAGTTGTACCCAATTTCACTGCATTAAATTATGTAATTTATATTTACACAAAATTATATCATCACTAGTCCCTGGGTTGATTTTACTTCTTGAACTAAAGAACTTTTTTCAAAAACAGATTGCTAAGTAAATAATGTCAGTCAATCTTTTAATTTATGAAATGCATTAAAGGCTATTAACACTAGCCCGGCGCACATTGTCTTGTAAAAACTGCTGTGGGCTAAAAATGTAGTAAACACCACTTCTCAACTTGCCCTATGGTCTACTATAACTGTGCAACCTACATGTTTATAATGCTCCTATTTCTTTCTTTTCAAATGTAATAAATAATGAATTTTTAAAATCTTTAAAATTTCATTTGACCAATACACTGGTTGTGATTGCTACCATTAAAGATAAAGTACCCTAGGGACAAGTAAAATGCACATTTTAGGTTAAAGCACGTGGCATCGTTTCAGTATAGTTTCCAGGAATTAGTATTTTGTTTCGGTTTCATGGTGTAAATAACGCAAGTAATGTTTTATTTATACTGTACACATACACTGTACCTGTGCCAGCGTGTCCTTCAATGATTGAGTGGTAATGGGCAGTCTCTCCTGCCAGCAGTAATTAACGCTGTTACACATTAATTTTCCAAAGAGCCACACATTGCTGCAAAAGAGGTTTGCTGTCAAACAGGACTGACTGGCATTTGCATTTTTCCCATCACACTCATCTCCAGAAACAAAGTTCAAGTTTTTGTTAATATGCCTTAGTACTCAGAATAAAAAATAGAGTGTCTAGAATTGATTTTTTTTTCCCGCAGGGATGAGAAACTTCAGGCTTTGAAATGTGAGATAAACACACATCTTTTGAATGCCGCATTTTAGTGTTTTTAATGGGATTGTTTTTGTTCGTCTTTTGTTAGTCTTTCTTCTATGGTTGCCTTGCCGGTTACTTTAGATTCTTTCACAGGTAGGGTTAGAGGCGTCTGTCTCCTGAAAATATCAAAACATTACCGATGCCAGCAGGGATAGGCTTATGTAATTTTTGAAGTAACTTTTAGTTCTCTGTTGGCAGGACAGGCTTATCCCCATACTGTGGTTTGGGCACTGGCCTGGTGACCAGTTTTGTTTCTTTATCATTTTCTTCCATGTTATGCATTTTAAAACGTGTTTACGCTTTTTATCATTTTTATGTAAGGGGCTAATATATATCTCAAATTCTTTTCTCATTATTATTATCTGAATTCAGACTTTGATTAATATCTGCCTGCTGAAAAAACAGCTGTTATTTTGTTCTGATAAAAAGAACTTTTATGCACAATGGTCCACCACTTTTAAAGGGTGTGTACAACATTGGTAAGATTGAAAATAAAAATGTTCACAGATTTGCACATAACTCACATGGTATAAAGATGGTCATGGTTGAAAACTTCCCTTGAAATAGTTTTGCTTGAAATGCCATAGTTTGTAGGAAATGAGTCAAACAATAGTCTTTATCCAGAAGGATAAAATCCGAGGTTTGAAAAAAAGTTATAAATATAATGGGGTTTTTCACTGTTTTCTCTTGACTCCGAAGACCGATTGAGCTTGTTTTATATATATGTTACATTAGGTCACATCAAGTGTGGATTCAGGTATTTGGCAATAGATCGATCCATTAAGCCCCGCCTCCTTACGAGTTGACCAATCACAGCCGCGAAACCCGATCACCATTAGAGCAAAGATCACCAAACGGCTCAAATGGTGATCAGATTTCGCGGCTGTGATTGGTCAATGAGAAATGGGCGTGGCTTAATGGATTGGTGTATTACACACCCTTTAAAACACTGTGGATACTATTCATAGAAGCTCCTTACTTCTTCTTTTTTCAAGACAGAGCCTCTTCTTTTTTCAAGACGGAGCCTAGTGCTTCAGTCCTCCATATGGGGCTTTGTGTTTAAAGGTAGAGTCATTCATAGGCTACATGAGATTGGTAGTTCCCCCAAACATTAATGACCATCAAAACTTACTTGGTAAGCAGCACTGCAGCTGTTGATAAGAGAAACTATTTTGAGAAAAGATTCCCTTCAAAGTAATATGGTTTGAATAACTTATCACCCCAAAACAACTGAAACTGAGAAATGATTCATACATTACATGAATCGTTTCTCAGATTTCTGAGGGTTGGTGTCCGCTCACGAATGCTGCGGCCAGAGATGCGTTTGGTACCAGCCAGTTGTCATCTTTCTAAACATTGATGGTTCAACGTTCTTGTGAAAATAATGTGACAAATTTTTAGGCTGTTTTCTCAGCAAGTAGAAACTGTATCAGAAACTTTCACCTGTGACTGTCTTTATACTTTTGCCTATAAATCAGCATTACATTGACAAAATTCTCAATCTCCGACCCCTACCTTTAAGTGAAATAACTTCCCCTCTGATAGATGTTTAAGTGTGTTAATGTCATGCCTCTTTGCTGGGCTGCTTTCAAAGGAGAAAAACTGTCTAACAAATTTCTGCTAAGCAAAAATAAGCAGGAAACCAGTCACAGATGGTATGTGACATGGCATTTTCACTGGTAACCTTATTCTGGTAAGCCTTGTTTTGTGTCAAGATACCTTTTTTTATGCTCAAGCAGCTCTATGAAACTAGGCCCAGTTTCAGAGCTCCTTTAACGAGCAAACCACCGTAGTACTTCGATAAACACTTGACGAACAAACATTAAAGGGACACGTTGCCTTGGATCGGGCAACTTGGTCTATGAAAAGTATTTGTAACCATTTGTTATAAAATGCATGGTTAGAAAGATGTTTTAAAAGTAGAATACAATGATCCACACAAATATGCCTCGAAATTGCGTGGTTTTCCTTTTACTTTGCAAACTAACACGGTCTGCCATTTTGTGGAGTCAAAAATTTGGCTCCACAAAATGGCGTGCCGTGTTAGTTCTCGATGTAAAAGGAAAACCACGCAATTTCGAGGCATATTTGTGTGGATCATTATATTCTACTTTTAAAACATCATTCTAACCATATGCATTTCATAACAAACGGTTTCAAATGCTTTTCATAGACCAACTCGCCTGATCCAAGGCAACGTATCCCTTTAAGTAAGCACCAATCGGGGGAAAAAATACACATTAGACGTTTGATCTGATCAACTGTGACGTCAGCAGTGACGCCCGAATCGTGCTCTACTGATTTCCGGTCATTCTGTCCAATGCTTGAGTTTCAGACTGAGGCTGTTACGTCTTGGCTGACATTTCCTAAACAGGTGATGTTACACTCGGTGTTTCCATAGCGATTGGTGTGATCCTTGTTTGAGCCGAGGCTGTCGTACAGAACATACTAATTATTTATTTGTATAAGAGCTTGGACAGTCTGGATCACAAGCGCTTTTGGTTTTATAAGATGACAGGAATTGTTGTTAAAATTTCTGGTGATTTTTGTTTAAAAATTTCAAGAGATGTGCTTAGTGTTTAATTTTGACGCAATCCACTTCAAATGAATCGTGTTTTTACCTGGTCAGCCTAAATTGCATATGATTAGACATGTCCCAAGATCGAAGAAGAATGAAAGGGGACCGGTTGCTCTATGACTTGACAGCGCGCTCTGTGTATGTCTCAGAATGGATCGACCAAAGGACTAATTAAAACATCAAATATATTTTGATATTTCAAAGTCACACTTCCTGGGGTTATGATCGAGCAAGACATTGTGGGGAAAATGGTATGGCGAGATCGTACACCACTGGGAATGAGGTTGCACTGAAGCTGACTTAACTTGGTATTTAAAAAAAATTGACAAGCAGAAAATTGTATCTGCAGTCAGTGAACCCCCTTCAGTAATCTCCATCCAATGAGAAAGTGAAGCCCTCATCTAATTTCAACAGTCCTGGTTTTAATAGGTATTGATTGGATGGTGAAGGAATAAGAGACATTCGAAACATTTGTCTTGTTTTTTTCACTGCTTATGAAGTGACCCGTAGTGGGAAAAATTTAATTGGTGTCTTGATGCAAATTAAGTACAAGGACATGGAACTCGGGTGTCACAACCAATGTACGTTTATTTCACCTCAGTGTAGGAGGGTTATTATAGTTATACTCGCTCACTTTATCTGGAGTGTCTCAAAGCGCTTATTTGTGTCATTTCTCGGACAGGTTTCCTTGGTTTTTGAATTATGAGACCCATTTATATAAGGGTTTTTACAAGGTGGTGTTATGCAGTCTGCAGCCAACTGAGCCAGAACACCAGGGCAAACCCCTTCTCTTTACGTAAATGTACTGACTACTGAGTTATTTCACGTAAATAACAAAACATACGGAAACAATTCATGGCTTTATGCCCAATCTGAAGGACACACCAATGATTTATATGTATTGCTTTAGGCTTCGAGTGACATGACCGGGACTCGAACCCACACTCCGTTGATCAGAAACGCCCGAGCTTAAGTCTAGTACACTTCAACACTCAGCCACGACATATGGAAGAGACCAAATGGATCCTGTAGAACTGATAGAGTGATCAATGTTGTCAAAGGCCCAGGATAAGTCCATATGAAGGCACCAAAAGTAAACATGTAATTTGGGGAAAAGTTTGGCAAAAGCCATATCGGGGGGGGGAACATTTTCTGGAAAATCTAAACTGGTTATCACAGACAAGGTGACAATTAGAAAGGAAGGAAGAAAGCTGTTTATAAATACACAAGCTTTTCAACAATTTCAGAAGGTAGAATGGAAATGGACTGGTAATTAATCAGTATAGATGAAGGCCTCTGTTCTTAAAAACTGGGGTCAATCAGGGTTAGCCCTTAACTGTTTCAGTGACTAGCCAGCAAGATCAGTCGGCTTGTCATTTTACTGGTCCATCGGCTTCTTCACTGGTCAATATTTTCAGGTTTTCTTTCAACATTGGCATTAGCATGGGATTTATAATTTGAACTAAATATGAAGTGGTTTAGTTGTAGGATGGGACTTCAGCAATAAAGTAGCTGGACCAGTTGGACCATGGGGGTAGGACAGAACACTGACTGGTCCTAAGGTGTTTTAACTGGCATTTGGCCAGCGAACCACTGTTAAGGGAGAACACTTAGAAATTTTTAGCGGAGTCGGAGAGAAGTAAAGATTAGATGGATGGCAATATTATGAAAATATCAGATGGAATACCACATCAGAATGGTGTGTGCAAAAAACAAAATAACCACAGTATACTTGCAACCAAGAAATTAAGATGAATCTTAATTCCCAGCATGGGGATGTTATGGCAGTAATTGTTGAAGTCAGGTTCGTTGCTGAGGTATTTTCTTTCAAAGGAGTGTGTTGAAACCAATTAACCAACTGCCATTGTTCTCTCTGTGTTTGTCGAAGCGGACTTGTCTGGACTTGTCTAGACGAGAAAGAGGGCTTGCAGACACAGTGGAAGCACTGGTGCTCTTTCTAATAGTAAATCAAACCAGCATCCGTGACTGTCCAGTTTTTGCTTTTCTGTAGACGTTGAACTTGAAAATGACAACATGTTGGATGGATTATACCCCATCAGAACATTTTGGTAGAACAACCAAATAACCTACGGTATAACTTATAAAAAAATGCCCACGGTCAATTTTTTTTTGGTTGATTAACAGCGCAGTGCATCCCCCCATGGTGATAAGATCCCATAAAACCATCCGGTGGTAATTGCACGCCGGTGGATTATGGAACATGCACGACTGACTTAAAATGGAATTAAATTAGGGAGAGCTGACATGCTCCACAGCACAGTTGTCTCTTACAGTATCACTGGATCCGGTGTACCTCCATCGTGTCAAGGTTTGCAGGGAGCCGTGGACACTTTGTGTTTTATTGCGGCAAAAATCTCTTCTCTTCTGAAAATATTGTTGTTGGCCTTGTTTAGTTTTCACAAGGACTGGTGGTGGTTCTTTGATGCGTTTTTGTGACAAACACTAAAGGTGTGGTTCAACACACTGTGATAATTTTTGACACTTTTGAAACCATGAATTAAAACGCAGGCTGTACATGTACGTGTATGTAAGGCTAGAGTCTTGTGTGTGATATAGTAATATAGGCCTGGAATTGCATGGGAGGCATGGCCTGTGATGCCCCCATGTCTCGGCTAAGCTTTAGTCTCTGCCTTTTGCAAACTTAGAAGTCTTAAAGGGAAGGTATACATTTGGTAATCACTCTTAAAATTACTGGCAATATAGGCGTGGGTGCAATCTTCTTTTCTTATATCATTTATCTTTGATATTTAGGTGTACTTTTAAACAAAATTTATGTATTTTCTATTTTTAACTATTGTAATGACTCTGCAATTTGACCTTCGGGTCACGATGTATGTCAATTTTAATAAAATTCAAATTCAATTCAAATTCAATAAAAACTTATTGGTTAGGAGTACAGCAGCTTTCGATGGTATAAAGCACTTTGAGAAATATTTCACTTCGAAATAATGTGGTTATGTAAAAAGATATCAGTTTTTATGCCCCCAAATTTGAATCTGAGTAGCGTTACTGTCAGATACGTTTCTCAGACTGTGTATTCCTATTAGGGATTATTCTTCATGCGTGGACATATTTGCAGCGAATTTTTAGCGATATCTCAAAAACGCGACCACCTTTTTGAAATGAAATTTTTTTACTGGTTAGTTTTATTGTATTATTATCTACATTTATATAGGATTAAAACAATCGAACAGTTTCAAAAACTAAAAATATCAACAACCTAGATTTTATTTGTTAAATACTCTACAATCTTATATATGTATCTCCTGCTCAACATGTGGCACTCATCGAGCAGGGAATATACTCCATTTATTTCTAAAGAAATTCTCTATTCTTTTGGCGTATAAAGCAAAGAAAACAAAATCCAAATATACCGCCAATAGGCTAATATAGATAGGTTGCAGTATGACGTAAATCGGCCATCTTTACGGGCAGTTTGGAACACAGTCATGCGTTTCGCGTGAGAACGGCGTGCAACACGCGCACATTTCACAAAACTCACTGCACAATTGGTCAGTGAACAACGCGGCTGCGTTAATAATTAGAGCGCTTGACGCGCCTGCATGCCAAAAATGCAGTTTGCCTGTAAAGATGGCGTCTACTGGGAACTATCTATATAAAAAAACACAGACGTCATGTCTTTTTGAAATAAGAAGTCCCGAAAAAGACTCCTGGTTGCTCCCGAACGTCTTATGCCGTCGAACGACACCGAGCTATGTTTACTTTGTCATTCAGACTCACGAGTGTACCACATTATTGTGGGCTATATTTAGCTGTTCAAGTATGACTCGGAGTGTTCCCTTCACAGGGCAGGTGTGAATATTTGTTGAATACGATCTCTCCCTGGCTTTATGTCAACGTCATCACTATTTCCAGAGGTCCGTCCAATATTGTGTGGATTTTAAATTTAGCTCTGCCTTTGTCTGAGCATTGAATTTCATGGTTATATTTTTAAAAGGTGGTATGAGTACATTCGTTAAATTTGGACTGTTTTTCAACAAATGTGTAAAAAGTGGTTTTTTAAGTTCAGTGGCTACAGGTAATTGAAAAACATGTTTGCACCTCACACTTCAAATTAAAAATCAGAGTTTTGTTAAGGTCTTCACATGTGTATATACTATGGCCATTTTCAAAACAATGGCTTTGTCTTGGGCTCGAGATTAGGACCTGGCTTAGGCTCTGGCTTTAGAACTGAGAAGTCTCCGGAATTCCATAAATCTACTCTGCGACAGTAGAATAAATAGCAAGACAAGTTCTCAAAAGAACTTAAATCTACCCAGCAAGTAGAAATATAACACATGGTGTTATCGCAAACCAAATATACATTGATACCTCACCATGCAATGCCTCAAATCCCACATTATAGTTGTCTTTAACAAGTGATGTGTCATGGCCAAGAGGTCACCAAGCGGTCTAGGTAACCAACCCAAGCTCTGGTGTTGTCATCAGCAGAGTGTGGGTTCGAATCCCGATCATGATATTTGTCCCCTTGAGCAAGGCACTGTTTGGAAAGTAGTGCATTCTGCTCTACCAAGTACCAGCCAGGCTCTTAGTGGATGATACCCATGCCTACATCCTTACGGACTGTGAAGGGGGTAACCCTGTTTCAGCCCCGGGATGAGGTGGCAATGTGCCCCTGGTGACAGTTGTTTTGGGTCAACAGCCAAAATCAGTTAGGTGTAGCCCTCACCTTGAATTGTCCGTCCAGCCTAGTTAGGCAATTTCTCATAAAGAATTATTTTTAGAAAATAACCAATAATGTATAAACACTACAGCTGTCCAAGCGTTTTCCTTTCAAATCAGGGTCCTTGATTGTCAAGGTGCGTAATCAAGAACGAGGAAGAATTCTATGTGGATTTTATTGGACAGATCAAGATAAAAGGCTAGGGCTGAAACCTCATCAGGTTCTGTTTCTTTTCTTAAATTTAAGATTTCATTAAGACTGATAGGATTTTTGGAATTGTGTGTGTACCCATATAGATTTGCCTCTAGATTGGGGGAGGGGGGGGGGGTGCAATGGGGGCCATTCATCAATCCCTTAAAGGTACTGAACACGTTTGGTAATAATCAAAGACCAGTATTCTCACTTGGTGTATCCCAACATATGCATAAAATAACAAACCTGTAAAAATTTGGGCTGATTTGGTCATCGAAGTTGCAAGAAAATAATGAAAGAAAAAATACCCTAGTTGCACAAATTTGTGTGCTTTCAGATGTCTGAAAAAATAATAAAAGACTTCATGCATGAAGTCTTTTATTATTTTAGTGAGAAATTACCTCTTTCTCAAAAACTACGTTACTTCAGAGGGAGTGGTTTCTCACAATGTTTTATACTATCCACAGCTCTCCGTTGCTCATTACCAAGTAAGTTTTTATGCTAATATATATTTTGTGTAATTACCAAACGTGTTCAGTGCCTTTAAATAAACTAATATCAGAGGTCGTTAGCCCAAATTTATACCCGAAACACTAAATAGGGATAGCTATGGTATTTTCTGTGGGAAGGTGTACGGACGGACGCGATTGACATTTTGTTTTTTGGGAGGTGTATAGAAACCTGTAAGCTGACTTGCCAATAATTATTCTTCACTAGTGCACCCAGCATGGGAACCAACCCCCCACTTTATTTAATAACGTTCATGATGCTACAAACTTGTTTGTTGCAAATTACTATGCTTAAAGGAAAAATTGATAAATCAACTAAAATTATTTTCAGTATCAGCCTGCACATTCACATGCTGACACACTTTTTGGGTGGTTTCGGGTACTGGTACTAAACAAAAAATGACACCCATTTGAAAAAACTGCATACGTGATGATTGCATGCAAAGTCTTTTTCATTGTGTTTCTTGTCATTTTCTTTCTGTTTTTTGTTCCCATCAGCCAATTCTCAATGAACACATTTTTTAGGATTCTCTGTTTGTGTTTTGTTAGGGATTATTCAAAGTTCTCAACATTTTCACAGGAAACTTGGAGTATCTCCTAAGTTACTTTCTTTACCCCGCTGCCCCAATTCCAACCTCAATTTTTTCCCAGACTGATTGCTGTGGCCAAAATTATATTGAAGCCCAAACCATTACATCAATTATGCTTGCACCCCCAGCTTAAGAATAAGGCTGGTGTGAATCTGTCATTGTGGTAAAGTTATTCCCTTTTCAGCAGTACAAAGGTGCATTAAAGGTCAATATTTTCCCCCCTTAAATGTCAGCTTGCCCCCTCCCTACCCCCACCAGGTTAATAATGACTGGTGCCTCTGCTGTGTATCATGGCTTTAACACAGACTGGTTAAAGACCGAGCATGCTCCATCAGAGAGTTGGGATTTATTTCAAATGCATAATCTGAAGTGCGGTTCACATGCACAATGCATAAATAATGAGTCTAGAGAGATAGATCAGTACCTACTAGGTACGTATTCATTATGATAATGATAAATGATTGCAGTGGTGTTCTTGGATGTATACAATGCATGTACATGTACATTCATTAGTGGGTTTAAAGGGTGGATGCACAGTTAACCCTTTTCAGTGGCTTGATCGTGATCGGAGGGACTTTATCATTAATTTAAAGGTTTTTATACAGGATTGGTTGAACTGACAAAATATTCACAGACAGTGTTCATGTTTTGTGTGATCAACCACATGTATGACAAATCTGTGAAAATGTATGCTTAAATAATAGGCAAAAAAACATTATTAGTGAAAAACCATCAGCTTGTACATTGTTCTTAATTTTGGTTGTAACAATAAACCGAAATCAGCTTTTGCGTCTTTTAGGTTTTCTGATACATTTTTCTGGAATGACTTTTTTAATGAACTTAATTATCAGTAAGCCTTTATGTTAAAACTAAACAATTGTGTGTTTTTATATTTACCAATGCTGTGTAACACCTTTAAAGGCACGGTACACATTTGGTAATGACTCTGAAAATTAATGGCAATAAAACCTTACTTGGTAAGAAGTACAGCAGCTTTGGGTAGTATAATGAATTTTGAGAAACTTTTAACTTCGAAGTACTACGGTTATGGACAAATATATCACTTTTTATTCCCCAAAATTTGAATCTGAGAAGCGTTCCTGTCAGAAACGCTTCTCAGACTGTGTATTCCTATGGGGAATATTCTTCCTGCCGGAAATATTTGCTCCTGTTTTTCGGTGATATCTCAAAAACACGACCACCTTTTGAAGTGAAATTTTCACAGGTTAGTTTTATGGTATGTACCTACATTTATATAGGATTAACACAATCAGTAGGCTCCAATTACCAAACGTATGCAGCACCTTTAAAGATCAAAATTTTAAGTAGGTATTTTTTTATAGATTCCCAAAAAGTTGTAAGCTTCCTTTTTAGGTATTGCACACACACAAACACTTCCCTTATAGCCTCATGTAGTTTTTGAGAAAAGTTTTAAAGATCTTTGTTTTGATCTCGCATGTCTGAAATCCAATGTTTGAAAATAATGAAAACAGTGATGGTGTTTTTCACTATTTTTGTGGTAAATCTGCTAACCATTGTGCTTAAACTTTCCCATGTTTGTTATTTTATGTACATGTTGGGTCACACAAAGGGCAGATACTGGTCTTTGACAATTACTGATGTTGTCCATACATGCACTTTAACAGTTTATAAAGTACAAACTTTGTAGTCAGGTGTTCACTTGTGACAGTCTGTTCTAAAAACATTTAAGAGAAATATTAGTACAGGGCTGGGTATCATGCAAAATAGAACTAATTAATTTCAGTCATTGTGGAAATCTTCCCTCAAAAGTGTTTTGTTTGAAATGTTATAGTTTTTCAGAAATGAGTAAAGCAATTAGTTTTTATCTGGCAAGTCCAAAATCCAATGATTGGAAATAGTGAAAACATATACAACACGGTTTTTCATAATTTTTGTTTGACTCCGATGACAAATTTAGCTTAAACTTTCAAATGTTTGCTATTTTAAATGTATGTTGGGGTCACATAAAGTGTGGATACTTGTCTTTGACATCCACCATGACAATAAAATAATAAGTAATTTTGTTTCCCCTTACAAACTACTGATTTTCAGCTCGGACTGAACTTGCCCCGAGGTTCATGCGGGTACATCGTACACACAAACACAGATAAATAACTTGACTTAGTATTCCCCATGTGATATGATATGTACTCGGAGTTTTCATTTTGATGCACATTGCAACGCATCTACATCTGAATCCAATTGCTGTTCTCGCCTGGGGGGTAGAAATCTCTCTTACGTTGACTTTCGTGCAAAGTCGCTCCAGCATGCCTGGCTCGAGCGCAGCGCACAGGCTTCTGGGTCCTCTGTACTGTGTGAAATTTGTCACTTTATGGTCTGTAAGGTAATGGCATTATGTGCTGCAAATGAGCTAGTCTGCGGAAGGGGGTGATTTAAATGAATCCCCGAAAACATTTGAGTTCACAGTCTGAATGCGCCTGAAACCATGTATGCATTATGTTTATGACCCCTTATGTGTGGTTCATTCGGTAGACACTTTTGCCTTTAGGAAAATGTGTGGAAATGCAGACTGAAATAGTGTCCCTTCAAAATCACTGTTACTCAACATTTTTGTGTAATTACATTGATTTGGCTCATTCATTAAGACAAGCTTGCCCATTCATTAAGACAAGCTTGTTAATTTATATGGTATTCTGTATTGTATATTTTACCAAAAAGAATAACTTAAATTAGTAGATATTGACTTTTTTTATAGGCAAAGTATATCTTTGGTTTTTATAACTGTTTGATTATTTTTACCCTATATAAATGTAGACATATACACCTGTACAATAAAACTGACCTGTGAAAATCTCATTTTAAAAGGTGGTTGCGTTTTTTAAATATCTGGACCAATTATGTCCACGCAGGAAGAATAATCCGTAATAAGAATACACAATCTGAGAAGCCTGAAATGTTTTTGAATCCCTCTCTCTTAAACTATATTCCTTTGAAGGGTTTTTTGTTAATGTTATATTTATTAATATTATCAACAGCTGCAGTGCTCTTTACCAAGTTAGTTTTTATGGCAATTAAATTTTGGAGTAATTACCAAAGGTATACCCTCCCTTTAAACAGTAATTTTTATATTTAATGTTGTATTATTATTTTTTTCTTAATCAAAGTATCAGGTTACAATTCAATGCTGGTTCATGCAATTAAACTGGGCTGAAGAATAGACTCGCAACCTAATCTCTCCATTTGGCTGCTCGGGATGAACTTGATAGTTGAGTGCAGGTAGTTTATTGTTACTGCAAACACTCCGGTTGGCAACTTGAGAGGGAGACTAGTCTTCTTAAATGGCACTATCTCTGCTGGTTTGTGTGTACCTTGACAGGGATGAGGTTGCAAGTGGTCCTCCTCTGGCAAAACTAGCATCCAAGCTGATGTTATTAGTGTCCGATAACTCATTGGCACTAGTCTTCATTTTGGCCGGGTTGGAAATAAAGAGATATTATCGTTGTCTAAAACATTATTATAACAATAATATTAGCAGTGGCTTCTTATACACCACTCAAATTCGTCACTCGGTGACGCTCATGGCGCTGGAACATTATTATAATTAATCCTGCAGGGTATTTGGAGCTACGTTTTGAAGTACAATAAGACCTTTTTCCTTTACATAGCGCCACGTAATGGTTTACAAGGTGCTGTGGCGCAATATGCAGCCAATCAAACCAGGAACACCGAGGCGAACCCCTTCTCTTAATGATAATTATGTGCACTGCATTGGTTCTTGTACGTGCATTACACAACACAAGGGACCTGTGTCTTAAGAACACAAGTGTCATGGCCAGGACTCAAACCCACACTCTGCTGATCAGAAAAGGTCCACATGTAATCATGTATTGGTACTGCAATTATCTTAAGCGATGCATTCTCCCTGCCTGTTTTTCAGATGTTCATTGTTTATGTTTACAAAGTTTTCCTCTGCATTGACCAAAAATTCCATGCATATTTTTTCGATTATGCAGGATTTTTCCCAACTCTAAAATCCAACACCATATTTATGGTCACTTAACAACCAAACTGTTGGACTCAATATGGCATGCCCGATAATCCCATGTAAAACAGTTTAGATATTAATGCTAGTGTTGGTTTAACAGAATAAATAAAAAATGCAGTCAGGTTTTGGAGGGTTGGGGGTTAACGCACAAAACATTGGACGTTTCTTCGCATATATGCGCAAACACTTATTCAATAACACCTTGCATCTGAAGTACAGCAATTAATTAAACCCATGTATAACTGCGAGCCTAATATATGAGACATGATTGACGAGACACGGTCGTCCTCCGCACAGTAATATGTTACAAGAAATGTCTGTGGCGTCTTGGGGCATGTTTAAATTTTCTCTTTCCGCACATCGCCAGAAGACGCAGTCGTCTTTAAAGATAACAACTTAGGTCGGCGCCGAGCTATAAAAGATCCATTCGTGGATATTTTGTTTCACGGGTGCCGAGATTGTTTTCGTGTAAACGCTGATTTGAGAACTTGTTGGGAATCGAATTGAAAACAAAATATTTTTTGTTTTTCTTGGAACGTGTCCAACCTTCACTAGATCAAACCAGGAGAGGGTTTGTCATGCGTGTGTATTGATCTGAGGTCTGGTCTTGTAGGGTGTATGTGCATTGTTTCTGTTCTATACTGTCATTGACAGATAATTGGATTAAAATTAAAGGGAGTGCGTGCTCAATTGCTCCTGTCAGGACCTGGCTCAAGAACTGAAAGCACAATTCTATAGAGTGAGCAACAAATATTTGCTTAGTGATGTTCTGCTTAGCAAAACTAAACAGGAAGCCAGTCAAAGAGGGTATTTGAGTGTTTGGGTACTTTGGCTGGGAACCTTAGTCTACATGTAGTAAGCAAAATTGTTTTGTGCTTAAAGCTAGTTTGTGTCCTAAAAAAGCTCTAGGAAATTGTAGAGTTGCCTAAGCAGACAATAATGCTTAAAAGAAGGACAGTATTGGAAAAGGTGGAGTTGCATACTTGGCAAACTGGTGTTTCTTGAAATAGTGGAGAACATGGTAGTCGGCAAGTCAGCAAATTGGCTTTTGCAGTGACCCTCCCAAGAGATTGCCCTGCAATGCAATCCATCACTAATTTCAACATTTGTTTCCTCATTTCTCTATAAACTTACAAAATGACTTTTACTGGAGGAATACATTTTATATATGCACATTAATATATAAATATAAAGGTTTAAGTACGTTGGGAATTATTTTCTTGAACAACACAATGTTGTCAGTGGGTCTTTGATTTCAGAAAAATAGCATTTTAAGAAAATATTTTCACTTTCTGAGTCTTCTATTAAGTGAGCAATCATTGTGCGCAAACCTTTGAAAAGTTAGTTTCATTAAAAATTCATTGATACTAAAAAAGAAGTAATGAAAGAATCGTGATCATCAGCATTCCTTTCTAAAACCCTCACAATGAGTAAACGGGTTCACAGAAAATACAGGAAGTCATCGGACCTTTTTATAGTTTTAAGAGATAAAGATCAAAACACTCCCCACCCCCTTGACAAAAAATACTTGTTACCGGGTATTAAATGTACTTTACTTTAATGCATGATTGCTTGTGAATAAAAAAAACTTTGCATTTGTGAAAATAAAACGTATACGCATAAACACCCTCAAGCGAAGGACCTGTTTGGTTGCAACGCCCCTTTGGTATGTTGTCAGCTCCTGCAAACAAGCTTTTTTTAAAGGTTATGATGAGGGTTAATTTGGTAGTTTTTCAATGACTTTTTTATCTTAAGCCCCTTTCACACTACACTTTAATCCGGAGAATCACAGTGTTAAGGAAACAATTAACACTGAGATTCTTCGAAATAAGTGTAGCGTCCACACTACACTTTTCAGGGCTGAAAATTTTCCGGATTAACAAACCAAAAACTGGCTTAATCCGGGTAAAAATTAACCCTGTCCAGGACTAGGGTTAACCCACCAATCTCAGTGTTGGTATCGAACTGGGTTAACTTTTCTCTGGGTTAGATGGTTGTAGTGTGAAAGGAAACTCCCGATCAGTTTTAATCCGTGTAGAAGACTTTTTAAACGGATCACCAATTACACAGATCAAAGGTATTAGTAGTGTGAAAAAAGGCTTTAGTGTGTTGTTTAGGCCACACAAAAAAATACCAGTTGATCGTCCTGATTTTTCCAAAAAGAGGAGGATGAGGGCCTTTTCATTTATTTATTTTATTTTTTTTTCCAAGGTGGCTGCCAAGTATTTCAATTCAAACAGGCCGTTTACATCAAAAATTAAACAAAAATTATGTCAAGGGTGGATTAAAAATACAAACAAATAGGCCTATTGTCTTTTTTAGGAAAAATCGAAAATAAAAAATAATTAAAAAAAAGATGCGGCCTCAAAAAAGGATGCGGGCGGGGACGATCAACTGGTATTTTTTTTACTTGGCCTTATATGTCCAGGTATTACCTGGGTTAATTTAAGCTTATTTGTTTCCTAAAATAAGTTTTATAGTTTGGTTTCATCTACCAATCACAATTGGCACACCGATTTTTTGCACAATGGATTCTGGCAGAGTTTTGTCCTGCCTATACCTAACCAAATTACTGACCCCTGCTGATTGACACCCCCTCCAAGACATGTGGCATGGTCAAGCGCAGGATATCATGGCATATGAGCTGACCAGTGTTTACGAGTTAAGACAATGGAAATATTAAAATATGTCAGCATGTGCTGACAATGGCCAACACTACAGGGTTTTAAAGGGTGTTGTGAGTATACAATGGTATAAGATTGAAAATATAAGAGAGCTGCAGTTATTAAGTTTACTTATGAGGCATCCTTGGTTTCATGACCAGAAATATATAATAACAATAATAATAACTTAAAACTTAATGAACTATTGATTCATTGTGCCCTTCAGAACAGAATAATGATTATTATTTTTATTAACCGGTTCCCAAGCCTTATGAATTACCTCTCTTAATTTGTTTAAGTTCAGTATTGGGGGGGGGGGGGCACTTTAGGAAAGTGGACACTTTAGGAAAGTGTTGTTTGGTTTGGATGTCTACAGGCAGATTTACCCAAAACCAAAGTGCCATCATAATGTGTCCACCATATCTCAAAAAGGCTAAATTGGGTTTTGGGCTTTATGTGAGATTGCATTGATGCGCATGCATTTGCTAAATTTTGGGGTGTGTTTATAAACATTGTTTTGACAACATTCTGGTCTCAAGTATTCATTAAAAAGTGTATCGAGGAATCAAACGTAAACAGTCATTAATTACAGTCTGATGAATATTAATTACCAGTAACGAGCTTTCTCAAAGGGTAGAACAAACACATAGCTTCATTACACCCTGGAACCTTTTGCCCTGGGTGCGTTTGATAATGATATGTCAATATACTTACCAATGCAATGAATACTAATTAGCAGTAATTATCTTTTCAAAAGAAACAATAAAGAGCGTAGAAAGAACTTAAATTTGTATACATGTTCATGCCTGGTGTTTCATGGAGGCAATTGCCTCCATGGCCCCGGTTATTGCCTTGGTGCCCCTTGAAATGTTCCAGTAGAAATTTACATTTCTCTAATAGATGGTGCCCTTTATCACGGAAAAACTCCCTTGCCCTTAAAATGACAAAGTAGTATCAGGCCTGCATGTATGGCATCTTTCGTCAAAATATTATTCAGAAAAGAAGCGATGATAAACTAATCATTTATTTCATGTTATTAAATCATGCATCACATTGTTAATTAACAGCATTGAGCTGTTTCCGAAAAGCAAATGAGAACACAAATTCTTAAAATAGAAGTAGAAGTGTTTACAAATAGCAATAATAAATAAATATGAATTAGTGATGACAAGTTATCTCAAAAGCTCAAAAACGAACACAAATTTACCAACCTAGTACTTCCAAGTGTTTGTGTGACAATTATGAAGTTTATTTATAGACTCCTAAGTGCTTATGTGACACAATCCATTATCATGAAATTAATGTTAATTAACAGTGACAAGATTTCTTGAAAGAACAAAACACAAATTTGTTTTTATATTCATAGTATAGTGTTATACAGCACACATACATGTATCTCAATAAGGTACCCAAGGCATTTGAACAAACAGAAACATCTTAATACTTTTTAGAATTGTATTATGAGACCAATTTATGCAGCACCTTATAAGGGTTTACAATGTTATTTATGACTCTAGTGTTTATTTCACACCATCCATTACCAAGGATACTAATTAGCTGTGACAAGATTTCTTGAAAGACCAAAGAAAAAAAGAAATGTTTTTATTACATTGATGACTGATGTTTCTTGGACACAAGCCATTACCATAAAATGCCATGTTAATTAGCAGTGACAGGTTGTCTCTAAAGGTAAAACAAGGGCTTATAATTCAGGTGGAAATGCTAAGGGGGGGGGGGGGGGGGGGCTTCTGTGGTGGTCCTGTGAATAGTGAATACATTGGTTTACATACACTTGTCTGCCAGTGCCTGCCGTCCTGATGCATTGATTTACATCGATTTCCAATGCAGATGGCCCTATACAGTCAGTTCTTCTTACTTTGTATGTACACCCATGCACTACTCGTACTGTGACGCACAGTACTACATACAGCTGGGTGGTTTCTTTAGTACATGTATCTCTCTGTCGTAGAAAATGCAAAGAAGGAACACAAGAGGGAAACTGTTTAACTGAACAGCTGGGTTTTTAGGGGGTCTGAAACTGTACAGGGTTGAGGTTCAATATGCACCACCAGGACTGCCTTTAATTCATGTAAGGTAACTGCCATCTTTGCAGAAATACATACATGTAACATCTCTCAAGTCTTCCTGATATTTGTAAGAAACTTGACATCAAATAAGATGTACTACAAAAAAGAAAACGAACAACTCCAAATTTAAACAAAATGATTAAAGCCGGCTTCAAACTTTGTGGGATTGCAAAGTGTGAATGCGAAGTGTTTTTTTTATTTGCAAAGAACAATTTGCTCAAATTGCAATGAGCTCACCTCTTGCAAAGCATTTGTTTTGCATTTGCATGAAGTGTGAACCAAGCATATCAAACAGAGTATACAAATTGATCAACCCCCACCCTCCAAAGAACAAAACAACAGCAATAACAATATTTTTGTTTAACCATACACTGCCTTAATATTTTATTTTAACTGCCTCCTGCTACTGGGCAATCTCAGTGGTCTAGTGGTAAGACATCTGCTTTAGAATGGCAACGGTTGTGGGTTCGAATCCCACTCAAATAATATGCCTTAATAATATGCCTTAACAAATAATATGTTTTATACAGGACTCAGAATTACTGAGTAATACACTATTCTTTATTCTCAATGCAAAGTTAAAATCTATTAAACAATAATACCATACCAGTATGAATAATTATTACAAAGAGGTCTTCTGATGATGGCTACAGCACTCTTAAGTGATTAAAACGTTGACCGGAAAAACAACTGGCTTATTTCAGAATACCGCCTTCTTACAGTTGAGATGAATTTATTTTACAATTTTCCCAGTGATGTACCCTCCTTCAGATCA
Organism: Leptasterias polaris; assembly: GCA_037783415.1. Taxonomy (NCBI): domain Eukaryota; kingdom Metazoa; phylum Echinodermata; class Asteroidea; order Forcipulatida; family Asteriidae; genus Leptasterias; species Leptasterias polaris. Next base: position 3,682,348 of record JAZGTN010000093.1, on the reverse strand, counting down.
GGGTATCCTCCTTGTGAAGATTCAATTAAGTAGAGACAAGAGGAAGGGAAGGATGCGACCCTCCTCGCTCTATCTTAGAAGTGATATTGAATCCATCTTTGCATCTCACTCTAATAGTCACAGGTACTCGTCTATTCAACCTTCACCTACTTCTGTTAGAGGCTCCTTGCCGATGACAGGCACTCCTACGCCAGCTCTTGTTCCTTGGCGCCAGTTTTCCCAAAGATGGGCCGGAAACATTGGAGAACAATGAGTTTTTAAACCTTGCCTGTCTTGTTTATTAAATATAATTTCAGTGTAAAATAGTTCTGTCTTTAAGATGTGATGCCATAGCAATATAAAGAACTGAAGCCCAAACGTGAGTTGTTTTTGTCTTGGGGTGTTGTTTTTTTGTTTTTTTTAGCAGAGTCTCATTCCGGCCAGGCGAACCATTAATTAACTAATTTCTTGTTTACCTGGGAAACCTTTCAGTGAAACGCATTTTTCAAAGGCGCCCAGCAATTACAAAAATTCATTGATATAAAAATAGAAAAAGGTACCAGACAATACATACTTGTACAAAGATATTACAGAGAACATAACAAAATTAATGAACAAGGAAGCAAGGTTGATAAAATCAAAGCATGGCTTTTCTTTCATTTGGTCTGTGAAATGAATTAAGTTATGCAAATGGAATTAAGGCCAACAGTGAAAAAAGCTTAAAATTCTAGTTGTATTTAATAGAGTTGGTGTCTTTTTCTTCAGAATTCGCCTTCCTTGATTCATGACCTTCCTTTATTCATGACAAGTATAAAAACTAACAAAACTGTTTGATTGTTTTTAAGTGACCTGTGCATAATAATGATTAATTTGCTGCAGCTTTTGATAGGATTCCTTTCGAAGTAATATTGTTTGGAAAATGTTACACCCCAAAACATTTTATTTCTGAGGGTTAGTGGTGCACGTTCGCAAAAGCTGCGGCCGGAGATGCGGTTGGTACCCACTGTCACCATGCTAAACGTGGATGGATTTGACATTCTAGATGAATATACCACAACAGGGTTTATTTTCTCAGCAAGTGGACACTGAATTCAGCTGAAACTGTCACCTGCGACTTTTATTGTATTTTTCTTTATATTTTTGCCTATAAATCAGCATTACGTTGACAAATACCAATCTGTGACCCTACCTTTAAATCTTATGTTTTAGCTATTCTCAAAAATAAATCACAGCTGCTACTGTCATTTGTTTCAAGCCCTGAGGGTTCAGGATTCCAGGGACCAAATAAATGATGCATGTTTTCTAAAACACTTCAAGTCTAACATAAGAATTTTTAAAAAATATATATAAAAAACAATTTAGGTAAGAAGCTTTATTTTCAGCTGTAATTTTGCTCATGGCAGTTGCAGGGAATTAAGGGCCTTGGGGGAAATCTGAACCATTTTGCCTTTTACACCCTTCTTCCGGTCAGATGATGTGCAGTGCATCTAAATTATGGTACAACAGAAGACCTCCAGTAACAGAGAAGGTGTGGTATATTCAATCTTCTGGTCTGGATTCTTTTACCTACCCCTAGTCAATTTGCCACCTTTTAGTGACAAAATTTTTCGATGTGTTTTTGCCATGTCTTGTTATAGGTTTGTAGCAGACATCTACAAGAGCCCACTGATGCCCCTTGCCATTACCAAGCCGTATGTAGAGCTGTCCTCGCTGAAGTCCAAGAGCTCACCTCATTCCTTCAAGTCATTGCAACAAGTAACAAGGTAAATTTCAGAGATTTATCCACTAAAGCCCGGTTCATACTTCCTAAAAATGCTAATGTGAAGCAAATTTTGACGTCACAGCTTTGTTTTTGCTGCGAATGTTTCGCAGGAGTTGAGCGCATCTCAGCTCTTCCGAATTGTTCGTTGCGAATTTGTGACGTCAACACTCGTATCGTATTGGCATTGGCAGGAAATAGAACCAGATGTAGGGTTCTCTTGAATTGGCCGGATTTCATTAAGCATTCTGCTTACTTTAACTGCAAAACTGTAAGCAAAGCAAAAGGCAGGCCAACTTGCCAGATGATTGGCACGACAATGGAAATACAGTGGAACATGCACACAATGTGCTGTCAAATCTTCTTTTTTTTTTTGAGCATAAGCTAAAGTACATTTCTGCTTACGCACATCTTTCTGTTAACAGTAAGCACAAGTACGTTCCCACTGCGGTAGACAGCAGTAAAGGTGGCAAAGTGAGCAGTTTTGGGGTAGTGCGTTTGATGTAGGATCAGAAACATGTTTTCTGAAACATTTTTGTGACTTATACATTGAAAAACTGATACTCTGAAAAGAATAGTAGCAACTAAATTTTTTTTTAAATTAATTAACCTGTTAGCTTCAAAAAATCACTCAGGAAACCCATTTCTGAGGTGTGTGCTCTAGGCCTACGTGTCTGTAATGTGAGTAACTATGACATTACCATTTGCACAAATTTAGGGGGGAAAAGAAGAAAAAACAATAAAACTCCCATCATTGAGAGGTATTAACACAACAAACTTTTGGTCACTGCAGAGTTTACAAAGTCTACATGTAAATGACAACCTGACAGAAGAAGATGGGCACCTAGAAGACCTTCAGCCCAAGCAATGGGTAGGTATTGCCCCCCCCCCCCCCCCCCCCCCCACCCCCATGCACTCCTTTCACTTCCATGAAAACAACAATCATGTACTCTCCTGGAATTATTTTAAAAAAAACATAATCATCATTTGGAATTCACTACCTGTGTGTTACCTTCTTCCCAGCCTCTTACGATGTATCCCAATTCAAACGCAACGTGAATGGTTATCTTTCTACTTTTTGATGTCCACTTTTATCCCCTTTCACCCTTTTGAGCCCTCACCTTGAGCGAGCTGATGTGGGAGCTGATGTTTGATTGCCAGCTTCCCTAAAAAAAAAAACATTAGCAAAATTTGTCGTAAACATTTGACATTTCTCAAGGAAGATGAGCAGGTATTGTGATGGTGCAGTCTCTTTCAAGATGTTTTACATTTTGTTTGAACTCATCTACATCAGATGCTGTCTCACTTTAAAGGTTAATGGCTGTGATGAAATTCCATAATTTGTCTGGCATAATGTAACTGGGGCATTTTCCAGACAAGCCTTGATATTCTCCTCCTGCCTACATGTATACTGTCTATTTCTCCTTCAAGGAGAGCCTTTGTATGTCACAGGTTTCTCATAAACTGGATGTTTACTTCAGTCTGGTAAAAACAAAATAAGCTATCAAACGTTGGGGGAAAACTTTTGAGCATGTAGCAGTATTTCAGACATGATGATCCCATCGTTGCCGTTTCCCAGGTTGTATTGTAAGCATGGGTGTGATCCCGGACTATAACAGCAGTTTAGGGAATGGCTTCTGACTGGCACCCCCCTCCCTCTCCACCCTGAACAAAGATATTGACAGATTAGGGCTAGGTAGCTCTGTTTGTAGAGTTCCGGCATGTGATCCAGAGGTCCCAGGTTCAATTCCCATTCTAGCGAATTTTTCTTCATTCACCCAAAAATGATTTGAATTGTACCCAGTCAATTTCCCTTTGTTGTATCACTTTAACAAAATTACAAAAGTGAACTCTAATCTTTGAAAACCATTAAGTTATATTTTCGATCATTACCGTTCTTACCTTTAAAACCAACATTAAGAGAATATCCCTTTCTTCCCTTAAGAAAGCTGCTTCTAAAATTCTTGATTTATTGTTTATCCCTTTTTTGACGTTCCACACAGGCCAGGATTTGGATGCAGGTCCTCCAGGAGCTCAGACGAGGTGTGAAACTCAAAGAAGCCGGGGAGACTCGCCAGCGATATCGAATCCCCTTTGAGTACGAGCTTACACCTTATGAAATCCTCATGGACGATATACGATCCCGTAAATTCACGCTCAAGGAAGTCTTGGTAATTCACTTTTACATTCAGGCTGTGAACTTCTCAAGGGGAAATTGCCACGGGAGAAATTTTTCTGAAAAGTGTCTCGGCAACCCAACTTGGACACTTTTGGCCTTAAGCAGAAACTTGTTACTAGTCACAGTAACATTGTAAAAAGTTGTAGTGTCAACCACTGTTCTGCAACAAATTTTCTTGGGAATCTATACTTGATAGTTATATGAAATTGGGCCCAGCAGGATGGATCAAACGCACATACATATTGTGAAAACGCAAAATGGCAAATCTAGTGATTGTTCCGTCATGCAGTGTAATTACTAAACCATCACGTGTTGGTCCTGAAACTTGCTGAAAATGTTAACTGAAATGAGTATGTCAAGAGTTTTTACAAAGAATTATTGACATGAGTTGGGACAAAGAGTCACATTTTATTCAATATTTGCTGAGATTTGCTGCTTTTCATGATATTGCCCACAAGAAAATGCCCTTGTAGATTGTATCTTGTGGTCATAGAATAAACTTGGAAGAAATTTTTCAAGACTGAAGTTCAAGGTCTGAGTATTATAGCTTGTTGTCTATACATAGATGTGTGTTTGTTTCTTTTGTTTGATTTTTTATAGAGTGAGTGCACACCATTGGTTGTATAACAAGAAAAGGGTTTTATCAAATAATCAGTAACACAAATTCCATAAGATAATGTTAAAATATCACTTCCTCTCATTATTGGAAAGTGAAAGTTGATCTACTGCGTACTTTTGCAATTTTTTCTTCTGAATGCTTGAAAAAACTTGGAATGAATCAGCTGACTACAATTTCTTGACCCCCCCCCCAAAAAAACCAGTAGAAAACAGTAGAAAACAGTAGAAGTAGAAAACAAGGACAAAGTTTCTAAGAATTCCTTTTAGAGAAGCACAAACAAATTCTATTGCAACAGAAACAGGTTACCAGCCAAGATATCATGTGAGGTTATCTGTGTTATGGCTGGTAGTACCCTGTTTATATGAAACCCTGGCAAATGAAATTTGCTGTGCAATATTTTCTGTTCTGAAAGCTTGTTGAAATTGAACCATCGTTAAAGATGACATATTAAAATAAAATAAAAGTATTCTGTGCACATTTTTGTCAATGGACACCCGAGGCGCACAAAAGAAAAGAAAAAATGACAAAAAGCATTAGAGGCAGCCAACAGGTGCCAATGCTTAATCTTAGGCTGTACCCTGGATGAACTCTCATCGCAAATGCCTTGTCAAAAAAAAAATAAAAAAAAAACTATTGTACAAATTAATAAAATGTAAAAAAAATATGATTCAAAGGATAATTTTGCACAGTATTTCTCGATGAACTCGCTTCAATTGGCTTTTCAATAAAAATAAAAATAAAAATTCATGAACAAAAAATCTTTTATAAACTGATTATTCTGGTTCTTAACGGTAATATGCGCCATCTTGTTGAGACAGATTTTGAATACTTGTTGCCATCTGCGAATCAGCACTCAAAACTTCATACCTGCATCTGAATGGTGATTTGAAGTTTGAGTGCCAAGTCGCAGACGGCAATGATTGTTCAAAATAAACAAATCTTCCCCTGAAATTGCTTAATCCAGTTCTGTAAACAGACATTCTCACCAATGGTGTGCATCTCGTTGTGCTTTGCTTAAAGTATTTTTTAATTTCATTGCTGTCAGGTTGTAGTATTGGTTTGATGTAAATGTAGTTGTCCAATTGGTGTCTGTTGTGATTTTTTTTTTCTAAGATCTTAATTTGTACATACATGTACAGTGAAAACGAAGTCAGAAATTTGTGCACGCTTTACATGAATTAGTTCCAGAACCGGTTCTCTGCCAAAATTGTCCCCAGAACTGCACACAATTTCTCTGCAAAGTTCACACATTCTTTTATTTCCCTTCGGTTTTAATTCAAGAATGATAGCTCAGTTGGTAGAACGCCAGCACGTTAATCCCCAGGTGGTTGGTTCAAATCCAGCTTTAGTCAATATTCTTTGTTCAACCCCAAATTATAAAAAATGTACTCAGTCAGTTTCCCTTGTGGCTTATAATTTACATAAGATCTGGTAATCTAATGTAAAAAGATGATTTGGAAATTGAAATTAGTAAACGGTCTGCAGTGCAACACCATGTACATAAAAAACAGAGCATACTGATTATAAAAATTGAAGTTGTTACTAAACCGATTCTTCAGAACTACAACTACATAGAGAGATTTTTCATGTACATGGGCTATAATTTGGGGGGAAATTCCACATAACTGCAGGGCTTGTTGCTACAAATATTTACTTGGCCAGAATTATTTTTACAAGACCAGAATTGAAATGAGAAAAAAAAAACATGTCAGTTTAGCAATTGAACTGTTTTAATGCTCTACACAAATATTGATTCACTTGTATTCTTCAATACTCAACAGAACTGAAAGAGATTATCAGACAGAAAGTCAACATTTGAACAAAAAACACAAGATGGCCGGACTTGTCCAGTCATGAGTTTACTGGCAAAATGCAAAAAATCACTGACGTGAGAATAATATGCAAGAGAAACATTTATTACATATTACATCTGAAGAAAATTCTCCTGAATTCTCTAAAGTTATCCTGTTCAAATTATTTGATAACATGCTAGATGTTGATTATATATGTCAGTATGTCTCGAAACTGGAAATTTGGGGGCTGCTAATACTTGATGACAGAGGGGGATACATGTAGCTTATTTAACATTGATTAATACACTGACATCGACTACACGGGCTAATGTCATTTAACAATGAAGTTAACTGAAAACAAATGGTGAATTTAGGTGGTTATGGAGGGGAATTTACAATTTGTCAATCTCAATTGCTTACTTGAGTTCTCAGAACTGTTTTTTTGTTTTTCTTTTTTCTTTTTTCCAAAGTGTTTTGAAGAAAACTCTGTTTTTGAACCCAATACATGTGTATGTTTTGCCTGGTAAGCAGTTAGGCATATAATAACTGCACAAAGTTTTGTGTGCTTTGCAGTATTCCTCTTTTTGTGGGATTGCATGCCTGCAAAACAAGTAACTCTTTACAAAATGTGTTCATGAAGACATTGCGACTCATTTCAGTTAGCTCCTAGTGATTTATTTATCGTTTCTGGAAAACTTAGTGAATTTCTTTGAATTTATTGGCATGAAAGTTCTGTTCCAAAACAAGTGAGATTAGTACACATTATTTGTGTTTTAATTGACTCCATTGTGTTTGAGCACTGTATACTCAGTACTTTCCTAAGTCCTATGCAAAAAAGGAAAAGAAAAACGTCCACAGGTATATTAGTTGGGTGGGATTCGAACCCACGACCTTTGCCAGTCTAGAGCAGATGTCTTACCACTAGACCGCTGAGCTTTGTTTTTGCTGGTTGTTTGTTTGTTTTTTTCATCTACACAAAGCACTTGAAAATACAGTAAATAACAACAGCAGGTGCTGCAACGATTTTTAATCAGGCATATGATTTCTCAGGATTGTCACAAAACCTCAAACCTTCTTGTAACAAGTAAATCAGTCACTAAAGGCAGAAATAGTCATCAACATTGCGTCTAAATCTGGTGATGCACAGGTCTGTAAACCTCCTCCTGAAATTGTAAATATTTGGGGCGAACTGGGTCTAAAATAACCGAGGTCCGCAAGCAACTTTTCAGGAATGTTCTCATTCGTCAAATCTCAGCCCTGTTTTAACAGATGTTAAAACTGCTTGGGGATAAAGTGTATCTTAGTACACCTTTAATATTGCATTCTTCTACAGACAACCAACCAATCTGCGTCATTAGATTGTTGACTGAGCACTTAACGGACTATAGTGAGAGCAGACTGCTTCTAGGTGTAGTCTACAGAGACAAATCAAATTTGTCAGTACTTCAGAAAGCATCCGTTGTAACCTTTACATTCTGCTCCTTTCAGTTAGTGTTTCTAATGGATTTTTAAAAGACCCAGTCTGGAGATGGTAATTGAACCGCATTTCTCTTGCGGTTGCCTGGTCAAAGATTTGCAAAATGGAACATAGTGTGGCAGCAGACTTAACGGATAATTCTTCAAGTGTTAATTTTGAGCTTATAAGCAGCTTTTTACAACAACAACAAAAACGTAACAGCTTGTTTCCCTATTGCGCCAAGTTGTATTTTGATGTTTGTGCAAGAAAGGTAACAAATTAATATAAACAAAATTTGCTTCCACACAGCATGGAGGCTTCACTCCAATGGTCCAAACACTTTTCGGAATGTTCGCCATTTTTGTTCAGTGTCATCAAATAATGTAAAGCAAAACCGACCAACCAAGACATTGTGTCAGAGACAAAGAATGTTCTTAACATACCAAATTTAAACAAATACATAGACTTGTAGGCTAGTCCTTTAAGCATAGCAACTTTTTTCTTCCTGCCTACATGTAGCAGCTCAGTAAACCTAGTTGCTTTTTTTCCTTTTTCATCACTACTTCCCATTTTTTATTTTGCCGTAGGTGAATGGTGACATACCCCCTAGGGTGAAGAAGGAGGCACATGATGTCATACTGGACTTCATCCGGTCCAGACCACCCCTCAAACCAGTAATGAACCCTTCTTTAATTTGCATTGATCGTGATGCTGTAATAGGCAATGCCAAATTTATGAAAAGTGAATCGCACTCTGGGTTTTTTCTCTAGCTTAAAAATAAATTGTAAAAGTGTAGGTTTGAAAAGAAAAAACAATTATTTTGTTTTTCTCATTTTGGGAAGGGTCTTTTTATTGTACTTTTTGGAAAGGATTCTTCAATGAAAACAAAATTGTAAAAGTTTTTTAACAAACCGTGGACTTTTTGTTTGGTCCAATGAGGAATGTTTAAGGTTTCTTAAAGTTAAGTTAACCACAAAATCCATAATGTTTGTTCATCTTCCAGCATGTAAATTTTAATATCAACACTGCTAAGTTAGTGGATTTCATTCGAAAGGAAACATGATTTCCATAAAATGATATCAGTCATGCATTGCAGTGCAGTGTGATGTTAACAGGACATTGCACATTCCCCATAATGTGCTCCCTTCATGTTGCAATTATTTTATTTATATTTTGTTTGACGTGCATGTGCTTAATCATTCGACATAAACTAACAATACTAACGGGTGTAAAGGTTTTGTCTTGTTGTGCCTTGTTGTCTATCACTATGCTGTATTTTTAATTTCATGTGAAAAGCTGTCTTCACTTTAAATGTCATTGTAATGAGAAATCAATTTGATTATTTTTGTTGTTCTTTTTTGAACAATTCCTTGAAAACAGTGCTTTATAGGAACAGTTTGCTTCATTCTGGAAGCTTACAGCTGCCCTCGAAGCCAATTTGCAGAGAACTGCTAAGCCTACCACTTAGAGTTTTGCTTAGCTAAATTAAAGTCACCGGCCAAAATATTGTGTGATGTGCGCTATTTCTGGTTGGTTCCCTGCACAATTGTTTGCACAGCAACTGAATTTGCCTTTGGAAGTTTTTAAAAATCCATCCGACTCTTCTTAGACAAATACTGAAAGAACCAGAATCGGGGGGAGATCTAGGGTGCCCTCACCCAACCCCAAAGAGGAGGGCAGGGAAAAAAAAGGATAAAAGCAGGGTCCAATTTCTGAAATGTTGTGCTTATAGGTTGCCCTGTTAAGCACACAATTCTATGGGCCGTAAGCACAGAACTCCACGGAAAGCAGAGCCATGAAATTGGGCCCAAATAAAATATTTTGTTACAAGAAACTAGCAGTTTACTATACTCCTAATCAAAACTAACAATGTTGCTACACAAGCTAACAAGACAACTACACTAACTAAACTCGCTCTTAATCCAGAGGTTGATTAAAGACAACAATGAGATTGATCTGAGAATGTGTACCAATCTTAATTGCTAAGCAAAGTTGATGTCGTAATACATACTATAACTTTGGCAGATTAACTCCTCTGCTTACTGTCAAAACATTGCTCATGAAACTTGGAATTATTTGACTAGAAAAGTTTTAAACAATTAAAACACTCATATGTCTCACCATTCAATAAAAATATTTAAAAAAAAACAAATTCTATTAATCTTTATTGTATCCCCAAAAGGATAGTTAAAATGCTCACATACATTGGTTTTAAATGATGATAGATAAACTATGTCAGCCTGCAATATGACTAACATTTGGTGAATGCACCTACAAAGTACACAGTCAACCCTCCTACTGTCTGACCATCATCCATGGTTTTGAATGATCGATGAACTATAATATGCCAACCTGCAGTATGATATCATGTGTAAAATACAGTTGGTTCCGTATGCATAAATGTGCCACCAAACAAAGCAATTGAATAGTTTGGCTGGTAAACTTGCTGGAAAATGTTTCCAATGGTAGATTTTTTTTAAATTAAATAAAACATTTTCCTCTACAATGCAAATGTAATTTTTGGGTTTTCCCCTTCAAATGCACCCTTTTGTTGGTTTTATAAAGGACAAAAATAATCACATTTGGTTTGCTGTGTGTCACTTTGAGAGCTCCCACTGCTAAAAATGGTATTCAAACAAATCTTGTTTCAAGAAAACTTTTCTGGTGTCACTCCCAAAAGTCTTATAGGGAGTGACACAATAATATTTTTCTTGAAATATCATTTTAGCTATAACTGTGTGAATAACAAATTTAGCAGTATCTAAATTTCCAGTATGTTTTGGGGGTTGTTTCGTGACTAAATGGGGTGTAATTTTCTTTGCAGGTACAAAACAAATGTCGTCTCCCGTTACGTAAGCAGAGTGCCTATGAGAGACTGATGGATGACATTAGAGCACAGCCTGAGTTAGCCCCTGCCTCAAAGCGAGTCATACCTGGTAAGTAAAATCTCCCCTCACCCCACTTCTGATATTTGACTATGGTCCCGGCCCCGGAGAGAGATGGGCACTTGTGTTTCCCTGCCCCTTGATCATCGAGCAAGCACACCATGTCACACACAGTAATACACAACAGATTGATGACATTTTGTTCCCTGCCCATCTTTAAATATTTTGTTTATATGCATTGCATGGCGGAGTTTAGAGATCTTTTTGGCTGCTTTTGTTGTAAATAGAATAAACCGAGGCCAAAGAAATTAACAGCTCATTGCAGTCCTCCAGCTTAAAAAAACCCCATAACTTTAAATTATCTTTGTATTTAGACAAAAAATGAATAAGTGTTTATTAATGTTTTACTTTATATAACCATTGCAGGCATAGTTGTCTAATTGTGGTTTTACACACAAAAAACAAGCCAAAATATTGAACATACAGACAATTTTACATGATGTATTTATAATTGAATTTTTTTGTGTGTAGAGCGTAAACCGAAGCCTAAGAAGAAAAAAGCAAAGCCAAAGATCCGAACTAGACTCCGACACCAGAGTACCAGTGAAGGCAGCTGTGCCTCTAGTGTGGATTCTGAAGATCTTGACTTCTTTGAAGCTTCTCCTGAGCTTCCTAGGAAAGTTCTGCGGGCAGAGATCACGCTGGATTGGTCGGATGAGGTGGGTGTCGGCATTAAGACATTATTATTATTTACCCCTGATGATGAAACCACGGATGCCTTATAAGTGAACTTAATCACTGTAGCTCGCAAGCCTGAGGAAACCTGGAAACAAGGGTGCTTGCTATGTGAACCAGAATCACCAGGGTTAACCCCAACTCTTTCATGATAAGTATTCTAGGTTCTTTTAGGTGCACTACCAATACTAGTACATAGGACTATGGCTTTATGCCCCATCTGAAGGACATTGTTGAAATTAACATATACAAGTATGTTGCTAGCTTGGTCTGACAAGTAACAAGACAACATGAAGCTACAGTATTTATATCACACATCAATATATGGAAAAACCAGTATTCAAATCTGTGGTCTAGTGGTTAATTGGTACCCGCTCTACAATGGGTTTGAATCCCATCCGAGTAGTATACCGGGGATTTTGTTTCCCTCCAGGGCTCGGAAAGCACTGAGTATACAGTGCGTATCACACATCAGTATATAGTCAAACCAAAATGTTACAACTTGAGGTTGTTGGTCCCCAGCCTGCAGTGCACCATCTGCCTCCCCTGCCACCTTCTCAAAACCTCGACCTCTTTTTAAAGCCCTTATTTGTAGCACAAATGTGCTGTTGACAAAGTATATTTCAGGTACAACTGTAGAAGTGTTGGCTTTGAGAAGAAACGGTGTGGTTTTAACGTTTTTGTATGCTCTGTTTGTCTTCAGGAGAATGACTGTCTCCTGATGAAGACGGGCAGTATATACTGTTTGAAACATCGAGACCACACCGGTTTTTCCCAGAACCAACAATTCTCAAAACGAGTTTTATACATGGTTGTACCCGCAAGTTTACTACTATAGTATTTGTTGTCACACCATACAAAGCTTCAAACACCACTTAAATATCTTTCATTAAAAACAGGACGATGCTACTGAATCGGAGACTAGCCAACTAACCCTAACACCGAGGACTGATACAGAACTGACACCACAAGCAAGAAGGAGTCAACTTCAGCCTTTTCGGAGACTAGCAACCATCAACGCTCCAAGCTTTGACAGTAAGCTTTCAGTATTGTGTCATACAAAACGTTACTCCTGTCTTTAAAAAAACTGCAACAGCTGATTTTGGTTGTTCCAAACAAATTTAAGGAAACTGTGTTTACATGCTAAGAAATTTGTATAGTTTTTCACTCTTTTCTCCTGACTCACACCACTGATAAAGCCCAAATTTTCACAGGTTTGTTATTTCATGTTTATGTTTGATCACACAAAACATGAGCACTGTCTGTGACTGATCATGTAAATATAATACCTTTAAAGACAGGTTGTCAAGTTTATGAAAAATGAGACCCATTTACGTTATAAGGGTTTACCATACTCCATCCACAGGCAACCTCAATCCTCCACTATCCCCCACTCTAACGCAAAAAATGGTTGGACTTGGATAAGATTGGTATACCTGACCCAGTGGAAAGCAATTGTTATTTAGGCCTAAAGTCCTCAATCCTCCGCAATCAGAGAACTTCATAAAGAGGAGGCTGGGGGATTTTGAAGGCTTATTGAGTGCATACAAAAGATGACTTCTTTTCCTAATTATCCCCTCTGTCCTCTTCTTAAAGCGATGATGTCTCCAGAGTCCTCAGTAACTCCCACCAACGAGGATGTTGCCAGACAGAGTGATGTGGAAGATGAGACCAACGATGAGGTGTTACCAAGGCAAGAGAGTCCAAGACGTCACAGTGTAGCAATCTGTCAAACATCTGACTTTCATTCCAGCCATCCGGTAAGATATTATACGTCTCAGACTTCAAAAAAAGAGTTGCTAGGATTGTTGTGGATGATTTTGATTATGTCAACTCTCGAGGTGAAGACATCATTAGGAAACTTTCTTGGCAGACCTTTGACAAGAGAAGTGATTTTTACTTAGCCTGTATTATGTACAAATGTATTCATGGGCTAGCACCTGATCGTCTTTGTGACAACATTGAAATGTATTTTGATAGGCACGGCTTCAATACAAGGAACGCCGATTCTCTCAATGTTGTTGTTACTAAGCCAAATGTTGAATGCTTTAAACAATCCCTCTGTTATGCTGGTGCTATTGTTTGGAATCAAGTACCTGCTCCTGTCCAGAATGCTTCCGATATTGGTAGCTTCAAAAACATGTATAAGAAGATGTATTTTATGTTGTGTTTTTTTATATGTTTATAGTTTTTTTGTTAAGTGTTCCTTTCTATATTCCACTTGAGTGTTTTCCCTCGTTTGTAATTTTTGCTAGTGCTTTGCTTGTTTCTAGATTTTAATTGTTCTTTATTAACTGGACCATGATGTAATACAGTCTCTAAGCTGATTTATGTATCCTGTATAAATATGTTGTCATATATAAATTAATAAACACTTGCACAAGAAGTATGCATTTGTGCCAGCTGTGTTTTAAGACAGTGGATTTGAAAGGTAGAGTCATTGAGTGTTTTTTTCTCCAGGGACAGGGTTTTCTGAAAACTTTCCTCCACGGCTGACCATTTGTTTATTGTGCACACAGGAGCGGTACATCCCACCAGAGTGCTTAGCGCTGACCGTGGATGAGGTCATTCACATTAGAAGTGTCCTGGTCAAGGCTGAGATAGAGAATCTAAGAGTCACTCCCAAAATCTACAATGGTGTGCTTAAAGAAAAGGTGAGTTGCTAGACTAATTCACCAGTGCCCAATTTCATAGAGCTTTTTTAAGCGCAAAAAGTAATAAGCACAAAACAATTTTGCTTACGGGAATAATGAGCAAAACTTCAGGCCATTAACTATTTTTTGCATTTACACCATAGGTCCTTTTGGTTTGTAAGCAGTTTGCAACGGCTAATTCTATTTTCTCAAATGATGTTCCTAATCAGTTATTTATTTCTTCCGATTACAGATATGCTTCTCCTGCAAGAAGAAGTTTGCACTCTTCAAACGCAAGAGTAGATGTAAGCTATGCAAAAGGTAAACATGCCCCTCTGTAACCCGGCGAGAATTTAATGATAATAATAATAATAATAATATGGATTTATATCGCGCTTTATCACACCCAAGGGCGTCTCAAAGCGCTTCTTAACATTATTACCCCTGGTCACTGGGCCATTTATTTCATTCCTTAAACCATCTCAGCTCCCTGGGGAGTATACAGCCTGTGCTGCAATATATGCGCTACTAAGCTAAATCAATCACAAGAACCATCTCTGCCCTCACAGGTACCCATTTTACCCCTGGGTGGAGAGAAGCAATTATAGTTAAGTGTCTTGCTCAGGGACACAAGTGTCACGACCGGGACTCGAACCCACACTCTGCTGAACAGAAACACAAGAGCTTGAGTTCAGTGCTCTTAACCACTCGGCCACGACACTCCATTGATGTCAAATTACACTTCTCATCTGAAGGGAGTAGCTCTGTTACTGACAGTCAAACGGAGAACGTGATGTTTGCGCCGATCAAAAACTTATTTTTACGTCTTCTTGAAGTTCTTTTCTCTTATTTTATGAGGGTCTGCAGATATCTATCAGTAAAAAAAATATGTATTTCGAAGAGAAAAAAATAGTTCAAGAGGCTAGTTTTTGTTGTTTTTTAAAAGTTTTGTTTACAGTGTATGACCCTAGGGATTTGTAAGCAAATGCATTGGGGTGACGTGTACTGCTGAAAAGGCTGAACAAAGTTTCTCAGACAGCTGAAACTTTGTTTGGGTTGATATGAGAATGGACTGTACAGAAAATTTAAATATTTGATTGGAAGTGTCATTATATTGTGGGGTCAGCTAAAGCTGGTTGTCTACCAGGGATAAGTGATGTTCGTTCTCAGAGGGCAACTTATTCTGAAAAGGTGGGGTTTTTTGCAGATAGTAAAGCCCTTTCTGAATCCAGCTTTGGCTACAGCTATGGATGCAAGGACAGCAATGAAGAATAGGATTTGATTTTTTTTCGTTAGCCATAGCCAGTGAATGGCTTCCTTGGCCAAGTGCCCATTTTCATAAAGCATCTATTGGCCAACAAATTTGTCAAGCACAGAATTCTTGCAAACCTGCTGCCGATTTCACGAAACTGTACGCAACTGTGTAAGTCCACATGGGCAACATTCATATTGTAAGTTGTGCACCACTCGCACAGTAAATGTTGCACAAGTGGACTTATGTACTTGTGTAAAGTTTCATGGAATCAGCTGCCGAACAGGAAACAGTATGTCTTTGCGTAGCATTATATTTTGGCTGGTTACCTTATTCTGGTAAGCATAATTGTGATGTGCTTACAGCTACTTTTTGTAGTTAATATGTTAATTGGTTATAACAAAAAAATGTGTACTAGAAACATTTTCTTTTTAGCACCAAAATTGAATTCTTTGAAAATTACCTTTACTTAAAAACAAAAAGTTTATTAAATAAGAGGCCTAGTTATTATTCCTGAATTTCTATATGTTTTTTTGTTTTTCTGCTTTTGTAATTTTGTTAATACTAATTTGGGGTGAACAATGAAAAGTTAAGCAGGATTTGAACCTGTGACCTCCAGTTTTTCATGCCGGTGCTCTCTCTTTTTGAAAATAATATTCTAATATCTTTTAATTAAATTTGATAATGTGTGCTTGAAGAGTGACTCTACATCCAGGTGCTTGTTTTTAAGAAAAGTCATTTTCTGTGAGATGAGATTTCTGCTATAAGATGTTTTTTTGATATGTATTATTTATTTCTAGTTAGGGTAATTAATTGTTGTAATCATAGACAAGGCTCTAGGCTGAGGAGTTGTTTTAAAGTGCCATTACCTCTGATCTAGGACTAGTTATTTTGATCATATGGCTTATCCTAATTCATTCCGATTATGATGATTTCTCTGATAAGATTATAATGCTCAGATGGTGATTTCTTTGATTTCTGTGATTTCTGTCCGACAGACTAATCTGTATGATCTGTTGCAAGAAGATGTTTCTCCCGCAAGGTCACTTTCTTCAGATCCCAATCGAGGCACTGAGTCCCACCAGCCCCAGGAAGAGCAGCCCCATCACCTACAGAGGGCGATTTGCTCATGCCTTCAAAAGGTAGGCTTAGACTGTTGGACAAATGCTTAGTGCATGATTTTAAGACTGTTTCAGGATGCACCTGTAAGGATTTTTCAAAATGTTGATAATATTTCCAGCCTCAAAAATTGCACAAGAAATCAAACCTCAAAATTAAACATTTGGGCACATTTTAAATGTTTTGTCAGAAAATTATTATATTATATCATCTTGATGCAAACTATAACATCTATTAAATTGCTACTATTTACAGGAATCAAAGTTTGCAAGCTTGGTGTTCTAGTTGTTAAAATAACTGCTCTAGAATGCCACCCAAGTAGAATGCCTTTGGATTTTTTTTCTCCTCCGCAGTACTTGGGAAAGCACTGAGTATGCAGTGCTTATTACACATCAGTGTATGGGTATAACTATAAAATATTGTTTCTTTATCCGGATGCAAATTATTGCATAAAACATCAGTATTAATTGTTCCTTTTATGTAGTTTGATATTTGCATTCCTTTCAGCCATTCTGAGCCTCCGACACCATCGGTCAGCCCCGATGGTTCCCCCCGCCTCTGGCGGCGTGAAAGACAAACCAACAGGCCCAAGGAAGAGCTAGAAAACGTCTGCTGCGAGTGCAAAGACTTCCTACGCGAAGCGGTCAGGTCGAGCCAACAGGCCAGCAGGGTCAACGGCCTGGGTCACCAGGGGTCAGAGTTCACATTAAACTCGCCGCCGAGGCTACGCAAGCAGAATAGTCATGATAGTGAAAAGAGCGAGCACAGTGTCAGAAGTGAGCGCAGCGTGGAAAGTCGAGGTAGTGCAGAAAGCCAACACATGTGTGACGACACATAATAATAAAACTAAGTCCATGTGTATATTATATAATATCTATATTTTTAAAGATACCATACAGCATTTGTAACATTGGTCAAATTTGGTTAAGCTGTCAAGCAGAAACACAATTCTCAGCACAAAAATAAGCAGGGCACCGGTCACACAATGATTCTTAATGGTATTTTGGCCAGTAACCTGTTTCTTGCTAATCTAATCAAGATATTTTCTGTGCCATACAGGCATATTTTTGTGATTGACAGCTTCATGAAGTGTGGACCCTGATTCTTAGAATGTATACCCCCTTTCGTTGAAGACTTACATTTCTCTATCATATCTCATACATCTAAATGCGTTAAAGGGTACACAATTTTCAATCTTTTTTGTCTCAAGCAGAGAAAAAATACTTATTCTAGTTAGTTGAACATTTGGCTTGAAGCTCGCATTTGTTCACATTCAGTATACATACTTAGCACGCGTGTGTCAAAATGCAAGTATTTTGAACGCAACCCACTTTAAATGAGTCATGTTTTTACATTGTCACCCTAAACTGTATACAGTTACAGACATAACACAAGATCAAAGAATAACTTTTGGGGACCAGTTTACTCTATGACTTGATACCTTTTTTGAATAGCGAGGTTGAGTGCCCCCTGTCCATGCCAATGTGAGGCTGCCCATCCACCTCTCTACTTTCAGTGACAACCTCGCCCATTTATGCCAACACCCCGGCCCAATTTCATAGGGCTGCTTAAGCACAAAAGTAGCTTGGCACAAAATAAATGCTGACCAGAATGTGGTTACCAGCCCAAGCACTTATGTCACATGTACAATATATCACTGGTGTCCTGCTCCTTTTTGCTTTTTGTTTAATTTTAAGCAATATTTTCTGCTGAAGCAGCTGGGCCCTGGCTGGGAAGATATGCCAGAAATGAAGCCAATCAGCATCCTATGTCAGTGTCTCCCTTCCAGGGGTTAGTGATGAATTCAAGTTGGGATCCAATGGGGAACGAGGTTAGCTGTGGGATTCTGTAGAAAAGGCGCCTGCCAAAAATATGTCAAGGGAGTTTAGATTTATAGAAGGGATTTTCTTTTCAAAATTACCAATGCTATACTTAAGATTCAGTGTCAGCTACTTATTTGTCCATAAAGTCCATATTGGATTTGTCACTTTAACTTTGTACTATCTATTCACTGTATATTAAAATGTGTATTATTCTGGTGACTTTGGTGACATCCAGAAATGAATAGTGGACGTTTTTGTTTTTTCTGGTTCATCGCTCTGTCTTCCTCTTCAGTATAAATGCAACTGTTATGTTTTCAATATTTTCCAACGTACGGTAGGGTCTCCTTTTCTTTTGAGCCATTGAAAAAGAACTTGCAGTCTTGTTCCCCCATTGTAAGATAGAAATACTTTGCTAAGTTGGATTTGGATTTGGGATATTCCAATGATGACCAGAGGCCAAATTTCATAGAGCTGTTTAAGCATCAAAAGTAGCTAAGCTTTAAAAAAAATGCTTACCTGAATAAGGTAAACAGCTGAAATACCTTGTCACATGTTAAATCAGTGACTGGTATCCTGCCTTTTTACGCTTTAGCTGAAAACTGTTAAACAATATTTTCCGCTTGAGCAGCTTTGTAAAATTGGGGCCAGTGTGTGAACTGTGCAGGAATAACTTACTCAGTAAGTGGTCTGTATTTGTAATCTTCTATTCCAGCATCTGAGTCAAATATTAATAGATGTTAATGGGTATATGTACTATAGTTGTAGAAAGTATATGTGTATAAAATTGCAATAAGAGATGTATCATATCATGTGATAAAAGTGTACATTTCTCTAATGGCCAACTTCCACAGGGCTGCTTACACTAAAGTAGATGTTTACCACAGATCATTTTGGCTAAGCAGAATCATATAACTAGTAATGTTATGTCATGTAGCTTAAGATTTTGTAATGGAAAGGGAGGGTATACCATTGGTAATTACTCCAAACATTTATGACCATAAAAACTAACTTGGTAAAGAACAGTGGAGAGCTGTTCATACTAAACAAATCGTTAGAAACGACACCCTTTGAACTAATGTAGTTTTTGAGAAAGAGGTAAATTTTCACCCAAAAAGTTCGAATATATGAAAGGCTTCAGTCATGAAGCCCTTCTCAGGAACATGAAAGCGCACAGTTCAATGCAACAATGGTAGTTTTTTTCGTTCATTAATTTCTTGCAGCTTCGATGACCAATTGAGCCCAACTTTTCACAGGAAACTGGTATTTGACAATTACTAAAAGTATACACTGCCTCTTGCGTAGCTAATTTATTTGGTAAGCAAACAAAAATAAATTAGAGGGGTACCATTGCAATAAATCACATGACAATTTGACTGGTAACCCGATTTGCTATGCAAGATGTTTTATGCTAAGCAAATTTGTTGTGCTTTACCAGATTCGTAATAGTGGTGTGTTAAAAGGAAATAGCTCTGCCAGTTGATAGGGCGCGGGTACGTTAATCCGGAGGCCGCAGGTCCAAGTCCAGCTCTAGTTAACTTGTCTTTGTTCAACCCCGAAATAAATTAAAGTTTTGAAGAAAACAAATAACAAACAAATAGTTCCTGATTTATTCAAAATACAGGGTATCATGTTCGCTATTTTTGAAATATTTTACTCATGTTAGTATAGAATGCTTATTTCTCTTGCCTTTCTTTGCAACAGTAAATAAGATTACATAATAGACCTTATGCATATGACGTCATTTGAGTAGGGCGCCCTCACCTAGAGGTCAAAAGGGAGATGCTCATTGGCCAGTCTTGTGCGCCGCGCGTACAAATCAGCGCGTTTCCATTGTTTCATCATCAGTTTACCTCTAAGATGGTGGCTTGGTGACGTCAATGCATAAGGTCTATTGATCAGCAGTATTTTGTTGATTATTTTACTGGGAATATTTTTCAGGACTGTTGGATGAAGGACTGCATATTGGTAGAGCTTTCAGCTTTGAATTGGTAAACTTAATGAAAGGTAGTCCAAGGTCTATACACCAAGGGCTTTTTACAAACCTTGGCTTGGGCTCCATCTCCAGCTCACGGGTTCCCTTTGATGTTGGAAACACCCGGTGCAAAATTTACACTTCTCCAAAATTGGTGCCGGAGCCAAAGCCGGAGCCGGAGCTCAAGCCGAGAGGTTTGGAAAAGGACCATAGTCTATTCTGAAATATGTTGCTTTGAGCAGACTAGCAAGGATACTGCATTTATAACCTCAACGAGGTCTTCCTTTGGCTGGTGAACGAATTCAGCCAAGATGTTTCTAAACTCCGGAAACTGTCAATGTTTATAGCAGCTGTGGTTCAAGGTTGAAGCCTGGGGCTGATTTTATAAAGCTACTTAAAAAAGCACAAAAAGTAGATAAACACAACAAGGTTACCGGCAAAGTACCGTTCCACACGTACCATCTCTGACTGGTATCCTGTCTTTTTGCTTAGCAGAAAATGTTTAAGCAATATGCTGTTATACAGGCATGTGATTTTTCAGGTTTGTTTTTTCTGATGTCATGATTTCTCAAATTTTGCTTGAGCCTTAAAATATTCTAGAAAGAAGTAAAGCAATCAACGAAGGGAGAGACTGAAATAGCCCACGTCGTTTACCACAAACCTGTAATTTTGTATTTCTGGTGATGCACAGAGTCTGTAAACGTCCTGAACTATAACATCTGGGAGGTTCTGGGTCTAGAGAAGCTACAACCCTGGGCCCTCCAGCCATTTTCATGAACTTTCACCTTCGTCAAAGCTCATTCCTGATTGTGTGCTGATGAAGCAGCTCTTTGAAATGTGGCCCAGTTCATAAAGAGTATGACACACTTTCACTGTAAGCCACGCCCACTTCGTACGTCTGGCTCCAAGTTCCAATGATTAGGCCTAAAAAGAAGCTCATATTGTTTTTCTATGAGGATTTATGTATGAAAAGAATAAATTGTGGACTCTCATAGTTAGCTTATTCTGTCATTTTAAATGCCTTTGACGAAGACATTTTATTTTCGGCCACACACAAACGCACGTACTGCAAACACCTGCAATTGGGGACCTCGGTGTCCCGTTTTTTGTTTGTACTCATGTACTTTTGGTGTAATAGCTCCCAATGGTTTTGTACACACTTTCCAACTGGGGATCTTCACCCAACCGGGGACCCTATTGTCCTCTTTTGTCATAAGTTCATGGTTTTAATGTTTTATACCTGTACCCGTGCCAACTTAGGAGCCGGCATTAGCGAAAACTGTCATGCGCTTACAGATGCGCACGCGCGTATGTGACGTATGACCAACCACCATGCTTACAATATTGGTGATATTATTTCACATTGCAGGGTAGTTTTATAACCTTCCTTTCCTTTGTAATTTCGTTTTTTGAATGTTCAAATTAAACAAACACTTCTCTCCCATCCACTAATTTCCTGAACTACTCTTTTATAATGAGTTGGCGTAGGAAAGGAAGATGCAATCACTTTATCAATATATTCAAGTATCTTATTCAAAGTCTCAAAATTTCAATTTTACTTTCACAATGGTGTGACACTGGTTCCAATAAATCCTTTTAACAATCTATCTTTAAGTTCAAATCTCATATACTCTAGCCCAATCAAAGTTTATTTTTCACAGAATTTAAAATGAAATAATATTGTATAAGTAGATACAAGGTTCAAACAATGCTTATAATATTATAAGTAGATACAAGAGTCAAGCATTGTGCTTATAATAAGTTAACGAATTTCCAACCTGGACGATCATGTTGACAATGCACCATTACGTACAGTACAGTATTTATTTTCACAAGTTGTTTTTTTTGGTTTTTCTTACTTTTGGTCTTTTACGAGAAACCACGCTTTCCTTTCTTGGAACGATTTGTGTAATGTTAATATTTGTGTCTTTCAATAGCGAAGTCATAGGCCTATATACTTCATGTTTTTATTTTGAATAAAATAAATGTCATAAATTGCCACAGCGGAGCAGTATTATCTCTAGGGATGTTTCCAAACGTCCAAGCAGTCGTGTGTTAATTAGAGAAAAACAATAATAGGGAAGTTTTCTGAGCTGACTATGTAGCTAAATACACTGTAGGCCAGACCCATTTCTGGATCAGTATGATTCTGAATAGGCCCTATGTGTCTAAAAAAACACAAGAAATTGGTCAAACTGACGCAGAATCGACCTAAAATAACCAGTTTCTGGGTCAGTCTGACTCTGATATGGGTCAAGCTGACCCTTGGGATCCGGAATCCGGGTCATTTCTGACCGTGCAGTTTTAGAGTGTATGCGGAACACTTAAACGTAAAACTAATAAATGTTACTTTTATTTTACGAGCTGACTGTGTAGGCCTACAGAGTCCCGGGTCAGGATTGACCCAGATGGGTCTCATATTAGGCCTGTCCCATTTCTGGATCAGTATGATTTTGAATGTGTGTCTAAGTAACCAAGAAATGGATCATATTGACCCAGAATCCGAGTTAAAATCCCTAATTCACTCAGTTTCCGGGTCAGCCTGACCCAGAAATGGGTCAGGTCACCCTTGCGACCTGGAATCCGGGTTATTTCTGACCGTGGAGTTTTAGAGTGTATGCGGAACACTTAAACTCAAAACTAATAAATGTTACTGTTATTTGAATGGATGTATCATGTGGGTGGGAGGAGGATCAGGGAAAAAAGCATTTTGGAAAACGTTCACAAACTCTAAGTTTTCTAAACAAGATTTAACAATGACTGTAACTCGCCAGAGCTATTTTTTAATAGTGTTTGTAATTTGCTTAAACCAATCTGTCGGTTCAATGGTGCAATTCCCCCATGTGAAGACAAAATAGAGCTGTATGACTCGGAAATATGGAGTTATTAATATGCAAAATGGTTATTGTATAAGTGATAATTATAAGCTGTACAGATTTTAATGTCGGGTTATCAATCGTTATTAAAAACAAACAAGGTATTAGGCCCTAAGTATTTTTGAATTGGTCTCTCCTGAGTTTTAGTTTTTTGAAGAGTTCATTGTGTGTTTCTTGGTAACATACTCCATG
Source organism: Leptasterias polaris (assembly GCA_037783415.1). NCBI lineage: Eukaryota > Metazoa > Echinodermata > Asteroidea > Forcipulatida > Asteriidae > Leptasterias > Leptasterias polaris. Next base: position 3,659,076 of record JAZGTN010000093.1, on the reverse strand, counting down.
CCCAGAGGGCAGAGGGTACCCTTGCCCCTCTATGATCCCATACTTTAACACATACTATTTTCCTCTTGAACAGAAGTAGGCCTACTCCCCAAAAATCTAATGGGCGGGATTAAAATGGTCTGCATTGTCGTTATCAACTTTTGATACGATGAAAGGGGCACATTCCAAAACTTGTTTAGCTGTAATTTTTTATGACGCCTAAACTTATGTGGAAACTATGACATGAAATTTCCCATATGACTAGTGTTCTTGCCTGCCAGAAAGGCCCTGGAATGCGGTCGCTCATTTTGTAAACAAAGGTCACATGGTCTATGTGCACCATGTAGCACCCTATTATTATTTTAGTCATGTCCATACTTTCGAAAGTATAAAGCATTTTGAGAATCATTTCTCTTCGAAGTAATGTGGTTATGGAAAAAGATATCAGGTTGTATGCCCCAAAATTTGAATCTGAGAAGCGTTTCTGTCAGAAATGTTTCTCAGATTGTGTATTCCTGTAGGGATTATTCTTCCTGTGTGGACATATTATTCGCCCCGGTTTTTCGGTGATATCTCAAAAACGCGACCACCTTTTGAAGTGAAATTTTCACAGGTTATAGTTTTATTGTTTACATCTACATTTATAGGATTAAAACAATCGAACGGTTCCAAAAACCAAAGGTATACTCATACAGGATAAAGCTGACAAAATAGTTGCAGACAGTGTTCATGTTTTGTGTGATCAACCGTATACATGAAACAACAAACCTGTGAAAATTTGGGCTTAATCCGTTGTGGGAGTCAGGAGAAAATAGTGAAAAACTATGGGGAGATTTCAACATGTAAACACATTGCCCTAAGTTTGGGTTGTGAACAACCGAAATCAGTTGTTGCGTTTTTAAAATTAATTTAGATTTTCAGATACAGTTTTCTTTATCATGGCTCCATTTCAAAGGGAAATATTTTACAGAAAAATTTATTCTATTAGTGAACTTAATAATCAGTATAAGCTTTCAGACTACAATTAAACAAGTAGTGGCCTTTGTGTATTTTTTCTTTTATGATATTTTTAACGCACATCGTTGTCTCACAAATAGATAGGTTGCATTATGACGTAAGTCGGCCATCTTTACGGGCAATTTGGAACACACAGTCATGCGTTACGCTTGAGAACGGCGTGCAGGACGCGCACATTCACCAAACTCATTGCATGATTGGTTAGTGTAAGACGCGGCTGCGTTAATAATTTGAGCGCTTGACGCGCCTGCAAGCCAAAATGCGATTTGCCTGTAAAGATGGCGTCTACTGGGAACTATCTATAATATTGTTTATCCCCGATGCAAACTTAACGTAACACTAAAAGGGTGAAATCCATTCATGAAATGAGAACGGCGAAATTGTCCATGGCTTAAAACAAATCATTGTTGTAATTTTGATATGCCCAAGTGTTTAAAAAGTGTTAATTTGTTTAATATCGAATTCAAAACACTTGTAAATTTGTATATGGGATTGAAGGCATTGCTTGGTGAGGTATCATGTAGTTTGCGGTAACATGTGCAACTATCTACTTCGCTGTGTAGATTTTCTTTGAGGGCTTGTCTTGCTATCATTAACCCTACTGCCACGGAGACGGGGTACACAATTCGGTATACTTATTTCTGAAAAGAACTGTCCTGCTTATTATAGCTACTACCTGTTGGGCGGAACTTCGGCCGGGACTCACTTTCGCTTTTAGGATCGAGGGAACTTCTCATTATTAAACGTTTACTGCCGCGGAGTAATTGGTCTCAACGTTTAGACTAGCCTGCTCTTAATTGTCATCGCCAGGAGAATGAAGAGTGTTTCATTTCTGCTGTGAAGCCAAGGATTCTCAAAAAGGCAAACTTAATCACTATACTAGCCGAGAACCCAAAGGAGAGAAGACAAGGAATGAAGTTTCAGTTTTTGATGTGGGAGGAAAATCCCAGAGAATTATTTTCGAGGGACACCCTATCGCAGTCAGCCTGACTGAAAACCCATTCCACATAGTGCCCCGGTGGGATTCGAAAAGCCAGGGTCCCAGAGGTGGAAGGCGAGGAAAAATGCCACTAATGCCAACCTACGCCAACCAGATCTTTTGATATGCCGTCCCTTTTATTGGGATTCTGAGGTTTCTAGTAAATTTTGTATGCACGTTTTAAATGGATTTGTAAATGTTTATTTTTGTGGCTTTATGACGATACCTTATGACTACCTAGTTATCCATATACATACACATTTACCGGAAATTAAGGACTTTAAGAAGCTTTCTACTAGACTTTTGAGACATTGTCACCCCCTAGTTCTATACGCAGCACTTGAAAATAACGAACAATAATCTAATTCCACACGGGTGCTGACGAGAAACAAACAATAAATTTACTGTGGCCGTACGAAGCATGGCTACAGCGCCTTGATCGCAATATCCGTGCATGTGTGTGTGAGTGATGGCACTGCACGCAAACACAAGCACGGTTCAGAATGAATGGCCTGGGATTGGATGGTAGCGCTCGGTGCATATAATTTAGCATACATACGTACATCATAGACCAATGTTCCTTGCTCTATGCATACAGTACATACAGAGTGCATTGTGCACTCATAACAGCTTTCTAGACGGCCAGTAGACAGTCGTATTGTACATGTATAAAGCTTGCTGTGTTCATTGCTGTGAGAAATAACAGCACTGTCTGGATAATCATTTTCTCTCGATTATTGTAATAATTAGTTCTCTTCAGGAAGTGCATGTTAACATATTTCCTCGGACGAGAGTTGTTTGGTAAACTACTGCAATTACTCAACGTGCACTTCGTGCTGATCCGGAATGTGTCGAGACAAAAGCACACAGCAATGCACAATGCTACAGACAACGACCTCCATTGACCACCGTTGTTAATGTACATGTACATGTAGGTCTGCTGCATGCGTGCTAATACATTAGGCACGGAGAGATTATTACAAACAGCTGGTCGCTTCGACCGTCGCTTTTGCCTTGTTCGGGGTCATAGTCATATCGTGATAACCAGGTTCTTTTTGTAAAGCGAACTGACATAAGACTTCTATTAAAGTTAACCTGTCTCCAACAAAACATTGCACCAATCTGAAAGACATTTGAATCCTGAAGTGGCTTGGACAAGTTCCAAGTTGGTCGACCGTGGATGGAGAGCAACATGTATGAATCGTCCCAAGAACCATCCCCTCCTGTGCCGCCCAGAAGGCGTAGACCCGTCGAGGCACTGACTCTGGAAACAGAAAAACTGCTCTGGGAAAGAAACGTTCTAAATCTGTCGGACTCTTTGGGACTCAGCAGAGCTGTGTACTTTTACTTCTTGAAAGCCTTCGGGGTATACTCCAGGAACGCAACCCGAGATCTCCGGACGGAGCAGTTCTGGTTGGGAGAGGATGACATTGGAAAGTACGTCGGGTTTATCGACAATGCAAATTCCGTCAACAGACCACGAGAACTTACTCGGAGCGTTCAACACTACGAAGACCCGACTAACGCCTACAGTGTGTACAAAATCATGTCCATATACATGACATTTATCCCTGCCAAGGGAGAGTTTTTCCGAAGGCCCATCTACCCGACAACGAACTACCAGAAAACCATCCAGTTCTCCAACAGCCCCATTGGGATCAACACGCTGAGTCACTACCTGACGGACATGATAAAAGACGCCGGGCTCCATGAGTATGTCACCCCGCAGTCAATCAAGAGCTACGTGTTTGCGATTCTGTTCCGAGCCGGGATTGATGAGGAGCTCACTAGAGAGAGGACGCGCTCGTGGATTCTTCCCAACAGAATCACGGACAGACCCCAGAATCAGTCCGCCGACCGCTCCGCCTCAAGGACGCAAATACAACGGTATCAGATACTTGCCATCTCCAAGTTATTAGATCCGCCATCGCTTACGTCCTCACCGCCGTCACAACCCTTTGCCAGTCAGCCCAGTTCTGATGATGACGACGTCACTCTTCTCGTCGTTCAACCAGAAATGACTCCCTCTACCAGTCAGTATTCACCGAAAAACCCCAGATCCATCGCACGCATCCGACAGCAGCCAAACGTAGTGGAGTACACGGATTATTCTGGAGAATCGTCTAACTCCGATTTTGAGGAATGTAACATCATCACGAAGCGGCCCCGGATTGAAGCGTTGAACAACACTCCGGGCTTCTCGACAGTTCCAGTAAATATTACAAAATCACAAGTTGTCATTAAACAGGAGGGAGAGACCGCTGAAAGTGATTGTGGTGTGCTTGACGGCAGCCACCCTGAATTCATTGCCCTGTCTGGTCCTGTGATCGACAATACACCGATACCGACCGCGCAGGTATCTCGACAACCCACCGTTAGGAAGGAGTTACGGGTTGTCTTGGACCGATCGCCTTTTGTCAGAAATGAACAACAGACAAACAATATAACGTCGTCCAACCAAACAACGGCCAGCTCAACATTACCTGAAAAGAACTTCCAGAAAAATGCAGGGGTAAAAAACCAGATGCAGTGCTTGACCAACGGTGAAATGAAGGAGGCATCAAGTCGACCTCCGAAAGATGGAACGAGCGCCGTGAGTCTGGCCTTCAAATTTGCGTACGAGATCGACCATAACGGTGAAGTTGCAGCAAGCAGAGAGGTTCGCGCTATGCACGCCACCAGCAACGAGGAGATCCCGACGAGCTCAGTCAAGAGGCGCCTCCTCCCGATGAACGTCGTAGATTCCAGCGGGCAGGATGCTGCCGAGAGGCAGGCAGAGTTGCCTAACTTCGTGCTCAAACTCTCGGACTTTTTACCGTCGATCAGTCGACAGCCGGTCGACATTATGGACGTGGTGATCAGAGGAACTCGTAGTCAGGGCATTGATCGACTTAATGTGGAGTTGATTGTGGCAGAGCGGAGCGACCCGATTCCCGAATATTCAGTTATTGATTGACCCTCTAGATTGATCTCTATTATACTTGCCTTACTACTGAGTTTATTAATCTTTTGTCTTGTTCTCCGTATACTTAGATTTATGCATGTCCCAATGCGCATGTTCGGCGTGCAAAGGATACTAGCTAAAATCTGGTGCGCTGATTTTGAAGTAATGCTGTACACAAACCTGGCATTATAGTTATATGTCAACTACATCATGGCGTCCATATTGATTTAGTTTTAAACTGTACATGTTTTGTTTTAAAGATGTTTTGCGGTGTCTTTTTAAGAAGGTGCTTGTGCTTGCGGCCGACTATAGACTTAGGTCATCTTGCTTTGAAGAAGTACCGGTTTTAGTTTTTTGTGGGTTTTTTTGCCGAGAATGAACGAATTATACAGGTGGGACGATGAGAAATTTTAAGCCCCACTTTCATGTCAATCGCAAATATGGCAAACGATTTCAAGATTATAATTTCTTTTTATAAATTCAATGAGAATTTGCATGGTTTTTGCAGTTTCTTCAATACCGGTAGGGTAGGTCACATGAAACTATCAAAAGGCAGCTTATAAGTTTTAGAAAGTTTTGATGCCAGGCGATGTGCAAACATGGCGACCCAAATGACAGTTCATAAGATGGCGAGGCTGTGGGCAAACTCATACAGACATAATTATAGACCTTTCTATTACAAAGTCACACCCCAAGTTTTTGCCAACCGAGGTTGAAAAACTATGGAAAGCCATAAATGCAAAACAAAAACAGATAGCCACAGTTTGTAACAATGTGACACAAATATTCAAAAAAGGTGTTGAATTTGTTAAAAGCAAAGCAACCAATTATTGAGGTATTTTATATAATTGAAAGTTTGCAAACAAAATTAATTTGGTTAAAACTTCCGTTAACACGATTGAATATTTTGATAATTATTCGGCCGTAAGGGCGGTTTGGTAACGGTGGCGTAGTTCGTGGAAAGACAAAACGGCAAATCTAGTGATACGTCGTTTTTACTCATTAGTATAACTTCGAAACTATTACGTATTAGGTACCGAAACTTGCTGAAAATGTTATCAGTAATAAGTTTATTAGTAATTTGTAAAACAAATTATTTGCAAAACAAATGTGTTGTTTTTTGGTGTTAGATAGGTCAGTTCGCAGGTGGTACGAGCGACGGGGAGTTATTGTACCGATTCGTGATTCGTGAACTATCTGTATTTTGTGGTTGCCTTTTCCAGTTACCCTTGAAACGGGGAACTTTCTTTTCAGTCATGATACATTTTAGTTTGGGTGGGAAAGTTCAAGCTTTTAACAAACGCATGATGCAATTAGCCATTGAAAATTAAACTTTAGGGCCTACCAGACAATGTGGTCACGTTTTCCTTCCAGACGGTAACCTTATAACCAAATATCTGTGAATGTCAAGTGACTTTGTGCACGTATGCGTCCATTTAGGACGTGTACGTGCGAAAATTACAATAAAGTTGAACATTGTATGTTGTTTTTGAATAACAACAATGACGTCGTCACGTTTTTGTGTATAGTAGTTCATGTGTATCGTCTGGTACACACAAGAACACTCTTTTTGTTAACAAGTAAAACGGCTTAAAACTAATGTGCTACGCATTCAGTCTAATTTAATAGATATAGCTAGGGACCTGCGTTGCAAAACTTGCATTGAAGACATTTTGAAACCATGAGGTTTTTAATCACTTGCTTCGTTATTTGGTATTTTTGTAAATAAGGTGTTACACTATAAAAAACTTCCAGTTCGGCATTGACCCGGGTCCAGTGGGGGCTGACCAATTTGTGGGTCAGTATGACCCGGAATCAGAATCAAAATGATCCAAAAAATTGTCAAAATTATGCAAAATCCGAGTCGATTTACTTTTTACAACCATGACGCAAAATCCGAGTCGATCGACTTTTTGCAACCACAACGCAAAATCCGTGTCGAATGACTTTTTACAATTTTTTTTTACCCACTTTCAGGGTCAGCCTGACCCGCATGTGGGATCCAGGTCATTTGTGACCGAGAGTTTTTTAGAGTGTACAAACAAGGCCTTCCGTTGTGTTAATAGTTTGAGCGTGAATATCATGTTTTTTATAAATCACATGTTTTTTATAAATCACATGTTTGTGCATGCGTGTTAACTTGTTGTATTCACCACATTATTTTGTTAGGACTTGTAAAAGTAGCTTAAATGGTGTGTACAACATTGGTAATTGCCAGAGACCTGTGTCCAAACTTGATGTGACCCAACATAATTATACATAAAATAACAAACCTGTGAAAGTTTAAGCTCAATCGGTCTTCAGAGTCATGAGAAAACAGTGAAAAAACCCTTATGTGTTTTACCTTCTTTTCAAACATCGGAATTTATCCTGCAGGATAAAGACTATTATTTTACTCTTTTCCTAAAAACTATGGCATTTCAAGCAAAACTATTTCAAGGGAAGTTTTCCACCATGACCATCTTTACACCAAGTAAGTTATGTGCAAATCTGTGAACATTTACATTTTCAATTTTACCAATGTTGTACACACCCTTTAAAGAGGAATTAAGTAGAATAATAAGTTTTCCGTTTCCAATTTTTGCTTGAATGAAATGTTTCACAATAATTGTCATAGAAATTAAAGACACGGGCTCGTCATTGAGCAAACGACAAATTCGTGCCACGAAAATTCACTTTTGAACCCTGAAAACCCAGTCGCTCGGCCTGCCCGCAATTTTTTTTTTCTGCAGCATACTTCGTCAATAATTATAGTCAACAGTTAAGGGATAGGCTGTTCTTGCTATCCCTGAACTGTTGACTCCATAGCCCGCGTGTGCTGCAGAAAATGAAATTGCGGCCTGCCCTGCATTCTTTAAACCCGAATGTGTGAGACTGACTCCCTGGGAGGAGGATCGTAGACTTGGTTTCAAGTCTGTGATCGTGGTTTTTAGTCTACCTGATAACCAATACACTATTGCCTGAAATAGCGCCCTCTTTTGGATTAACCTCCGTCTTAAACAAACCCTTTGCTTAATATACCACAGGCGACTTTCGTCGACGCGCGGCAAACAGCGCTTCCTTACCATAGGCGACTTTCGTCGACGAGTGCGAAGCAATTTTTCCATCGGGGTGCACGTACCACACTAAATAGGCCAACATTCATGCACCATTCAGCTGATTATCATAATTTGTAGACCCTCAAAATGTTTTGAATTATAACGTTTTGGGGGTCATGCAATTAATAGATTGTGTAAATATAATAATCTATCACAACCTGGGGGTTCCGTGCTTCAACTTTTGATGAGACTTGATAAATTAAGGCGTTAAAGTTGGCCCAATTTGACCGGGGAAGTGGAGAAGTGCTTCACGAAACTGGCAGCAAGTCGGTTTTGGGAAAAAGCACATTTTCGTGTTGTTTTTATTCTGGGGTAATTAGCAAAAATTCCAAACGGTTGACCTGCCAAAAATAGAAAAGAATTCTGAAGTTCAGTCGTCCGAAAATATGTTTGATTGGTTTTCAAGAGGCTGAGAGACTTACACGATTTGTTGAGTATTTTTTCATATTTATCATTTAGCATTGGTTCCTATGGGAGTGTATTAGTGTGGTGCAACCATCGGGGCGCACCACACCAAATAAGCCAGAATTCATGCGCCAAGCTACTTATCATAATTTGTAAACCCACAACTTATTTTTAATTACAACGTTTTGGGGGTCATGCAATTAATAGATTGTGTAAATATAATAATCTATCACAACCTGGGGGTTCTGTGCTTCAACTTTTGAGGAGACTTGATAAATTTAGGCGTTAAAGTTGGCCCTATTTGACCGGGAAAGTGGAGAAGTGCTTCACGAAAACTGGCAGCAAGTCGGTTTTTGAAAAAAACAAATTTTCGCGTTTTTTTCTTCTGGGGTAGTTAGCAAAAATTCCAAACGGCTGACCTGGCAAAAATTGAAAAGAATTCTGAAGTTCAGTCGTCCGAAAATATGTTTGATTGGTTTTCAAGAGGCTGAGAGACTTTCACGATTTTTTGAGTATTTTTTCATATTTATCATTTAGCATTGGTTCCTATGGGAGTTTATTTAGTGTGGTGCGCCCATCGGGTCCACAAAATTTATTTGCTGCCCTCTGTTGGCAAATTTTAGACAGTTGGAAAGCCCTTTGCATGGGCTTTTCAATGATGTGCAATAGACCTTATGCATATGACGTCATTTGAGTAGGGCGCCCTCGAGTAGAGGTCAAAAGGAAGATGTTCATTGGCCAGTCCTGTGCGCCGCCGCGCGCACAAATCAGCGCGTTTCCATTGTTTCATCATCAGTTTACCTCTAAGATGGCGGCTTGGTGACGTCAATGCATAAGGTCTATACAACAAACAATGGGTCACCATTGGAAAATTTTGAAAAAACTCCAAATAATGGACGTTGACCAGAATTCCAACGTCTTCGAGATTTTACCGCGATTTCCCTGATATGGATGAGAGAAATGCCCGCATTCTTGATGAGATTTTTGCCGACAGTGATTCCGAGAATGATTCCGATCATTCTGAAGAGGAATCTGACACGGAATCCAGCGAATTTTCATCGGAATGGGTGTACAGTAAATGTACATGTACATGTATACATACATGTACATGTACATGTACAATGTACATGTACATGTACAATGTACATGTACATTTTTTATACACGTACAAGTACATTGACACGTGTGCATGTCGGGTGATTACTGAAACGGTGCAGGGATGAACTCCTTCGAACTTTTCTTGTAATTTGATCATTTTAAAACCAAATCATTTCATTTTTGTATCAAATGAAAGCTTGTTTCAAGGGCAACACAACTCTCACACAGCCTCTTGTATTCAATGAAGCCTTCATAATGAAAACTGAGTTTGAACCTTGAAAAGTTCCAACTACAACATTTTATTCCGCAAATTTAGAGAAATCCTCATACAGATTGCTTGTTGTGTTCCAATATTACTCAAATATAGAATGATAAGAAAGTCCAAATTATGAGGAACAGGTTGCATGCACAAACTTTTCTTGTAAAACGAAGTCTTCATGATGTAAAACGAGCTTCAAAGTGAAGCCCTTGAATAGGCGCGTTTCATGAAAAACAATTCGGTAATGGACTGCACACACAGTGCACACAATGCGGTCATCAGCTACTTCCTAAATTAATGTGGTACTGAAAGGGTTTTAACCTACGATGAGTTAGAGCGCGTGATGGCAAATCTGCGGGGGAAATAACCGCGATCTCAGACTTGAAATTAAGTCTAGATCGCTGAGGACGTGACACCGGTCCAGATACCTGGGTTGCCCGTAAAAATTGCCCTGTGTGACATGACCCTTATGTGATTGCCCTTTTCTTACTCTTGCTACCGTTTGAAATGATCTTATGGTATTAAGGTTTTACTCAGAGTGCTGCCTTTTCATGATGAAAAAAAACTTTCCCGGAAAATCATCTTTTCGTGAAGCAAAGTCTTGATGGTCTGAGTAAAATGTTGACGGCCATAAGAACATTTCAAAAGCAAGACTGTGTGAATAAGGTGACGCCTTTAGAATGTTTATTTTAGTTATTTTGCAAAAATGTGTTTTAATGGCCTGATGTTGGTGGAACAGAAGCAGTCAAGTGAAAAAAGAGATTGGCAGAATGCAGTCAGAAGAAGCAATTTTTTAGGGATGAACATTGAAAAAGGACACGGGGGGGGGAAGAAGAGGCTGGGTAAATCACAAGAGGTTAGAAACAAAAAGACAAAATCAAGGTTTGGAAGAGGGAGAAAAAAGAAAATTAATTAGTGGATAAGATATACTTACAAAGGGGATGGAGAAAGGTCAATATAAAAAGTTGTTAGTCATTTCCTTCTTGGATGTTCAGACCAAGGGGTTGAATGGTTTGGAGGCGCCTTATCCACAGTTTCTCCCTACTCAGATGAACAGTCTCTTTGTGGTTACCTAGTGCCTCAATACCCTGTAAATCATGTCAGAACTGGAGTGATTAGGTAGGTTGAAGTGATGTCTGGCAAATATATCCAGCTTTTGGGTGTTGACCCAGGACCTACCTAAGCCCTCTATTTTTGACATGATTTTGAAGGGCAGTTGAAGCACTGGGTAACGACCAGGAGACTGTTCGCCTGGGTAGAGAAAAAATGTGGACAAGGCGCCTCAAGACCATGAACATCACAGATCCAAGAAGGAACTTATGAATAACTTTTTGCCTTTGCCTTCTCTTTTTTTTTTTTTAGGCAAAAGGATGTGAGTAAGGTGACATCTTTAAATCGTTTATTTTATTTCAATTTGGTCTAAAGAAGGACAATAAAAAGTCAAATGACAGTGTTAACTTTCATGTTTTGATATTACAAACATGTATTTGGTATTTTTGTAATTAAAACCGAGCGTGCAAGAGCGGCGAGGGTCTTCCTGGGTCCAGAACCTCTGGGCTACCCCTGCCTGCGTGCAGAGAGGGCCCTCCCCGAAGACCGCAAGGTACGAAGTCGGAGGCGTTCGGAAGAGAAAGCGCATGGGGGCCGGAGGCGCTGCGACATCCACGAGGGTGGGGGCTGAAGTGAAATTTTCACAGGTTAGTTTTATTGTATATACCTACAATTATATAGGTTTGAAATAAACAGTGGGCTCCAATTACCAAACGTTTGCAGCACCTTTAAAGAGGAATTAAGTAGAATAATAAGTTTTCCGTTTCCAATTATATTGCTTGAAATGTTTCACAATAATTGTCATAGAAATTAAAGACACGGGCTCGTCATTGAATTCGTCGCACGAAAATTCACTTTTGAGCCCTGAAAACCCAGTCGCCCGGCCTGCCCTGCATGCTTTAAACCCGAAGGTGTGAGACTGACTCCCTATCAAAGAAAAAGAAAAAAAAATCATGTACCGGTTTAGCAAAATAATTTGATTTTCTTTTATTTGTTCACTTCTCTCTATATATTTTTAAATTCCTTTAACTTGTTAACCACTGCAGATTAAATTACAACCACTTCCATTTGCTCGAAAATAATTACCCGGAAGGCAAAATAATCATCTCCTTAATGTTTGGGTTCTATCACCGCAAAAGTTAATGTCTGCGGCTCCACAGTCGTGCAAAACAGATTCTCCGTCGTAAAAACATCATTAGTAATTTGGAGCACTGGTTTTCTTTATCCATATTGACAACATTTTGGTTAAGGCCATTGGAAAAATAAATCCATTCCTATCCTGTGGTCAATGAACACCCATCCCATACAAGATACCTGCGACTGTGAGAACATATTTGCTGTGGCCCAATTTCAAAGAGCTGCTTATAAATAAAAGCACAACAAAATTATGTTTACCAGAACATGGTTAACAATAAAATAAAATAAATTAAAAACACCATGTCATATTATGTACCATTTGTGACTGCACTGCAAAAACCGGGGTGTTAAATTGATTCTCTTGGTATCTACAATGTATATGTGACAACACCGCCACGGTGTTGATTTTATCAACGATGTAGTAATGGGGATAGCTAACACCATGGCGGTGTTGTCACATATGGATGCCGGAAAGAATCAATTTAACACCCCAGTTTTTGCAGTGTGGTTTCCTGCTCTTTTTTTGATTTGCAGAGAAAATGTGAATCAAACTTGTCTTCTAAAGCAGTTCTATGAAATCGGGCACATGTATAGTGCTGGGTAGCGTGCTCATGTGCCACCGTCATGAAAATTAGCGTGTAAGAGCGGAAAGTATTAAAACACAAAAAATGTAAAGTGTTATGATTTTGTTCATGGATTTCTTTAACAAGGAAATATTTCTATGTGGATTGGCTCTGGTAAATACGGAAGCGTTAAAGGGACATTGACAAAATACAATAATACCATGATTATGACGTATTTTTCTTAATCTGAGTTAGCATTCGTCATAAATATGACTTATAATCGTGTCTAGCATAAGTTACAAATACGAATTGTGCCAATTAAGTCATATTATTTTATGAGCATATTGACTGATATTAAGTCAAACTTATAACTTGTACTAAGTCATAATTTTGAGATGTAAGTCATAATTATTACTTTAATTTTAAAGCTTACGTACGTTTTTGGTGGATTGCGTTATGAGCAGTAACTTTGCTTATCAAACATCGGTGTGTTGGAACACCAACAACAATAATAGTAGGCCTATAGCCTAAATAAATAAATTAAAAATAGTCCGGTGTAAACTTTATAATCTGTGAGCTTAGATTAAAACTAGTCAAAATAAATTTTGTTTTTCGCTGACGATCAGTCCTAAGACAGTTTACCTTTAAAACCTAACGAACACAATTACTGGTACGATCAAACCAAATACTGGACACATATTAGTAGATTATTCTATGATCGAATGTGACACAGGAGCCTTCAGAAAGTGATAAATCTATCCTGAGGTAAATTTTCGTTTGACTTTTTACCTCTTAAACACCCCACATTTTAAATCCAAGAATCAACACACATTTCAAAATATTGTTCTTTAATAATATACATTGAAAACGAATAACGGCCCGATGAGAGTCTCTTGGGACGCGTGAACTTATTGTTCTGACAGGAAAGATTATTTTAAAAGTGACAAAGATTGTAACGAATCTTATTGCGATGTTTTATTTTCAGGCGAACCGGTCCAGATACCTGTTTCCTGCAGATATCATGCAATTACCGATCGGTCGTGGCCACGCGTCACGTGATCGCAGAAATACGGTGACGTCCCCATCAGTGAGAAGGCGGGGCTTATGAAACAACTTCAAAGTGCGTATATATAGCTTTAGCTTTGTGTAGCAGCGGTAATCCTATAGTATGAGGTGAACAATTTCAACCGAACTGCAATTTCGTCGAGTCTGCATGGAAGAATAACATGTCTGCATCTCATGTTTAGTTGTGTCAACTTTCTGTGAGCACTGAGCAGAGTTGCGCGCCAATTTTTGCCGTGTCGTCTGTAGGCCGACGGAGTAGAGTGTGGGTTCGCGTTACCTTAACGACCTCTCATCAGTTTTGCCTCTAGCGTTGAAACTTAGTCCAACTTATTACAACATGGAATTTGTCTTGAACAATACGGGTGTAAGAGCTACACCAGATTTGGCCATGACTGTGCCATGGTCTCAACTGCCAAGTGATGCTTCTGACGTTGAGGTCACATTTTCTTACGGAGAGCGGGTGGTAATAGCGGTCGCGATCTGTCTCATTGCCGTCTTTGGCGGCTTCGGTAATGGCCTAGTTATACTCTCAGTCACGCTATCTCGTAAACTCAGGACTGCAACCAATGTGTATGTTGTGAGCCTGAGTACCGCCGACCTGCTGACTTGTTTGTGTTTACCCTGGCATGCTCTGGCAGTGGTCAGTGTGGACGGTTGGCCGATGGACATGGTCGTGTGTGCAATAGCCGGTGCCTTATCCACCATCTTTGTGGGGTCGAGTATGGTAACTCTCGCATTCATTGCCTTGAACCGGTGGTACCTTATCACCAAACCCAGTGCAAAGTACCGTGCCTTCTACACCTCTAAGATGCTGATCGGAACCACTCTTTTTGCCTGGCTGTTACCCATCGTCACCGTAGCAACCCCTCCCCTGGTGGGCGTGGGTAAGCTCGGATACGACGACAAATACCTCCGGTGCGGACCCCTGCACAAGAACAAGAATTCCTTCAATGTGTATGACAGTATGATCGCGACGATCTTGTACCCGGCTCCTCTGATCATCATCGTCGTCAGCTACGTGAAGATCTTTCTCCACATCAGACGCCACACCAAGACGATCACGGCGCCCAATGAGCACTCCTCCTCGTCTCATTACCCAAAGAGTCCCGCCGTCAGCAACGGCAATCACCACCAGCAGCCACCAGTTCTCAAACCCCAGAGCTCGACGAAGAAGCGGCTCTGCAGGAGGCAGGTTGAGATCACCAAGAACCTCTTCTACGTGGTGTGTGCATTCGTGTTGTGCCACACGCCGTACAGCATCGGACTCATGGTCCCCGGGGTCGACCATTTCGTCCCGTACGCTGGGGTCATCCTCCTGCTCAACAGCTGTGTCAACCCCGTCATCTACGCGGCCAAGCACCCCCACTTCAAGACGGTGTTCCGTTACATCTTGACTCTCAAATTCTCCAAAATTCCCGAGCCGTCAAACTTTCTTAGATCCGCCCTCTCATCTCGCAGTGACTTACCCAGCAACAAATAAACTACTGTGATGAGAGCTCGGAATAGCTCTGACAGAACTATACTTTTGAATGTCGGTCTCCGATCCGATCACCAATGTAAATTTTCTAGCCTTTTTCAAACATTGCGAAGACTAATTAAAATTTTGTTAATACAAATTTTGTGTTCTGACTAATTGATAAACTGTTGATTTACCAATGCAATTAGTCATTTCATTTTGAATTTAACAATTGAAATGTGCATTAATCGGTCTGAGAAAATGGTGAACAACCCGATCGCTGTTTTCAAGCATCGGATTTTGGACTCGCAAGATCAAATCTAATTGCATTTCATACCAATATATTTAAAGGGAAGTTTTCCGACATGTCCATCTTTGTACCATTTAAAGGCACTGAATACGTTTGGTAATTACTCAAAATATATATTAGCATAAAAACTTACTTGGTAACGAGCAACGGAGAGCTGTTGATAGTATAAAACATTGTGAGAAACGACTCCCTCTGAAGTAACGTAGTTTTTTAGAAAGAGGTAACTTCTCACTAAAATAATAAAAGACTTCATGCATGAATCCTTTTATCAGCATCTGAAAGCACACAAAAGGGTGCAACAAGGGTGTTTTTTCTTTCTTTATTTTCTTGCAACTTCGATGACCGATTCAGCCCAAATTTTCACAGGTTTGTTATTTTATGCATATGTTGGGATACACCGAGTGGCAATACTGGTCTTTGATAATTACCAAACATGTTCAGTGCCTTTAAAACATATCTTTCAAAACCTGTAACTGGTTCATTCGTTTTTGAAAAGTAAACTCATCAAGCAAAAAACTTAGGCCACAGGCTAGCAGCTGAATCGTGAAGTTTCATCCATGCATGACAACTGGCAAGATACTAAGTGGCGGCCGCAAGATAATAAGTGGCGGCCGCAACTTACTAAGTGGCGGTCGCAAGATGGCGGCCGCAAGATAATAAGTGGCGGCCGCAAGATAATAAGTGGCGGCCGCAAGATAATAAGTGGCGGCCGTAAGATACTAAGTGGCGGCTGCAAGATAATAAGTGGCGGCCGCAAGATATAAGTGGCGGTGCTGTGAAATACATCTCATTCAGTGAAACATGCACTTGTCAAGTGGCACCAATGGGGCTTCATAGTGTACAACACAGAGGAAGAGTCCTATAGGGCTAGTCCAAGCGCAGCACAAACTGAGTGAACGATACTCTGGCGCGCGGTATTTGAAAAACGCTCATGTAGCTACTTATAAAATACTGCATTGTGATGGATAAACAAGGACGTAAGGAGGCTAGCCTAGAAACTTGCAGGAGTGATGACCAACAGTATACATGATCATGAACAACTCTCAGTGAATTACATTAAGTTAGTGCAATGAATTATCAACTACAGAAAAATAATAATTGTCTACACAAAAATCATCATTTTTCAAAAAAACCAATATTGTATCTCGTGGTACCCTATTCTGGAATAACCTCAACTCGGATATTAAAAAGTCTCGTTCACTCAAGTCATTCTCTAACAAACTGAAACATCACCTCTTGAATATGCATTTGTAGATCTAGTACACACTTGTACAAAGACTGTTTGTTTTGATAATTATTTAATTTGACTGGTCTGGTCTCAATGTCATTGTCATTGTCATTGTTACTTTTGTCCTTGTCGTGTCCAAGTCCTTGTCTGTCACAGGGAAATGTACAAAAGCATTATGCTTAACTTTTTTCCCTGCATGTTGGCTAGCATGTTAATTACACTTGATATTATTTTTGAAATTTCTATAAATCGTATTGTTGAATTAAGTGGCATCCATCTTCTCATAATTATACTCATTGTTATTTGTTTCAACTGTATGTTTATTGTCATTGTCAGCATGAAAAATAAATGTGCATTGAATTGAATTGAATTGAATCTTATTCGTTTAGGTCTGTGTAGGCTAGGCCTAAGTGTAAAGAAGAGTGAACATTTACTAGTGGTATAATATAAATGTTGTTTCAATACCAAAAGTGTATTTTCAGGGCATGGTTTCTCCTTTTAAACAAGGGAACATAAAAGACCAAAAGTTATTCAGGTGCAGAGCAAACTTTTAAAAAAAATTGCACAAATTACTCAGTTGAAACAGTTAGATCAACAATAAATGTGAGACAAATTATGAGACAAATAGATTTCTTAAAATGAAACAGGTCCAACAATGTATAGGTTCAAACGTCCGATAACAATCATGATCTGAAATGGCACTTTCGGGTTTGAATGCGGCCAACAACAAAGAACATAATTATATTTCTGCGTCTGTGGGCACATTTTTCCCGACCATCCAACAATCTATGGATAAACGTACTGTGGTTTGCTCTTCGACATCGTCCGACGTCCACGTAGAGGGCGTTGTTTCTATTACCAGAACAGCAATAACAAACAACGAAAACCGCGAAAAACATTTTCCCTTCATAGGACGAATGACAGAGGGCGCAAAAAAAGAAGGAAACAAAAGAAAGCTCTTGTAAAATGCCAAACAGTGTGGGATGAAATTAAGTGGTATGGAGGAACCCCCCCCCCCCCCCCCCCCATCACGTCACTTCACTCACTGACACCCCATCTCCCCACCTTACGCGCCGTTCCCGGATAATGTACATTGTGTAGAACCCGTGCACTGACGTCACATGCGGCTATGGTCCCAATGCCAATGATCGGTGTCAGCGAAGGATTCTGGGTGAAATCCGTGTCCAAGCAACACTGGCAACCATCATGGCGCTCTTATTTTGAAGCAATGCGGTACACAGCTGTAATATCTGAAACATGTAAACTACAGCATGGCGTCCATCTTGGCAGCTTGATGTGCTTAAACCCAGCCTCGCTACCATGGCCAGCGCGCCGTAACGCCCGTTAACTCCGCGTACGTCTCTAACCCCTGGAAGGGAAGCACTCAAAATCAACGCTGATTGGCTTACCAAAAGTGACTGCTATGCGTGTACGCCCCTTAAAAAGTTTCGGTCGCTTGCTTGTATAGATGCTTGTCGGGCGCTTAGTACTCGCGTGTAAAAATGCACGTATTTCGTCGACGCAATACAGGTCTACGTACCCCATGGTCAAATTCAGTTTTGTGATCCACTCATTCCCCCCCTCCCCCCAATGAACAGAGTCCTTAAGTGGGGGAAAATTGCAAGTCAACCTCGAGTTAAAATGGTGGTGTAAAATGCCACTGTGTTTGATACTCTCAATTGCAAGTTTTGTCAAAATCCAAATTCGATGATGTCACATAATGTGTGTACATTTTTTGAAAAGAAATTTTCAGTTAATTTCTGAATTCTGATTTATTCAATCAAAACGGCATTGAATTTGAGTTTAAGAAATTCCTCTTTTGAATGTTCAGTTGTTTTTCGCTGTCCGATGACGTCATGTTTCAAATTTCGTTCGGAAAGAGTATCAAAATTGAAATGACATTTTACACCATTTTAACGTGAAGCTAGAGAGACTTGTAACTTCCCTGCTTTCATGAAGACTTTCATAACTTCCCCTATAAATAGGTTGCAATATGACGTAAATCGGCCATCTTTACGGGCAATTTGGAACACACAGTCATGCGTTACGCGTGAGAACGGCGTGCAGCACGCGCACATTTCACCAAACTCATTGCATGATTGGTTAGTGAACGACGCGGCTGCGTTAATAATTTGAGCGCTTGACGCGCCTGCAAGCCAAAATGCGATTTGCCCGTAAAGATGGCGTCTACTGGGAACTATCTATTGGAAAATGGGTGCATCACATTATTGTCATTAAGACTCAATTTTGACCTTGGAGCCCATTGTTCCTGTGTATCCAAAGTATAGTACCTGGCAACTAATGCCACAGACATACATGTAGTCTTGGTTCAAGACTCTCCTGTTGTTTATGATCTTGAAATCTCTCCACTAGAGGGCGCTATCAACCACGAACCGCTATCACCCCGAGAACTGCTAGTCCTGTGATAGCGGTTCTCGGGTGATATAGCGGTCCATGGGGAGAGCGCGCCCTCTTGTGGCGACGGATCGTGGGAAGATATTAATAACAGGAGAGTCTTAACCAAGACTAACATACATGCCGCTCCCCACTCCACCCCCCCCCCCCCTGAAAAAAGGAAAAACGTGATGCACGAATGTGTTTGAGCGTGAGTGCAAAGTGCGCGCACGTGTGGAAATCAAAGGTTCATTACCGAGCGTTCGAATATCACCAGACTTGCACGGCCTAATGTTCCCCTGAATCTGAGATAGGTTATCTTACCAATCTCACAGGTGCCTTTGATCAACCCTTGACAATATAAATTAGTATTGTGCATAAATAGTCAACTGTTTGATGAAGAACTCATTCCCTTTTAAAAAATAGAGATAAGAGTGTATATGATAATTTTGCGCACAATGAATCTATAATAGCCGATGTTTGAGAACAAATATTTAAACAGCGTAAATAGTTATTACTCACAGCACTGTTTGATAATTAAATCAGAAAGCTATTTCCACTCCACCCCCGTGAATATAGAGCAAGGACAAGTGCACACCAGTGGCGAAATGGGGGGTGGGGGATGTCACCCCACAGTAACTCGATGACCACGGGTTCCTCTCTTTAAACCAGTGGAAGTCCTTTGAGATTACAAATCAAATGTTTAACATTTTAAAAATAGTTTTAAATAAATTTGTTTTATTTGTTATTAACCACGCAGACAATGCTTTTGTTTTAAACTCCATATCAGACCAATACCGGGGTAGTACACAACATAACAAGAGCACCAAGCGGCTTGTTTAAAATGCAAAGGGAATGTCCCCCACTGCCCCTATGAAAGGAAATGGGGCACCCCTTGTGCCTCCCAACCCCCCTAAAAATCTACCTTAGTTTCGCCGCTGCACCAGACACAAAAATGACCCCCACTCACCAGTATTGTAGTCGAGACCCAACAGTTCGAGTGAGAAACCGAGACCGATGGGGAAACCTACAACACTGCCAGTCACCATCACAGACAAATACTCAAAAACGACAGAAGAACGAACTTCCACCCACTGTTTTAGAGACCCCCTCCCCCAACCTCTTCAACCGAACACTTATCGTTGTCAGAACTCGATATCTACTTCATCTGACATTTGTTTTGTGCAAAATTCTCTGAGTCTCTTTCAGTCGACTTAGGTAAAAACCATCCATGGATGTATAGACATGAGAAATTGTTCACGTCTTCTGTGTTTCATTTAGAAGTTTCTCTCAAGGTTTTATTCCCCAGAAAGATTCATCTTGAATTTTTTGTTATCCATCTAACCCATGATCCGACATTCAGCAAAAAATAATGACAATATTCACAAATCCACACCAGGAGGGATGGGTTCTGCAACGAGAAAGTTACCTACGTGCACAATGCAACCCAAGTGGGCTACCCGACCAGAGTGTGATAAAGTCTCTTTAATTAAAAGCAAAGTTTACCTGGTTTTTGGAACCGTTCGACTGTTTTAATCCTATATAAATGTAGATAGGCCTATATACAATAAAACTGACAGAAACGTTTCTCAGATTCAAATTTTGGGGCATAAAACCTGATTTCTTTTTCTATTAAACCACATTACTTCGAAGTGAAATGATTCTCAAAATGCTTTATCGAAAGCTACTGTACTTCTTTACCACGTTATTTTTTATTGCCAAATAAAAATTTCCAAAGTCATTACCAAACGTATGTACAGACCCTTTAAAGGCAAGGTATACCTTTGGTTTTTCAAACCGTTTGATTGTTTTAGTCCGATATAAGTGTAGATTAATTTTATTCAATAAGACTAACCCGTGAGAATAGATCGATCCAATAAGCCCCGCCTCCTTACGAGTTGACCAATCACAGCCGCGAAACCTGATCAACATTAGTGCAAAGATCACCAAACGGCTCAAATGTAGTCTTGGTGCAAGACGTCCCTGTTCTGTATTTCCACGATCCGCCCCATTACAAATTGCCGCCAATAGAGGGCGCTATCATTCCACGAACCGCGATCACAGGAACGTCTTGGGAATCTCGTCAAACTGCCTGGAAAATTCCAGGGACATTCCGCTGTGACGTAGAAATTTGCATAATTCTTTGCAAGAAAGAAATCACGTGATCAGTCTAGTACCTGCCGCGTTTGTGAACCACTGATCTCTATTATTGCATGTACTGTGGCTGCACATGGAATCGTGTGTGGGGAAAATGAATTGAACTTGTCGCCGTCAATCGACACCCGCGTGTGTACGTAGTAAACCATAGAGCTATTATTTTATGGTAGTAAAAACTAGTATTTTGCTGTCGTTTGCGTAATGGCGGAGCGTGCCGTAAAAGTTGACAGTTAAAGTAATAGAAAGTTATAGTATAGTAATATTCTTGATAGTATAACCTTACATGAAATATCGTTCTTATTTTTAACTGTATTTGTGTATACTTGGTTGGGTGGTGATGATTTTAAAACTACAAAATGACTAAGTGTGAACAGGTTTTTTGTGTTTGGATCTGTATTAATAAAATAAATAAATAAAAACAACTGTGCATTTCATTCATTGAGTAGTTACCTGTCATTGCAAAATTGTAAACATTAACCCGAACCTATGGTGTTCCATATGTGCCACTCCTTTCTGTTGCCTTTTTCATTTTGTCTGTCGCCTTTTGACTTTTCAATTTTTTCTGTCGCCTTTTCAATTTTTTCTGTCGCCTTTTCAATTTTGTCCGTCGCCTTTTCAATTTTTTCCCTCGCCTTTTAAATTTTTCCGTCGCCTTTTCAATTTCAGAATCATGTGATAGTCACCTGGTAGTCACGTGGAAAAACCCACGGACAAAATTGAAAAGGCGACGGACAAAATTGAAAAGGCGACGGACAAAATTGAAAAGGCGACGGAAAGGAGTGGCACATATGGAACACCATACGAACCCCTAAGCATTTCTACTTGACAGCTTCCTCAACCTTTTCAATTTTGTCCGTCGCCTTTTCAATTTTGATACTCCAACATTGAGTGTGTACTTAAGGGAAATGTGAATTTTGATTATTTGAGGCAGACAGTACCAATATTGTGAAACAGATGGTTCGATCACCTCGCCGACAATCTAACTTAAATCTTTGATGAAGCCCTTTTCTTGGCTTTCGTTAGTAAGGTGGCGTAACTCTTACAGGTTACTAGCTGCCGGTTACAAACTATACACCATCCGCCCTTTTTCGTACGGTGTGATGAGTACTATCGCGAGGCCATTATTCGCCAGCAAAGTTAGCCGTCATAATTGCAAAAAATCACGAAAGAGGCCGACCGTCCTAGCTACACAGAACAGCACACAGTGTGTCAGTCAGTATAGTAGACCATACAATTTCGTCTGCTACATTTTACAGCAGCTGACATGACGTGACCAGTCTGTTGTGGTCGTTATGCGGCTTAAAATTTGTGTTCGTACGCTTGCGTATTGCCGTTGTGACCTCAATGTGAATATGCAGATATAGGTCACAGCGATTGTATCACGTGATACTCGACGAGATTCCCAAGACGTTCCTGTGATAGCGGTTCGTGGGTGATAGCGGGTTCGTGGAATGATAGCGCCCTCTATTGGCGGCAATTTGTAATGGGGCGGATCGTGGAAATACAGAACAGGGACGTCTTGCACCAAGACTAGCTCAAATGGTGATCAGATTTCGCGGTTGTGATTGGTCAATGAGAAATGGGCGTAGCTTAATGGATCGGTGTATTTCATTTCAAAGGGAGGTAATTTTTTTATATAGATGTTGCCGGAAATCTGGAGCGGTTGTCCACGTATCCCTTTTTCTAAAACCACATTCCTTTGAAGGGAATTGTTTCTCAAAATGTTTTACATTATTAACAGCCAGCAGTGTTTCTTACCTTTCTCTATGTTCCCACCAAGTAACCAAGTAAGTTTTTATGGGGTCACTATTTTGGGGGGGGGGGGGGGGGGGTAATAACCAACCCTCCCTTTAAGGTGGCTCCGCGGTGTCAATGTCTTGACGTTTATCCGCTTGGGGCTCTTATTTATTTCGGCAACTACAAACGAGCCGTAGGTTGCATTACACGGAAACTAACCGTGATCACACTCACGTACGGTGTACTTTCACCACAACCTACACTGTCAAAGACCATGCTGTAAAGTCGACCTCCACATCGGTTCAATTTTCCACCCTCTGCCTACGCGCTCACACCGCCTAGACGGAACTGCAGCCGTTCCCACACACCGGAAGCGATTATGTACACTGCACATACCATAGAGCAAGCTTGCTCTATGCACATACCAAACATCTTAGACACAACTGGGACAAGTTCCGGTTAACTCGAGTCGTAAGACACCACACGACGTGAAGTACGGAGATCTGCAACCATCTTCTGGTCAATCTCCTTGATTGTTGTGCATCTTGAAATACGGACCGTTCAGTGAAAGCGCTGCTGTTCCTGCTGCTCGCTAGGCCAAGACATACCCATGCTTGGCATTGGACTGGCGAGATAACCTGTTGCCTTGTTCGTCGAATACACTAACTCGTGACAATATACATATCCATGTACATGTACCTGATCATCAACCACCACGACGCTGTAGTGAAGTGTTTGGTTGCTCTTTACTTTGAGCAGTATTGTTTTTAAGACCACTGAGCTGTGTGGTGTCTTATTCTGTGGAAACTCATAACAAGTGTACTTTGACATTTCCTGAACCGAAGATGACGTTTTTCCGTCGGAGTGCACGTACCGCCTGGATGTACTCGCATAATAATTAGGTGAGCTTCTGTGGGGTTTGTTTGCCGAAACTGCTGATTTGCCAGCTCTTCTTGTTTTGATCATCTTGTCAAAACAAAGTTGAGTTCCCTTTTTTTTAACCACCATATGGATTCGTTAGTTTTGTGAAAAGTTAGCACTGGTAAACTAGTAATACTAATAGTATAGTGAACTATTACTGAAGTTTACTCTGGTCTAGAATTTTAACAGAGGTTAGGTTTTTATGGTATATACTAATAATAGGCCTACAAGTACAAAACAAATTTTTAGTAAGTCAAAATTTGTGTTCGATTTCGTACATTTAATTATAGGACTCTGCTTAATCTAAACCAACAACGTTCAATATTGTTCTTTTTGACAATACGAAACTAATTAAAACCCAATCTAGTTTTTTAATTTTTTATTTGTATTTCGCATTGAAGCTTGCAAGTCAAATTCCTTTCTTCCAGGTGCACTTATACTTTGGATGTGTATAAATATCTAGTATACATGAAATTGTCCTGTATAACATAAATGGACAACCACTGTGAATCAAGTAATTTGTAAGAAGTCAGCTGGACATGTGGTTTAAAATAAGAAAGCTGAGACAAACATGAGCATGCCTGGATCACAACTAATTCAGACGGCACATTGTCTGAAGAACCTGATGTGAGAAAAAGGGATGAACTTTTTTCCTTCATTCATGGTTGGGTGACATTGAGGGACTCGTTTTCTTCAAAAGGGTCACGAAACACCAGTCATATAACTATAATAAGTCATAATAAATGATTCCCCAAGTTGTCATTCTGAGAAACGTTTCTCAGATCATGGAGGTACCTCCATGCTCAGATTGTGTATTTCAATTACGGATTATTCTTCCTGCTTACATAACCCCACCAGATTTTCAGCGAGATCTCAAAAACGCTACCACTTTTTGAAATGAAAATTTCACAGGTTAAGTTGTATTGTATATATCTATTTCATATATAGGATTAAAATGATCGAACGGTTCCAAAAACCTGAAGACATACTTTGGCTTTAAAGTCGACCACGGATTAAACGTTTTAAAAGAAAAGTTGATCCCGATTCCAGCTTAGCTTATAGACTCTGATTCGGATAGAAGGCAATAATCAATGCACAGCTTCTCACTATTGTGTTGACAATTGACTCAATGTATGTACTTCTCGCTAATACCCGTTGGATATCCGGTGGCGATCTTAAGTCTTGACTTAAACCCTCTTAATCCCAAAAGATCCCACAATGATACGCGGTGTTACACACGCTGGGCCATTGTCCAGACCGTGTCTGACATGGTCTAAAATGGCTGCCGGTATTATCCGTTTGCCTTAAAACATGTAATCAGTTTACGGGACTCATGTAAATGCCGATTCCTCTCACGTCAATTCAGTCTTGCGCAGGCCGGGGGCAGGCGGCGAGGGGGGGGGGACACGTGACAGACACGTGATGATGTGACAAATCGCTACATGACCTGGTGTATTTGTTATCCTTCTAGTTCTACCCTAGCTTTACCAAAATTTGTGTATTATAAGAGCCAACGAATTGGACGTTCTGGTAGTTCTCGGCACCTAACATCACACCATTCTTTGTTCGTTTGTTTGTTTTCAATCAGTCAATGATAAGTTATTGATTGGTTTATTGATCAATAATGGATTATTGGCTGTGTATTGATCACTGAGTTGTCAATGAACACTAGATTAACACACCAGCCTGTGGAACACTCATGGTCACTTTTTAGGGTGAAAAAATTACGATTACTGTTTTGTCTGGAATATTTTTTCGGCAGTCGAAATAGGCAAATTATGATGTTAAAGGTAGGTAATCCCATTTTGTTTTCTGTGGCGAATCAATAAATGCATCGGTATGAATGCATCTTACAATCATAGTGAGATTTCAGATTGAAAAATTAAATAAGACTTAAATAATTGGGGGCCTCAACATTTTCCATAAAACAGTTTTCTGCGAGAAAGAGGGTATCCGGTCGTAAACTAAAGCTGCCGGGGTGTCTCCAAAGTTTCTTCCAACTGAGTTTTCCCGCTTCTCGTTTTGTATGAACCAGGGTTTGCCACTTTTTCAGTAACCAGCCAGTCAGCAGGGCCAGCTAGTTTGTCATCATTTAATTATTCACTCAGCTTTTGCACTTGTCCACATTTCACAAAAAGGTTGCTTTTAAACACTGAACAAGCCAGCCGGACCTATTGGAGAGAATTCTGGCTGGTCTTCCGGGGTTTTTAACTATAGCATTCGGCCAGCGGACCACTTTCCATCATTCTTTATCGCTGAAACGGTTTTTCAAGTGTACATTTTCGAGTGAATTTAAACTACCGATCGCAACCTCTTCCGATACTGCAAGTTGGTGTCATTTTTGAGCCATAGAACTTCCATGTTGTACTCGTATGTCTGTCCATGGAAGGAAGGAAATCGGCCTTTCTTGTTGTCTCCTTATTCCGTATTTGTGACTTGTAAGATACCGTTTGTAAAGTAATAATTACTCTTAACATTGATGGCAATAAAAACGTATGTTAGAAGCCTACAACAGCAGCTTTCAACAGTTTCAAACAGTTTGAGAAATATTTCACTTCGAAGTGATGTGGTTGTGGAAAATTATATCTGTTTCTATCCCACAAAATTTGAATCTAAGAAACGTTTCTGTCAGAAACGTTTCTCAGATGGTGTATTCCTATGACGGGTTATTCTTCATGCGTGGACAAAACCGCTCCAGATATTCGGGGGTTGTATTCAATTCAATTTCAATTCAGTTCATTTAGGTCTATTAACAACTCAAATATTACACGACAGAATTAAAAAAAGAATTGACGTGTTTACGTTGTTTAAAACTAAATAGGTTAAAAATTTAAACGACAAACCTGAAAAGCGATTTAACCTAAAAATACGAAAAACTCAATAAATTATCTGAAAACCGCTACCACTTTTTGAAACAAAATTTTCACACGATATTTTTATTGCATATGTATACATTTATACAGGATTAATCGAACGGTTCCAAAAACCCAAAGGTATACTTTGCCTTTACCACGCTGATAGGTTAACATTTGTGGAGTACTAATAATAATATGGCGATATGGTAGCCTCATTCGGTATAGGATCCAACCTTTATCTTCAGTAAGTTATTCCATTCTACCAAATTATAATGCTTGACCTTTACTTAGAACTACACACAATGAAAGTCCAAGAAAAAATTTGCATTTTTATTCTTAGGTGTTTGGCTAACTGCCGAAAACCTATTGATATTTTAACTGATAGTGCCTTCAAATAGATTTCGGGGACTGAAGAATGTAACCTGATTAATTACTGATATAAATAGAGATTTAGGCCTATATGCAAATAAAAAATGTATTAACGTACGCATTATCCGTGTTGAAAAGTGGGGGGCGGGGGGGGGGGGGCAAGCGGGGCAAAGACATAACTTGGGTGGGCGATTTAATGTATAACCATTCTTTTTGTTCAATTTTGTCGAGGGTGTGGGGGCATTGGGTTCTGAACGATTACGCCACTGATATTCCCGTGAGAATCCCCGTGAGGTATTTCATGCGTGTAAATAATGACATGCATAACTTCGGAAGCCTTTACTCATAGTCAAAACTTACTCGATCAACCAAGCCATTTCTGAAACTTCTTGCGACTATAATATAGGACAATTCAGGTCGGTCTTCGTGCAGCAGCAGCCTGTGTCCGTCTTCCTACCGTAACGCTGAGTGGACTTGTCACGTGGTGAATACAATTTTTATAGTCTCACCAAGCAAGGGATTCACTTATTGCACTGGTGGATCGGGTCTTTTCCTAAGCGCCGTAAATAGTGTAAGATTTTAGGGGGCATAAGAGGGTGCATAATTTTGTTTAAGGGGGCAGGCACTTGATCTGTTGGGGTTAGTGTAAAAGCAATCACATTGTCTGCGTGTTAATGGAAAACTGGTTTTAAAACATCGAAATTATCACAATAAAACTCAGGAAATGTTCAATCCCCAAAGTCCAGATTTCAAATTTTGCACGGGGGGGGGGGGGGGGGGGGAGAGCGCACAGACATCAATTGGGGGATCGTACCCACATACACCCGTGCCCCCACCCCTTATGGTTACGCCACTGCTCCATTTAACAATTAATCGCTTCGGTTGCATATTAATTTCATACCTTCCCTTAATTTAAACAAGAAACCGAGGTAGTGTAAAGGTTTGTTTCATAACATCATGGACGTTATTTTTTTCTGTTGAATCATGGAGGGCGGAAATTTTGCGGTTGTGGTTCGAAAATTATTATTATTATTGGTTTATTAAAAACATTCAAACATCGCAGCCAAAGGCTGAATTGAGTTTAAAATACAGAGATTTATAAAAATATAGATATGTTAAAAATTACAGAAAAAACATTAAAAATACAAAAATAAAACCAACGGTTCAATCTGAATCGGGATGTAAATGATCTACCGCAGTTGGACTAGTTGACACAATCAATCTTTTCATCATTCTATTCAAAGCTCATTATCGGGCGAGCTGGTCTTATCGTGACAAAGTTAGACAGAATAAGATCCAGTTATAGCTGAGAGTGGCCAAAGTTCGTCCATTCGCGCTTATAAAATTGGTGAAAATAGAATGTAGTCGTGTTATTTTGCATACTTCGTTTCCAACGGACACCGAGACCACAAGTAACGTCATTGTAAAGGTATGGTACCTAACAAATTAAGGATGCTCTTAATAGTTTAATTATTGCAATTTTATGGCCGAAAGATTGTTTTTTTGTTTTTTCTTTGAACGAGTTTTGACAGAAAGCTGTTTCAAAATGAAATCATACAAAAAACTTTCGCATAATAATGCCAAGGACAATGCACACATGCAGTTGTCTGCAAGTTTATTGATATTAGTAATAGTTCTCTTTGGTAATAGTTACTTCCTACTTAAGTTACAGTTGTATTGACTTGGGAAACGGGTTGAACTAATTAAATATCTGGCAGGCGCAGCATGATGTTGTTAAACGTAAGACCAGTCTTTTGCGCATTGATTACGCTCTCATGTGCTTTGAAAGCACATTTTGTTCCGAGAACGGCTTGTAATGAGACTAGACTTCAGCCAAGTTTGATTTCCAGTATGTGGCTTGAAGTTGTAATGCAGACTATAGGCTTCGGCCAAGTTTGATTTGTAATGCGGTTCTGCTTGCGAAACTCAGCATTCTTGCACGTTCGTTGCCGTGGGCATCATGGTATGCAATCGTTGGTGTATACACAACTTTAGGAAGAATATTTTGCCTAAATTACAGCTTTAAAGATAGAGACGCGCGTCAATTTCAATTTTTAGAATTTAAGTGCGAGATTATTATCAGGTAAATATTCCTCATGGCATGGCACCGCGTCCATATTGTTGAGTACCCTGTGTGCATCACAGCTAAAGAACTGATGAACACACACGAGCCTCAGGAGGACCAGTCTGTTTTTCGCTATCGTCATACAGGGATGGCATGACAGTACCTTGGATCAAAGTCAATGACGTGGTCATGCATACGGACTCCCTTTGCATACGCACTTAAGTTTTTAAATCATTTTTAATCATTTTAAAAACAATTTCCTGGAAACAATTATCATACGTTATTTTTCACGAGAACCTCTCATTCATTTTAATCCTACACTTTCAATAAGTCAGTGACTTTATACATGTTCGTACCGGTTGCTGCTATCGAATTAGCAACTGTAATTTGGGGGATCTTTTATTTATGTGATAGTTTCTCGATTTTGACATTATTTCAGGAAAAATATTCCCCGACAAAGTGTGTACTATAGTTAACAAATTATTACGACTTCCGAGGTGATAGGCCTATAACTGGTGCGTTTTATATTTTCAAGGCAGAGCCGAGGGGAATAAAAGCGCCCCTGAGATCGCATAGGGAGTCGTCGTTTTAACCATAGAACGAGTAAAAACAGTCAATATATTTTGTTTTATAACAGCCCACTAACAAATTCTTCCCAGACGTCCGTCAAGGTACGAGAAGCTGCCGTTGCTACGGGTATAGTACATTGGTTGCTACGGGTACAGTTCATTGGTTGCTATGGGTATAGTGAATTAGGTACAACGTCTTTAGTACAGTAATTGCTATATGGTTAGTGTTGTTTGTCACATTCGCGCACTTTAGTAATTACAAGCTAAAAGAGGAAGACATTAGACGCGCTCTAAGCCAATCACAAGGCAGGTGATTGAAGTATGAGGTGTTATAACGTAACCTTCACAATGATCGAGCTTTCAGAATGCAGCCAATCAATTAATTATTGATTATTAATTATTATAAGGTATAATATTTTTTATTTTTAGATTACAAAGGTTAATTTACCTTCAATAATGATAGCATTATTTATTTTTGTCACGTTCTGTTTTCTGTATCCCCTCCAACAGATTTAACCCATCAACTTGTTCGACATTTAACACTCTCCTCGGCACCATGGATGCCGTACTGGACCTCGCCGATGAATATCTGTTTGACGCCCTCCACGTCTACCCAGAGAGCTGGGAGACTGGGCACTGGGCTCGCCAGTTATGCAGTCTCTTTTTCATCACCATTTTCTCCGGCATACTTGTGTATATCTCTTCTGCTGCATTCAACTACTATTTCCTCTTCGACCACAGGCTTGAGAGACATCCTCTGTTTTTAAAGGTTTGTGCACAAAATAAGTAGGCCTAGTTTTTGAAGGGTGTCCGTGCAATGTTGGCACGAACACCTCTTGGTTTATTTTTAAAAGAGAGCTAACAATATCTTTGGAAATATTTCTATAATGGACTAACACAAACCTTCCTTAAGTACTTCGACTGTACATGTATAAAATACAACTTTACTGACAGGAAGCATGCAGTTTAAAACTTCCGGCTCACGACTGAATCGGATCTGGGTAACAACAATTAATCGTACCTGAGTGTTTTTTATTTCATTGTTTTCATAGGTATACTGAAAAAAGCAAGAAAGCACATTATTTAAGTTTTTCTTTTTCTTTTTAACAGAATCAGAAGTGGCTGGAGATAACCACATCTTTGAAGATCTTACCAGTCATTGCAGTCTTCACGGCCGCCATGTTTTTCGTAGAAATTCGCGGGTACAGTAAACTATTCGATGGCCCCCCGCAACCGGGATGTTTTGGTAAGAGAATAAACGGTTTGCTGAACAATGAAACCGTGTCTGAATTAACGGCTCCGGCAGTGGCTATGACTAATGATCTCTTGAAAAAGCCTACGGTTTTCAATGTTGTCACGGCAGCCATCGGCTTAGCCGTATAGCCAAAGTCGCTTGATTCGGACACGACCTGGCGTCTTGCAATAAAGTTCATTATTCTGTGTTTTATTTGTACTCACCCCTTCTGTCACATAGCGGCAAATATTCCAATTTTTATATAGGCCGTTTTCGAAACTTCGGCTGTGCTGAGGTTTGGGCTCCGTCAGCTTAAAAAAACCATGTGATGTCCTTATTATGGGGTTTCAAACAGGTAGGCGAAGCCCGACGCCGGAGTTTCGAAAACGGCCTTGATGTCAGATTTGCTTATGGTACCCAATGACAATGATTATACTTAATTTAAAAAACTATGAGACTGCCTTTCCTTCCGGCCTCGCTTTGGTTCATATTGATTTTTATGGAAGGAAACAAGATGGCTACACATTGACAAATGTCTCGTTTGACACTATGCTTATATTTTTGTCAACCTTTTCCGTTTGGTCTTCAGGGTTGTTGTTGAACATCAGAGACATCGTCGGTTTTGTGTTTTTCACCGATTGCGCCATTTACTGGATCCACCGAGCCATGCACCATCGCCTTCTTTACCGCCACATCCACAAGATGCACCACATTTGGAAGGTCCCCACCCCGTTCGCCAGCCACGCCTTCCACCCCATCGATGGTTTCCTTCAGAGCATCCCCTACCACCTTTACCCGTTCATCTTCCCGCTCAATAAGTACGCGTACCTGGTACTCTTCTTCCTGGTGAACGTGTGGACCATCAGTATCCACGACGGTGACTACCGGGTACCAACCATTCTCAGACCATTCATCAATGGGTCCGCTCACCACACCGATCACCATCTGTATTACAATTACAACTACGGTCAGTACTTCACGTTGTGGGATCGAATCGGCGGTTCTTTTAAAACACCATCGGCTTTCGAAGGTAAATCCTTGGTTGATGAAATCTTGGAGAAAGAGAGACTTAAAAATGACCATACAGATTAACATTTTGAGAGAAGGCAAGCTCTGAAGGACACACCCAAATGGGGAACACTGTAAATACAAACTTGTGTCGGATCGAATTGCCTTACAAACTCATGTGTCTGCCATCTTGGATTTGTTCGTGTGAATTTACCCTCTGCAGCAATGAACTAAACTTGCACGTGATGTGATTAATTATTAATTCCCTTCCACTGTGCTCACAGGGACCAGAACAGTGTGTATTTGTGTCTTTGTCATAATCCTGTTACGGAGTTCTTTATGGCGAACTCTTGATTTGCATCGCTGGGCGGGGGAAGTGGTGTTCAATTCGAGGGGAGACTTCCTCAATAACACCCCGGTTTTTGCAGTGTATCTAACACCACATGATCCATTTTGTTGGTACCCCAATTTCTCCGTATTGTTTTTAATTTGCGTATAGCAATCAAGTTTGAAGATTCGATTTTATGAAGCGAATTACTAGCTCACAAACAAAGCTGAATAGAAACACAAACGGGTTATCCAGTGAATATTTCATTCGAATGTTATTTCCTTGCTGATCAGTTACAAAAGTTTGCCCTGGACGAAATTAGAACAAGATTAATTCAGCATCCAACTTGTAAATACGCTCCAAAACGAACATTAATTTATTGATTAAAAATGTGTAATCGTTTGTATTGGATCTTTTCACATAAATTTTGTATAAAGAAGCGTTCCGGATAAGGCATCACAATTATCAATGAATGAATGTCAACATACATTATACCGTTTTTATAATCGTTAATAAATATTATGTGTACAATTTTTGATATTAAACATTGTATTTGTAACCGAAGTAGTGTGAAATTGTATTCATTAATGTTCACAAAATAAATGCGTTGTCCGAATTAGCGGCTGTGGCTGTTACTAGGGAGTGTTGCTATGGATGTCCTATGCTTCAACGCTTGTTGACAAGGTGAACAAGCCGCAGCTGTAGCCTCTTATCCAGACAGTACACGGCCACATTGTCGACAGTTTAGGCCATGTCCGATTTATTAACTGCTTTGGCGGGTTGGATTGCCAGTGGCAGAAGAGTCCCCCGGAGATGCTGTCCCCTACTGTTATGAATTCTGTAGAAATGGGTGCACCACACTAAAATAGGCCAACATTCATGCGCCAAGCTGATTATCATAATTTGTAGGCCCTCAAAATCTTTTGAATTGAAACGTTTTTGGGGTCATGCGATTAATAGATTGTGTTATTATAAAAATCTAGCACAACCTGTGGGTTCTCCGAAAATATGTTTGGTAGGTTTTCAAGAGGCTGAGAGACAAAAACGATTTTTTGAGTATTTTAAAATATTTAGCATTTAGCGGCATTGGTTCCTTTGGGGCGCACCCCTCTAAATAATCTCCCATAGGAACCAATGCTAAATGATAATTATTCAAAAATACTCAAAAATCGTGTAAGTCTCTCAGCCTCTTGAAAACCAATCAGACATATTTCCGGACAACTAAACTTCAGAATTATTTTCAATTACCCCAGAAGAAAAAAACACGATTTTTTTTATATTTCCAAAACCGACTTGCTGCCAGTTTTCGTGAAGCACTTCTCCACTTCCCCGGTCAAATAGGGCCAACTTTAACGCCTAAATTTATCAAGTCTCCTCAAAAGTTGAAGCACAGAACCCCCAGGTTGTGATAGATTCTTATATTTACACAATCTATTAATTGCATGACCCCCAAAACGTTATAATTAAAAATAAGTTGTCGGTTTACAAATTATGATAAGTAGCTTGGCGCATTAATTCTGGCTTATTTAGTGTGGTGCACCCTTTGGGAGTTTGTCCTCTCTGATTTGTTTGTGGACACAAGTACAAACACGAGGGGACAACCATAGCCGTAGGAAGTCACTCCACTACGGACACCGAGGTTCGTTTTATTACTCGAATAAAACCGATGAACCTGTTAAATTTAGTCCTGTTGGCGGCTATCTTGGGAAAAATAGCAAACAAATGAAAAATAGTAAATAGTAACGCCCTGCCTCCTCCTTTATTTGAAAAAATCCGGACGAGAAACTCGTTACTTTTTTTACTTGGCCGAATGCGGCCACCACCTTGTTTGTTGAAAACAAGAGGATGTGAAATTAAAGGGTGTGTACAACATTGGTATCTTCTCACTTGATGTGACTCAACATTATACATGAAATAACAAACCTGTGAAAGTTTCAGCTAAATCGGTCTTCGGAGTCATGAGAAAATAGCAGAGCCGCCTGCCAACATTTGCATCTTGCAATCAGGGAGATTTTGTACAACAATCAGGGAGATATTAAGAATTACATTCAACATAATAGAAAACAAGTTTCCATAATCAGGGAGATTTTCAAATTTGTTCATCAGAACATGGAAAGATTAATTGGTTTATTTTCAGGGAACTTTCTGCAGAATCGGGGAACTTTCTGCAGAATCAGGGAGAGTTGGCAGCTCTGAAATAGTGAAAATCCCCATGTTTTCACTGTTTTCAAACATCAGATTTTATCACAGTGATACAGTGATAAAGACTAATTGTTTTACTCAGGCCTAAAAGCTATGGAATTTCAAGCAAAGCTATCACGGGAAGTTTTTCACCATGGTACCATCTAAGTTATGTGCAAATCTGTGAACATTTATATTTTTAATCTCACCAATGTTGTAAACACGGAGTTGAAGGCTTTCGAGTCACAGTTATTTAGTTGACTTTTTTAATTCCAGGCATGTGCCATTGGCTTTTTGTTTTGGTTTGTTCTTTCTGTATTTTGTTTGTACTTTTGATATGCCGAATAAATAATAATAATAATAATAATAATAACACACCCTTTAATACAGTGCATTTTTTAAGTGTCATGTATGTCATGATTAATTTTTCAAACCAGTTTTCAACACATTGGAAGGAATACAAGGTGAGGTCTGCTCAAATGCACTCGTCCAAAAAACAAAAGCACTTTCTCTAAGTTTAAAACTACAAAACGTTCTGTTGTTGTTCCACCTACACTTGCCTATTATAGCCTGCGCCTGGCCGAGCGGGGGATAACATTGTGCATTTAGGGCAAAGTAACGTTAAAATTTAAGAACATTATGTTTTTATATCATTGTGTGTACATTTTTACTTTAGCGACCCTTTTTTAACTCCTGGTAAAATACAGGGAAACCCGTCACACAAAACAAAAACTCAACCCATTTCCTCGACCGTCCGACTTCACTCGCGCATGCGCACAGTATGGTTTAATCGGACATTGTATTCGTCCAGAAAACGAAAACAGGATCGGAAAAAACGTTGACTGAGATACGATTTTCTCTGCAATCACTGCTGCAGCCGTGCTACGTTAATTGCATCATCAAGACAGACACATATTTCGTAAGTGTTTCAATAAATATTGGTAAGTGAAATCGATGTTTTTCTTTGAAAGACAATTGAAGAATGATGTTTTTTTCAAATGATTGTTTGAGTGTCTGGGGTGAAAACAAATCGTTTGCTCCACGACCCACGGAGTAGTGCTACGCACTGTCTGGTGGGATTCAATCATAATGCGTGACTCTACCATACACGACATTACGTTCGTTAATAATGCATGATAATTCGCTGTAAATCTCTTTGAACTGTTAAAATTGCATTGTATCCTTTGTCTGGAAATATTAAGGAATTTACATTATATGATTGAAAGTTTTGATGGTTTTCTGTCATGCTGGATAAATCGGATTGAAAATCAATCTCGAGATACCCGGGAAATGAGTTGATATGGAACTATACAATTTATTTTCTACCTGGCTAAAATGTTGCATCCGGCCACCACTTTATCTCCCTTAATTTAGGTCAAATTATATCCTAACCTGTCCATAAGGGTTGACAGAATACATACAGAAAGGCACAGAAAGTTGAGAAACACTTTGAACTATTACCAAAGTGTCAAAATTATGGGGGGAAAGGGCTATTTTCAGAACGTCATTGTGCTGCTTGCTCTACTCCATTTTTACTTTTTTAATTCCTTTTTGGTAGCCCCACTTGTGTGGCCAAGGTAGCCCCACTTGTGTGGCCAAGGCTAGCTGAATCCTTGGCCACACGTCTCGACCATTTCTTTTTAAGCTAAGAAATAACCATTTAAAATCTTTGATGGCGCATTCCCTACGGGCCAGTCGGCGGTTTAAACCAGCTGAATGTGTTCACCTAGCTCTTAGCTTGCCTTGTGTGTTTTGGATATTCAAACAAATAAAATTTAAAAAGATATTTTAAACGATAAATGTGTAGGCCTATCAGGAGCCGCCATTTTGGAATTACCCCAATCATGCAAATCGAATATGACGTCATCGGCCGGCATGGCTGTGGGCGGAGCGAGGTAAGGGTGCGATCATTTTATTGGTTGCTTTGTGTCTGCTCCGCCCAAAACCCAGCCGGCCGATGACGTCGTATTCGATTTGCATGATTGGGGTCATTCCAAAATGGCGGCTCCTGACAGTGACACACGTCGCGGAAATTAATTCGGAGTAAGTCGCACAATAATATCGTTTAAAATATCTTTTTAAATTTTATTTGTTTGAATATCCAAAACACACAAGGCAAGCTAAGGCCATTTATTCTTGAATACTTGGATTACGGATTTCTCAGCTACAAAAATGAGCGGGGACCGGGGGAAAAAAAAAAATTAATAAAATCATGGCCGGGGTTACGGAATTTCCAGCGCGCAAAGTCGGGCGGAAGAAAAAATAAAATATATAAACGCAGGCGGCTTCTTAAACGCATGAAAACTAGAAACCTACATAGAAATTTGTAAAGGTAAACACTTACCGTCTGAAATTATTACTGTTTGTGTTTTTAATACATTCCATTCCACGACAATGCTCCGATTATCCTTTTAATTGTTAGAGCTGTTCCGTCCCAACTTGACAATCGCGGCACTCGCGCGGCGTTCGCGATTTGTGCAAAAAAAATAAGACTGCGCGGTGTGCGCGGAGCCTTCCATTGGCTTCCGGCGCACACCACGCTGTCTTTTGGCTCCGCGCAGTCTTATTTGTTTTGCGCAAATCGCGAACGCCGCGCGAGTGCCGCGCAAGTGCCGCGATGAGGGAAAAACAATCGTGAGTATTGCGTGGTAAATTTCATTTTTTGAAGATGTTTTTGAACATAACTCAACAAAAAGGAAATGCATTCATTATGAATGTATATTAAGTGTATGGGGAAAGTTTGTGTTGTGTAGTGCAAAGGAAACTGTAGATATTGATGGCAAACCACCGTAAAATGTTCACCTATCAGTATCAACGACCATTTTGAAAACGAATACCCAAACAGATTTATTTTTTCCCCCTGACACTTGCATGTGTTTGGAATGATATAAAGATAAAAATTCAGTTCTGGTGGTAGTTACTACTAGTGCCTAGTGGTAGCAATTTCATTTTTTTGAGAAAATTCCACCTTTTCATGGAATGCCCATCCATAAGGCCAACAAAAATTAATTGTTGAGTTGCCCTCCGCGACCGACCCAAAAATGCTGAAATCTCGGGTCGGGTTTTTTTTCTTTTTTTTTCGTTATTTATTTGTTAATGAAACTTACACATTTTCTATGTTTATCCAAATTAAAACGAACTATTTATTCCAAATAAGCTGAAACAAGTTTGCAAAGCACAGATTTTAAAGTAAACATGCAGGAGATCGACATTTTGTGCCGCTCAACTCGCGATCCCACGCAATTTGCACATGACATGGACTACTGCAGACAGAATGCTGGTATACATGTACATACAGTCTAAATTCGGATAGGCAGGCGAACGCATCGACCGCTAGCTTGAGCGAGCCAAGAAGCGGTTTCACTGGTACCCAACACTTTCTTTGAGAGCGAGTACCAGGTAGAATTGGCTGCTGACATCAAGCGGTCATTTTTGGAACTTGGCCAGCTTTTTTGCAAGTATATAGAACGGATACTTCAAGAGAAAACAAATCACCGATACACTGCCCAATATACCCATGACTCAATCTACACGTTTTAAATCAAATGAATCATCACACGTTGTGCATTGGCTTCGCATGCATTGACACACTATCGACGCAGTAGCAACATGGATGATTTTACGGTGTCCATAGTTGCAAAAACTGCATCGCCAGAATTAATTATTTTCAGTCGGGTGTCACGAATATCATTAAACGAGTCCTTCAATGAACTATTTGCTAAATATTTAACAGAGCTGGATAGCCAAGAGCGTGAATTTATTTTGATTGAAGTAGTGATCTCGTCGACCGCCCAAGGACCATGGCAGTATGTAGACCTGCATGAATCTCTAACAGTCCTTCGTGACATGGGCATGAGGCACATACTCTTCAAGTTGAAACTAGTACGGGTAGAAGTAGACGTACCACCGCAACCAGTCACGAATGCTTTCGAAGTGTTGATGGGGGCATCTCGTGAAAGATCTTGCCGTTACCTTTCAGATGTTCTAAAAGGAATGTATACCTCTTGTAATTACTCCAAAAGTTACTGTTCATAAAAACTAACTTGGTAAGAAGTACTGCAGCTGTTGATTGAATAACATATTGAGAAACGATTTCCTTGTAAGGAATGTGGTAATAGAGAAAGGGATTAAAAAACATTTAAATCTGAGAAACGTTTCACGCATGAAAAGTTTCTCAGATTGTGTATTACAATAACAGATTATTCTTCCTGCGTGGACAAACTGCTCCAGATATTCGGTGAAATCTCCAAAACCTATCACCTTTTGAAATATGAAGTGTTAACAAGTTAGTTTTATTGTATACATGCATACAAAAAGGAACCAATAAAGTGCCAGGAAAAAGTGTTTAAAATGTTGAAATAAAAATGTTACAAGATAAAAAGTTGAATGTTTCTTGTCTTTTAATCCTTTATTTGCTTCTGCACACTACTAGATCATTGTATGTTGAAAGACATTGTGTTTGTGATTAGTTCCAATGCATTTCAATCTTTAAATGACAGTTAAGGGAAGAAAAAAAAATAAAGAAAAAAATAAAAAAATAATCCGACCGACCGACCCCTTCAAATATTTCTACTGGAGGGCAACTCAACAATTTAATTTTTTTGGCCTAATATATGGAGTCTTAACCCTCAGAATTATCTGTTGAAATTTAATAGAAATATTACCGAAATAAAACAATGGTAGAGACAAATATGACCTTTCACTCGCGCCGTAGGTCTACAATTGTCGTACCGTACAGCCAAAAATAAGGCCGTATAAATATCATCTGTCTACATAAACCAAACAAGGACACAATGTACATGTACACGACGAAATGACAAAACGTAATATAGCGGCACCTTCTGAACAACATCAGTGAGTATTAAATAGGCCTACTCACTGATGTTGTTCAGAAGGTGCCGCTGAAACCTTCATAATGTTGTTGTCGTTGTCAGGTAAGGAACGCAAAATAATGTCTCTGATAGACTCATTCAGTTCACATTTCAAAAGTTTCCTTTTGAGAAAGCGGGCTCCTTCCCGAAACAGAAGGAGGAGACACCAACTCTGAGCCGCCATTGTGAACAGCACTTGGTCTTTGCTCTATGGTCAAAGTCTATAAATGGACTCATACTTTTGTACGTGAAGGTATACATTGGTCTGGTTTCCACCATGTGCGTCGGCTTCATACAATTCCAATGCCTCTCACGTGTACAGTATACTCCGTAGATACGTATACATGTGGTGGTGTTTTACACGCCGGCCGCTGTACCAATCATAGAGAAAGGACCACGGATTTATAGGGGTGCAGAAAAAAAAATCGCTGTCGGCGCGGTGCAGAGCCGCTAGCATTTGTGATGGCAGCTGAAAATGTTTTGTACACGATCGGTGGCATTTTTTATTTTTTATTTTTTTTTTCCGTACACACAAAAGTGAATTTTTTGGGCGGGGATTTTTTTAATTTTTTCCCAAAACACGATTATTTCGGGCGGCGATTCCGTAATCCAAGTAATCAAAAAAAAATGGCCTAAGAGCTAGGTGAACACATTCAGCTGGTTTAAACCGCCGACTGGCCCGTAGGGAATGCGCCATTTAATTGGTTATTTCTTAGCTTAAAAAGAAATGGTCGGGACGTGTGGCCAAGGATTCAGCTAGCCTTGGCCACACAAGTGGGGCTACCTTTTTGGGGGCATGACTGCGCGAGAGTTCTGTCTGCGTGATAAAATGTGCGCTTGAATTTTCCCTTTCTACGGTCAAAATTTAGTGTTTCAGCCACAAATTCCTCGGAGGAATATTAAAAAAAAAGGGAAATACAAGTCCAACATCCATTAAAAAAATAAAAATATATTCCTAAAATAAAAATTAAAAAGAGGCGGCTGGATGCTGAAATTTTTCTGTCAAATTACAATGCATGTAAAATATGAATTTGCATGTAAAATTTAAAACCCTGCATTTGTGGTCAAAGACAAATCAGTAAAGTTTTTGTTTTTTAATATTTTCTTTTATCTCAGGGCGCATTTGCTTGTCACAACTATGGCCCTGTACACGGCAGATGATTTTGATGTTGAAGCACTCCTGGAAGCTCCATACAAAAATAATGAGGT
This sequence comes from Leptasterias polaris, assembly GCA_037783415.1. Classification (NCBI taxonomy): domain Eukaryota; kingdom Metazoa; phylum Echinodermata; class Asteroidea; order Forcipulatida; family Asteriidae; genus Leptasterias; species Leptasterias polaris. The sequence goes on along the minus strand of JAZGTN010000093.1, from coordinate 3,618,590 downwards.
AATTTATTCAACACAAAGTGTATAATTTCAATCGGTTTTTTCAGCAAAGACTTAAAATCTTATCTATAAATTTGAAATGGTCAGTTCCTCAATCAATGAGATTGACATGTAACCAACATGCAGACATGTGACTTGTGATTACCAAGTGTGTGTGAATTTTTTGTAAACGTTGGGCACTTGCACTTGAACTCACGTACTCATCCCGTGACCAAGGGGCGTTGGGATACCATGGCAGACGCTTAAGCAGTCGGGGATCTCCAACTCTCTCTGTCTTCTGTGTCAGGGACATGGGGTTGTGGCCTGTCCAGTCCCTAACGTTGTCAGGACTTCTTCTGGCGACCCTGCGTCCACCAACCCGTTCCTTGGAGTATGGTTTTGGGTAGGGATTTGTGCCTGGAGAGGGTATGCACTTGAAGCATACTTCATTGAAAGAAGCTATTTGAGAGATTTTTTACGTTGGGACATTTCATTCATTTAAGTAAAAGTGTAAATTTCATTCTTTATTTATAGACCTCCATAGGCTTACTCCACAGCAATGGTCCATGTTGACAGAGGTAGAGTACTCCTTTAGCTCCCATTCCCAAAGGGGAACGCATTTTGAACTGAACCTAAGTGGTATTTCAAAAACAAAAAGGTGGTCTAATGAATAATGTTTTCACAAGGTATTTTTCCTCAAATGGAATTCAGATATTCATGAGTAGATAGTTTACTGAGCTGGATTTCTACACTTGTCTCTGACATAATTACCAAGATACTAAAGTGCATGGTTTAGTTTCATTTAATTGTGCAGTAAGTTGTGCAGGTGGTTTTGGGGGGGATGATTGATGTAGGCAGTCTATTTAAGCACAATTTTACTCGGGAAGACTTTGTGGGCAGTAAAATATAATGAGTAACAAGGACTCGACATAATTAGCGTTGTAGTCCAGGGGCCAATTTCATGAAGCGCTAAGATTCATCTTTAATTGTCATAGTGATTTGTACTTATGACATCACACTTTGCTTGGCAACTAAGATTTCTGAGTTCTTAAGTAATGTTAGAAGGTCTAAACCTGCAGTTTTAACGGGGGTTGGTTACGAACTCACAATGTGGCTATCATTTTGAATGAGTGGTGTGAAGGGTTGGTTGGAATGTGTGAAGGGTTGGGGGGTTGGGGTGAAATCTTGTACCACTGCGTCCAGATATGAGGCAATATCACTAAAAGCTCTCCCATCCCCTCTTGCCGTAGGGAATGAGAAAAGGTCATCACCAGCCGTGGAGGAAACATGGTGTTTAGCGTCATCTTCATGGAGTCTACCTTCTAAGATCTTCAATTTATCTCATTAACAATTCCCCCGTCCCAAGCCCAATAAACAAACTATCATGTAATAATCATATGCAGAAGTTAAGTTTGCCCCTATTTAAAATCAATCATTTTATTCATTCGAGTTTTGGCCCTCAGAAAAAAAAAATACATTCGCCCAATGTTCAGAATTTAATTTGAATAGTTTTATGAACAAATGTATCTATGCCCCTCGTAATGGTATCATTATGACTACTTTTTTTTTTTATGAGTTTAAATAAGACAATTCAAAACATAACTGAAAGAAAACTTTTTTATTAAGAGTCCCTTGTCCTCAAAGTTTTCATTTTACTGTTTTAGATTGATTACTATCAAGTGATGATTTTCCTGGCTTTGTATAACGGTAAGTTGCTAATGGCAGGTCCAGTTAGCAATTACGTGTAACCCCCCAAAGCAAGAGTGTCGTTCCACTTGCATGGACTGCAGAACAAAAGCTCTCAAATCAAAAGTGTACATTGAATCGCCGTTGCTGCTCATAACGCCCAACCGAAAAAAGAAAGAAAAACAAAACCACCCACAGTGTTATTGCTGAGGAGTTGTGTTATTGGGCCACAAAGTTTGCAAATGTTTTGTTTTTGGTTATTGATGTGCATTTGTTCTTTTTTTTCCTTTCCTCCTTCACTGTGTATCCCCCTTGTCCCTGTCATTCCTTATGAAACCCTACACTACCCAATCTGCTGTCGGCTGGTTTCACCCATAATGCTGTTGTATTTTGGATGATCATAGGAAGATACGACCAACAACGGCTTGACAGAGAAGAAGGAGCCCTCCGCTAAGAAGAAGTAAGTACCCAACATCCTCCCCTTTGTAGTCGTCTTCTCCCTGTTAGACTATGACTGTATGGTAATCATGCATTTTAGAGATTCGAGATGAAATTGATAGTGGAAAAGAGATTGATTGAAAATTGTGGACATTTGTAGAATCGATGCACTCTGTTTTTAAGCAGGTCTGTTTTTTGTAGCGTGTACTAAAGGTAAGTCGTACACTTGTGATCTTTAAGTAGCGTTCTCTTCTAACTGCAAATGGTATGTGTACTTTGAAAATAATGCATAAAACAATAAAGTGTTCGTTGTTGATTGATGTCCACTCACTGTTTATAGGGAAGTGTTGACGATAATTCATTTCAATACAGTCATAGTTTAACAGGATTTAAATACTTGTTTTTACCTTAATTCAAACCAATTATCTGACCTGGGCTACATGTTTGTTGTCGCAGATTTAAAGTGACTTAGCCCATTGGCGTGTGCTGAGCAGTGCCCACTTACGGCAGATCCAAGGTTGGACGTCTTCATAACGGGTACTGGACATGTTCCGACTGGCCCCCCCCTTGCAAACCGATGTCTGAGCCACTTTGGGTTCAAGCCCAACTAGCACTAGTGATCAAAATGTGCCACTAGCTGGCGAAATGTTTGATGACAAAACCAGGATGTGTGATATTGTTGGCCTTTTCAGTGTAACATCCAAAGCCTAATGTGTACTGGGATTGCATACGTACTCCCAGGTTATAATTTTCATTTTTTTTACCCTTACACTTATGTGTGTTGAACACTGTATACTTGGTACTTTCCCCAGTTCTGTGAAAAAAAAATCTACAATTAGTTGTGTTGAAATTTCAACTCCCAAACAAATTCAGATGATTGTATAATTATGAAATTTGTAGTTTAGTATTATGTATTGAAGCTCACAAGTCAAAGTTTCTTGCACCTCAAAGTTACTCCTTAAATGTGTGTATTTTTTAAAGTACATTCTGCAAGTTTAAGCATCTGATTACGACCTACCATAACGAGACCAAAAAACAAATAAAAACTGATGTAGTTTTAACCCCCTTTTTCATCCTTTCCTTAGTTTCACTCACTTTTTTTCCCTGTAGTTTTTGATTTTAAGAAATACTTTGCCCTATTGTTATTGCATTGAAATTGATGTAACCATTGCCACAAATGATCCAACCAGACAAAGAAGCAGCCGAAGTCGCAGCAGGAGCCGAAGTCCAAAAGAGAAACGCTCCAGCAGCAGTAAGAAGAGCAGCAGCAGCAGCAAACGCCGCAGTCGCACGCCAGAGAAGAAAAGGCGTAGTCGCAGCAAGGACAGAGGGTCATCTCGCATTGACAGCTACAGAGAGAGGGACCGGGATCGTGAACATAACAGAGATCATCACAGGGGACGAGGAATTGGCAGATATGGCAAGTAAGTTGAGCATACGGTCATTTCATTTACTCCTCCAAAATTAAGTGATGAGGCTACGTTTTAATCATACACTTTTATCAACTGGCCCCATGTGATTTAATACAACAAGGGATTATTACACCAGCTTAATGGCAAAATAAATCAAATGGAAACTGACGTTTTAGAAAATAACTGTCCATTAAATTACCATCAAAGCACTCTCCTCTGCCCAACTGACTCTTTCCACATAATATCTGTAGAGACTGTGGAGACTAAGTCCAAAGTACACATGCCATGGTGGCTTCTACACAATACCAGCTACAAACGGTGAAAACCCATGCACCTAATGCTAGCCTAGAAAATATGGTACTGTGTCTGGAAGTCTGTGGTATCTGTTTAAAGGAGGGTAAAATATATTGGTCTTTTACTATGTTTGTTAATGCCTGTTGCAAATTAGTGTCATGAGGTTACTCTCATTTTCCGGGAGGTCTCAATTAGTTGTATTCCTTGTGAGATTCTAACCGTAGATTGGGTCTATTGTTGTTACAGCACTCGTGAAAGGAGGAGGAGTAGGTCTCCACCCCCTGCTGGTCCACGACGAAGGCGTAGCCGCAGCAGAGAGCGACATAGCAGCCCTAATGATCCATTTCATTGGAGACGAAGCCGATCCAAGAGCAGAGAACACCATGGCAAGAGGCGAAGCTCAAGCCCAAGGTAAGAAAGAACGGAAATCAGAAATATTACCACGGTCTTTTTTTTGTGGTAGTGTTCTTCGTTAGCCCCTTTACTAGTGGTATAGTCTCCTGCCCAACTGGCTCTTGCCACAAAATTCCATAGAAAACTGTGGAGACTTAAGTCCACAGTACACAAGACATAGGGTTTTCAAATAATACCAGCTGCACAAACAAAAGATGCCCACGCACCCAATGCTAGCCTGGAAGGTGTGGTATTTTGTGGCAGTCTGTGGTACCTGTGTTATAGGAGAGTTAAGTTAAAAATTTTTGGGTTTTTATCCACACTCCATCACCGAGACACAACAGTAAGTTCAAACATTGGTTCATTTGAATTTAATGCTTTTTGTAGACGACACACTGATTTAAAATGTTAATGCAGTCAAAAGTGTATTAACTATTATTGAGAATTTTGCCAATTCAAATAATGTTTGGTAAACTTGAAAGTTTCAGTCTGTTAATTTTTTCAGTCCTGTTAATTTAATGTATTTAATTTGTCTATTTAGTGTAATTACTTGTACTGTGATTCTATTTAGTGTAATTACTTGTACTGTGATGATTTGTTTTCATCCCCATTCCAGTAAGGATACCGAGCTACCTGCAGAGACTAGAGATGCCAGAACAGTTTTTGTCATGCAGCTTTCACAACGAGTCAGGGCAAAAGACTTGGAGGAATTCTTCTCGTCGGTTGGCAAGGTAAGACATGAATACCAAAGCAATGTAGAGCAGTTGTGTCACTGTAGCTTAATTGACCCTTCCCATGGAATATGTAAATTTCACGTAGCCTGTGCGCACTAAAATTATTGGTTGGCAAATTTGAGGGAACATTGCACCCTTTTGTATGGGGCTGACACATTGGCATTTGTGCGTCTGCCTTATGCGCAAGTAATTGGCATGTCCACCAATTGTGTTTGTTCGCATGCGTGAATGTAATAAGCATATTTCATGGACAAGGTGAATTGCATTGCAATTTGTGTGTGTCAACTCGTACAAACGTATAGAAAAATAGTCAAAGAAAAGCAATGCCAGATCAAGCCACATATTTCCTGGCTCTGCTTACTGCAGAATTTGTTTTTGGTTGTAATACGGTAAGCAGAGCCATGAAATTGGGCCCAGTCCATTTGATGAGTGTTTGAGTGTATTCAATTTATAAGTTTAGACCTTTTATCACACCACAAGACACCAGAAATGGCAGCGTGGTTTTTGACATACTGTTAAGCTTTTGAATGTATAACGGCTTTCTGTTAAAGCTCAAACTCACTTTGGTGCAACTACGATTTACACAAGTATTCTCTAGTATCTCATTGATTTGTTATTATAAAAATTAGATGAAATTATCACAAATTATCACTAATCCCCAGAGAGGTTATGTTTGTGCAAGGTAGTCTGATGTTTTATGCCAAACTACTTGAAGCTGCTAATTAAGCTGCCTGTTTGAAACTGAAGTATTGGAGTTGTATTTATTGACAGGTACGTGATGTTAAGATCATCTCAGACCGTAACTCAAGGCGTTCTAAGGGTATCGGCTACGTGGAGTTCATGTCCGATGAGTCCGTCCCTCTGGTGAGTAGCGAAGGCAACCCAAATTCTCATAAGTAGAACAGTGCCCAGTTTAATGGCTCTGCTTACAGTGGAGTTCTGCGCTTACAGCCCATAGGACTATGTGCTTTTAGGGTGCGTAGGCGCAGAATTGTGTGGTAAGCAGAGTCATGAAATTGGACCAGGCACAGACCAGTTGGTTTTACCAATGGAAAAAGTCTTCCTCCTCTTAGTTTTCTGTGGGACTGTTCGAAATCGGTTCTAATTATAAACCTTACGCATATGACGTCATTTGAGTAGGGCGCCCTCACCTAGAGGTCAAAAGGAAGATGCTCATTGGCCAGTCTTGTGCGCTGCGCGTACAAATCAGCGCGTTTCCATTGTTTCATCATCAGTTTACCTCTAAGATGGCGGCTTGGTGACGTCAATGCATAAGGTCTATTGAGACAATCCCTGGTTGTACAAACACTAATTGAGACGTCATATTGTGTTTTGACTTTGCTGCATTAAAGCTGATCCACAAAGAATATTGCATTGTAAATTGATTTGCTTTGCTGAAACTAGTATAAAACCAGTTACAAGAGGTGTACATTACATGGCATTTTGGCTGGTTGCTCGTTTCAGAGCCCAGTCACTCTGTACTAATCCAGCGTTATGTAAAAGGGCTCACATTTATAATATAGTGCAAATTTAAATTAGTTTTGTCTTCTGAAGGGGTTGTTTATACATGGAAAGTACATGTTTTTTTGTGTTGAAAGGTTGATCCATTCTCATCATCGAGATTTCAATAAAAAAACATCCAAACAACCTTTGAAATAATCATTCAACTAAGGGACCATGGATTAATTAAGACCGGAGTCTGCACGGCTGCACGGAGTCGCTGCACAGAGTCGCTGCACAGAGTCTGTGCGTTCCAAAATTGTCACGTTCCAGTGATTTTTAGGTTCCCTCATTATCGAACTCTATTGTTGTAGCCCACAAAGGAGTGAAGGATTAGTGTTTGCGGTCTAGTTCAGGTATACTAGGGTTTATCTAGTAAGCTGATTATAACTACAGTGGCATTTGGCCAACACCATTGTTCCCTAATTGGTTTGTCTGGGTGAAATCAACAACAAAAAGGGTTTAGTATTTTTCAGCGATGTTTTGCATGTTAATAGAAGTTCTTATTTCGATTGTGGCAATCAAAGTCTTTAACTGCACTGGGGTTTTTAACCGGCAAATATTTCTCTGGTTGATTTATTCTTGTATCAGTGAGCTTTCTGATTGATACTAATGATTTTCTCCCCATAATTACCAATCTTGTACTATGTCTTCAAGGGAAATGTCTTTTTTAATGATTTGTAAATAGTTTTGTTTCATTTGGCCAAGAATTTCCTCTGTTTCTTTTTCTAGGCTATGGGTCTAAACAACCAGAAGCTGATGGGTGTACCGATCATCGTCCAACCCTCACAGGCAGAGAAGAACCGCCTCGCCCAGAGCAACCAGACACTGCAGAAGGGAGGAGCCGGCCCCATGAGGCTCTATGTGGGCTCACTTCACTACAACATCACAGAGGAGATGCTCAGGGGTATCTTTGAACCGTTTGGAAAGGTGAGACATTGTCATAGTCACCATAGACTTCTGTAAAGACTTGATGTCAGTGGGTTGAATAGCCATTCAAAGGAAGCCTGTTTGGTAACTTTAAAAAAAACAATATTGTGCACAGTTGTGAGTCTACTACAGGGAATTCACCATGGGCAAGTGTCCTACAGTTTATATTTTTGTCAAAACTAAAGATGACCACTGGGGTCATTTGTGAGTAGAGTTGTGCGTTGGTTCTCTCTTGTGCCACAAGGTTTTTTTCCCGGGACCTCCAGTTTTCCTCCCACCTGGAGAAATCAACCACTTCAACTCTGGCTGTGCTCCAGGGTATATGTGGGTTATTGTGGCTGGCCGTCAAAAGGTGCCTTTACAGCCTCCCAATTTATTATTGTTATAATATCCCATATGCACAAGCGCCATCTTAAAAATATATCACACTGCATCTTGGGAAACGGTTAACAAATATGTGAAGCTGCCAAGATGGAAGCCATGTTGTAGTTTACATGTAACCATGCCAGGTTTTATAGTTGTGTACCGCACTGCTTCAAAATCAGTGCGCCATGATGGTTGCTGGTGTTGCTTTGACTCGGATTTCACCCGGAAACTTTGGCGCACTGATCATGCACTCAGGGACATGCATATTAATTATTATTACCTTTCCATGGCGTTTGTTTTGACCTAACATATAATCAAGTATCATAGACCTTTGTTTTCTGAGACAAAATGTTATTTTGATGACTTTGATACGGTTCCCATCATGCTTTCTTAAAGATTAATCATAGTTCATGTTTTTTTTTGCTAATAGATTGACAACATACAGTTGATGATGGACAGTGAAACTCATCGTTCCAAAGGATATGGCTTCATCACGGTGAGATTTTATAATCTGAATTCAGTATAAAAGTTTGTAGAAAGCATGCAATTGTTGCACAGATGTACTGGGCAGGCAGTTTTGTTGAACCTTAGCAGAATTTTTTGGAACACACACATAGGAGGGTTAAAAACATCACTAATCTGTTTAATATATAGTTTTGTTGTGAAGTCTTGCACTTACAAAATGTTCAGAGGAAGCCCTGCAGGCCTGGAATTTCATCTTTGAAAGGGCACTTCCAATTTCATTTTACAAAGGGCATTTCCATTGTTAAAATGTAAAGTGTAAGGAATAGGGGCAACTTAGACCATGGCCTGACCTTAACATTTCAACCTGTTTATTTTGATGGTTTTAATTTGTTTGGGCACAGTTCCATGATGCCGATGATGCCAAGAGAGCCCTTGACCAGCTGAATGGTTTTGAGCTCGCCGGCCGGCCAATGAAAGTGAACCATGTGACAGAGAGATCGGAAAATGCCCAGGCGGCGTCCATGCTAGACAACGATGAGCTGGAGAGGACGGGCATCGAGCTGACCACTACAGGGCGGCTGCAGCTCATGGCTCGACTGGCTGAAGGTGGGTGGATTTCTGCTGCTGCAAAATGTTTAGGTCGATCAGAGTTTTGTTGAGAGAATATGAATCGGATTAATCCAATAATCCCAAGATATGCACATAACAGGCATGATATTCTTCATACTTGACTTGACTATAAAAAGTAAATAAAAGCCTTTGCCACAATGTACATGTAGGCCAGCCCCTGTACCCAATGATATTTTTCCCACTTATCCAAGGGGCCACATATCATGCCTGACATGACCATTCTACTTGGTATAACATTTGATAGTAAGTTAATCAATCCGTTGGAGCTGTTCAACTGCACTGTTTGATTGTGGTTTGAACTAGGCCTAGTTTGAGCAACTGCACATCTTTGCGCTGTGTGCATGTATCTATCACTTAGTGTCACATTGCGTGCTGCAAAGCGCATCTAATAGGAATGACATGGGAATGATATGAAATGTTAAACAGTAGGAGAGTTAATCAACAACTTCTGGTGACAGTGAACTTAAATCATGCAAATAAATGTTTGTCTTCCATACTGGCTTTGTTTTTTATTTATTTATGTAATGATTGCATTTCATAACCCAGGGCTATGCCCAAACGGGTTCTATTGGTGGCCTGCATTTATTACTCAATAACAATTGTATACTAAGCTTACGAGAACAGTTAATTAATTATATTTTAGATATAAGATCATTCCAATTTTAAATTGAATTAGTATACATGTAGAGTTTTAAGTTTGCTAAATATTATATAATGCTTGTTTGAGTTTGTTTTACATTGCTTTCTTTTAATGGCCCTTTTTGGTGATCATTTTGTGATAATTTTGTTATTGGTTAATGTTAACTGATGTCATGATGAGTGCTTTCCTCTGATTGTATGTTTCAGGGACAGGTTTCCAGCTTCCCAATGCCGTAGTAGAAGCTCTAAATCCCTTGGGTCAAGTACCCATCGGGCCAGCTGGTGGGGCTGCTGCTCCTGGTGCTGGTGGACAAGGCTTGCTGGCCACTGTCAGCCAGGCTACACTGCATGTAAGTATTAAAAAGAGGCATCAGTTTCCCCCTTCAAATTGTCAAGCGCAGCAATGATGTAACGGTATATAACTCTTTTGTAAAATGAGTGCCCCCCCCCCCTAAAAACAGCAACAACATTGTACATTTTCTGTTGGGAAGGGGGCTTGGGGGGGGGGTTGTCTCACGATCTTCAATAAAATTTGAGTAGTTTCTTTTGCTATAGTCATTATAAAAAGGTAGTCGTCTAGTTCCTAATGTTAACTTGTTTTCTTAAAAGTGAAGGATTTACAGTAACTTGAGTTGAGTACTGATGGAGCAGACTTTATTTAGTTTAGATACTAAGGGACTTTTCCACAACCTCGACTTTGGGCTCTGGCTTGGGCTCCACCATCAATTTTGCAGCAGTTTATATTTGGAACAGTGTTTCAAGCATAAAGCCCAGAGACAGAGCCTAAGCCAAGGTTTGAAAAAAATCTCAAATTGTAAAATGAGGATTGTAAAGGCCTTCTTACCCATGAGGCAATTAACAGGCAGCCAGTTCCAGGCAGTCTCAATGAAGAAAGAACATTCTGGTTTCATATATTCTGAAAAATACCTCTTGTGGAGCTAAAGCGTCTTTTAATAGTAGTTGAGTTGGTTGCTTCCGAGTTGCTTGTTGAAATTACCTTGTGTGACAAGGCCCTGAATATTTAAACTAATGTCTTACTCTGCATGAGAGTTTGAGAAAACGTCAGGTCAACGGAGCTATTGGTCAATTAACTGACCCCTTTTTATACCCAACAGGCACAGCTAGCAGCAGCCCAGCAGCAAGCCGCTGCCTTGGCTAATCAATCCGCACCAATAGTACAACCTACACTGGCAGCACCCGCTGCGCAAACCAACCCACCTTGCTTCATGCTGTCCAACATGTTTGATCCAACAACGTAAGTCCAACTACCCTGTCACTGTTCGTCAAATTACTATCAGTGACTCTGAAATAACTCCTGTTGTTCAAGCTGGTAATCTTGGTACATTACTGAACTCTACAACGTCAAATATTTCTCATATTGTTTGTGTTGCATCATTTCACAGCTATTATATAGGCAAAATTAGTAAATATTAGTCCAGTTTAAGAAAAATCTACAAACTCATCTTTTTAATGAAGCATTTGCATTTAGGTTTTCAACTGTATCCTTGTATTTTATATTTTAAGTTATCTTGTCCTTGTTATGCATTAATTTTTTTATTATTATCAGATAGTTTCGCAAGGTTGTTCCATCAGTGTGTCGGTTATTATTTTGAACTTGGCATCAAAGACAAGCGACGCAACAGCTGGTTTGCGTGTCGCTGTTGGCAAATATTTATTACTGTTTTTTATTTTACTCCTTTTAAAGCACCATGTGTTTACTCTTCAGTTTTGTTCTCAAATTGCTTCCTCTTGGCCTCTGCTTGTCAGATTATTCACAAATTCTAGTCAGGTCTAGATCAGGAATTCTTTCTTACCATGCTCTTATTCATAGAGTGTATGTTCTCAAAACACATGTGTTTTTTTGTTTGAATTTTCAGCGAAACCACATCTTCTTGGGAAACTGAGATCCGAGATGACGTGATCGAGGAGTGCAACAAACATGGCGGGGCCCTACACATCCACGTGGACCGCACGTCCCCACAGGGTAACTGCTACGTAAAATGCCCCAATCCTCAGGTTGCCATTGCGGCGGTCAATAGTCTCCACGGCCGATGGTTTGCAGGTGAGAATGTAATAACAGCTGATTTGGCCTATATAGTACTTTATTCGCTCCATTTATGAAATCAACCTTCTAGATCATATAACAGATCATCTGTAACTTACATCCTGGATTTCAAAAAAAAAAAAAATATTGTTATGATAAAAAGCATGAAATTTGTTTTCAAAGTTGCTATTCACAAAACTGTTTGTTTTAAAACTGTTGACATGTTTAGCTATGACACAAAGTGATTAATCTGTGGAGTGATATAAAAGTATGAAATGTCCTTAACATTTTGCTGTTGTAAAGAATATTTGTTTTAAACTGAATTGTCTCTCATATTCTCCCCCCTCCTCCTCAGGTAAAATGATCACAGCAGCGTTTGTCCCCCTCGCCAACTACCATGCCATCTTTCCAGATTCAAACCTGTCCATGACACTACTGCAACCTTCGTTGAAGGGTTTATAGAGATCTACCGCAACATGTTTTGTGTCCTTCATTGCATTCAATCCAGATGTGAGAGAATTGGCCAACGATCCTGTATATAAAAAGATTTGTTTTTAGCGATGGGCTTAGTTTTGTACAATTGTTTTGTCCTGTGTCCTTTCGGATTGCATGAAGAGAAACAATTTAAAAAGAGTCGGGACTATTCTTTATCCAAATCTACACAAAAAGTGTTGTCTTTTTTTCTGTCCGTGATTTCACCTTTGAGTTATTTTTAAGTGTTTTTAAAATAATGCAGGCCTGATGCTTTGTTGTTGAAAGGGAAAGGGAAAGGGCACCAATACATTCTCTCCTTTAAAAGGGGACCTCTATGAGGAGATTGTTAATTTCTATAGACTGTGCAAGTCTCGCGCGTAATCGAACTTCCGGGACCATAGTGGTCCCAACCATATGGAGTTTTACGTGGGCGGGATTGTGTTTCGTCAATTATTTTAGTTTAACGTAGTTTATGACCTAGAAAATTATACATGTAGTTGGGAATGTAATACTAAGTGATAACAAAATATGAAAGTAAAACCAATTCAACAATATAACGAAGAAAACCCGAGAATTAAACTTGACCTCCTGTTATTGCAAAAAATTAAGAATTTTGTGCTCACCTCCGATCATAAAACTTATGTAAAAGCTTGTTTTGGATGCGCGATTATAATCGCCAGATGCTGTAATTGCAAAGCGAACCCTTTTCATTGCAGTCTATGGTGTTGAGGCATCGGCATTCCTCTTTAAACTTCGATACGGGTCAATTTAAAACCCGTTTGACCTTCACGAATCTGCGTAAGGGGTTTCTAAAAAGTTAACATCAAAAAAGCATCCTTGTCCCAGAGTTTTAATTTGTTTTTAATAATAATTAACACACTTTGGCGTATTTTTTTAAAAAGCTAAAACTAATTTCATAAAATTGTAATGATGTATTTTTGTTCAGATTTTGTCATGAGATATAATTTAAAACAAAGATTTGATTTCAGAAATAAAAATGTTCTTCGTTTGACGTGCTTTCTCGTTCGGATACGCGCGAGACTTGCACAGTCTATTGGAACATTTAAGGGCAGCAAGGCAATGTCCAGGGGCAACGGAGGCCATTGCCTCCATGAAGTATCAGGCTTGATAGTGTGTTTTGTCATTTAATGTGGATACAGGTATTTTACTTTTGTGAGGGGTTGATACGGTTGGTCCGTCAAGCGCACAGAATGAATGTTTACTCTCCACTTTTTTTTCCTTCAAAATGAATGTGTATCAAATAAACATTTTATAGTTATTATTTGAATACATGTAGTCACAACATGATTTCATGTTTTCATGTGTTTTCTTTCTGGACGGGGCATGATGAACATTCACTCACAAAATGAAGAGTGTTGTTTTCTATTGTGCATATTTGTTAGTTTTTCACAGTAATGGCTCATTTTGTTCAATGACAAAATGCCAATTGTGTAATTGCCAAACAATTTGAAATTTTGAAGCATTCTCATCTTGAAGTGACTGACTTGATTGAAATTCTGTCCTTATTAATGTAATGATTTGTCATGAAAAGTTTTGTTATGATTTTGTTTTGTAAATTTCATCCTGCCACAATTGGAATGTAAATATTAAAGGAGAGAGTGAAGGCTGTACATTGTACAAAGTTAAACGAAGGGTAAAGGTTTCTTTAATTTAAAAAAACTTAAAAACCAATGGAACTATTCATAGTTTTGATATATTTTTGAACTACTGTTCAAAGTTTTGCGTGGATTAATATTTGGGTGGTTTGTTTCCAGGCCTGGATTTTCATTCATGTGTTGGAAAGGAAAACTTAATCAGAGAAAGGGTCAATCCAGTCAGAAGATCAGAAAGTGTATAAGTTAACCCTCCTACTGTGGACCATTTAATATCATCCACTCTAGTTTTGAATGATGAACAGTATAAACTTTGACTGCTTGCATGTGGTGAATGCATCTACACGGTACACGGTTCTTTGCACAGTTGTACCACCTTACACAACCAACTAGTGCAGTTGAATGGTCTCGGAGAAAATGTGTCGAGAATAGAAGGGTGAATTCGAGGGTGAAACTGAGCTACGACAATGGAAATCCGAGCCTGGGATGCCATGCTGTATGGTTAAACTGATGCATCCACAGTGCTCCCTAATATGTAGAACTGTTTTTGTGATTTTATGATTTACTGACGTATGTTAACACATATACCCCCTCAATTAGTTGCTGACATGAATCTGGAACCCTAACGGTCCCAAATCCTCTGAAATCTTATTTGTTATTTGACACTGTAGGGTACGGTTCTAGAGGCCTACAATCAGACTGCCCACAATAACATTTGCTAATCATTTGGAGCAAACATACCATACCCAACATAATCAAAGTCCAAACATCAAGGTGGTGTGTTAACTATAGAGTGGAGTATATGGTGACTCCAGCCAAAGACCCTAGGGGTTCAGAGGTCAGAAAGACTGGTGTTTCTGTGATGATGCTATTTTGATATGCTGGCTTAAAAGTACAATAAAGCAAATTTAGTACATGTGTGACACAAAATGTATTTTTCATAAAACTTTTAAGAAATGAACACGAAGCTTCTCCAGTTGTAGGTAAGACTTGAATTTCTACTCATTACCTCGGACGTTACCACGGACGAAGGAGTTCCGCTGTGAGCATGTTATGGGTTTAAGGGTTTACAATCATTTTGGGTTTCACTTGAAATGAGTTTTAGGCTTAGCCGCGTTTTACATAAATTGTTTTATGCAAGTGGACTCTGCAATGTAAAATGTGTTGTATTATAAAACAACTGTAGCATTGAACTTAATCTCAGGTCACAACACCATCACAGCTATTTCATGTACATAAAGATAGTGTCAACTGCTATTTTATGTACATAAAGATAGTGTCAACTGCTATTTCATGGATGTGGTGAATGTATACATAAACATTTTGTTTAATAGTGGGGCATTGGATGAATATCTTGCTGAACTCTAAAGAATTAAACTTATACATTGGAAACAAATTACTGTGTGGTGAGAATGTTTGAATTCATTTTAAGATTGTTAAAAATTTTCAGGATTTTTCCGCTTGAGCAGCTCAATATGAAATTGCGCTCTTTTTATCTGAAATCAGATTTTTGCCTGTTGAATTGAAAATAGTTTCCTCCGGTATAAATGAATCAAGCTTACCGGTCTCTAGCACTGTGGATACTTTCCCCTAAAACTCCTTGAGATCTATAACACCAGGGATATTACCAAAAGTTGGAAATGTCATCATTTCAGCTTGCCTTCCTAAAGTTAATATTTGTACTTTCAGACCTCTTTGTCCGCAATAAATCTCATCCCTGGATGTTGTAGTCTGTGATTAGGCCAGTGAAAATTTATGAGGGAGATTTTTCTTCATTCTTTTCCTTTCCCACCTACCTGTGGGGAAAATGGCTTTATAAAACTGCTATGAGTCGTGTTTGTTTTCTAGGACTTCAAAATGAGGCTGCAGGGAGACTAGATGAACATTTTGAAATAATGAATGTCTTTGATGCAGGGCCCACATTTTATGGGGGTGCTAATGTGAAACTAATGATCAACTTAAACTGCATGACTACGTGTGTGAACGCATGTCATTAGTTGGCAATTTCCACTGAAGTGGTCTCGCTTGCCTTTTTACCACATGGGCTTTTGTGAGACTGCTTGTCATCAGTGGGTACGGTCTAACAGTTTGGCCTGTTTAATGGGGAACAATGCCTTTGGATTGGGCGGTTTGGGCACTTGTTATGAAATTAATATGGTTGGAAAGATATTTTAAAAGCAGAATTTAATTACTCACAAAAATATCCCTTGAAACTATGGTTTTTGTGTAATTTCATGACAAATTTCTGTTTTTCAATAACTAGTCGCTCATTACAATACACTGTAGGTGCTTTACTGCATGAACAAGGATATGGAATAATTCCAATCAGCACAGTACAGCGAGAATTGTCAGGGCAAACTTTGATTGCTAAGCACAGACGCATCTATAACAGAAACAACAGGGCCCAATTTTATGGCTTTGCTTACCGTGAGCAAAGATTCTGCGCTTACGGAAGCAGGGAATTCCACGCTTACGTCAAGCGTATTTCACGGGTTAGCAGGGAATTTTTGCTTGTGCGCTTGCATAGTCCACGTTACTAGGCATTCTACGCTTACATAGCTAGCGTAGAAACTCAATGCTTGCTCGGTAAGCGGAGAATGGTGATTGGAAGCGCGGAATTCGGCGGTAAGCAGAGCCATGAAACTGGGCCCAGATCATCATCATCAGCCCATGTCATCCCACAGTTGGACGAAGGCCTCTTCCAAACTGTGCTAAGTATTTCTGTTCTGTGTTTGTCTTTGCCAGGCTGTTGATCCCACGTGGCCGACTGTCTCGTCTCTCCATCTTGCTTGAGGTCTGCCTTGTTTTCTTTTTGCTCAATGTTTGTGTGTGTGTTCTGCCTAGGTGTCCAGCCCATCTCCATTAAAATGCCATGAAGTTTACACTCGATATGACTGGTTCCCAGTCATCTTTTGCTTTTTCAAAGAAATTTGCTAAGCCAGGTTTTACGCTTAATAACTTTATGAAATTGGGCCCGGATGTTGCTATGGTTGGTTGAAACCATAAGATAGTTGAAAATGAAGGTTACATTTGATATAAATAGTGCATGCTTTATTTCCATCAGTTTTTGATAAACTGAATAGTACACCATATCAACATAATTAACATCAAAATACATCTTCAAAAAGGCAATACAATTGGAAGTAGTTTACAAGTGAAATTCCATGTCATTTCATAGAGATTTCTCTGTCCTTTCTCTATGGTCATTTACAATGTTCTCTGCGACTGTTTCCATGCACTTTGCTTGTTTTAAAAAGTTGTTAGGCTGTGCTCAAGGGACTTGTTAATGACATTAAAAAATTTGTTCACACCAAGCAGACATCAAAAAGTCTGAGTTCAGGTCTGAAATCCCTGCTGTAATATAAATTCCGATGTTTCTCTGTGCTCATGAGTGATACTGTAACTAAACAAATTGGTTTACCTCAACAAAAAATGTTGTTGCAATGTCCTTCCTCTTTGTTTTACTACGATACTATACACACAGCGGACATTACCAAAACAATGCAGGGATTGCTTCCTGCCTGTACAGTCATCCATGTACATATGTATTTGTCATTGTTCAGTCAACTGGTTTGACGAGTACAAAAACCAGATGAAACAATTATTTATACAAGTGGCCCCCAAAGTATGGTCCTGAGCCGCCCCAACGCTATCTTTTGTTTTTAGATTATAATTTATAATCTTGGGAAGATGAACTTATTAAAGTGGTTTAACTGAATGCAGTTTTTTTAGGAGAAGAGCACGACAATAGCCTGTTGTGGAATTTGTCTCCCCAAAAAGTGATGCAGTAATTACTAACAAGTTCATGAGCTGTTACACAGAATTTGTGAAATATTTGTTGTTTATGAAAACAACATTTGAAGTCCTTTGCGTAATTTTTGTTTCATAGAAAATCTTGTTGGCCTTCTCACACTTGAACCCCAGTTAATAAAGAACCCTCATGTACAAAGTAGTAAAGAGTGACATGAATGTGGGGGTGGTGGCTGTGGGCTTAAATTTCCCAGGAAATTGATGGGGTTGTGTCTCGTTTGAAAATGGGCTCAAAGTGAAAGAGAACTTGGTTCCCATGGAATGAAACTAAACAATTGCCAACAACCAAAAGTGAACAGTGCGTTTACAACATACTGTCATCCATTAAGACTACTTGTTACATCTTCAACCACAATATCAAGTACTGTTTTATTTCTCAATCACAAAACAAAGTTACGTTCTATAACAAGTGTTCTTGTCACATAATATATGCGTGTACAATTGTTTTACAATAATCTGATATCCAATTCATTCAAGATTTACAATTGCTTTGACTAATTCTTCATAGATTTTCAAAACACTGTCACATGTCAAA
Source organism: Leptasterias polaris (assembly GCA_037783415.1). Classification (NCBI taxonomy): domain Eukaryota; kingdom Metazoa; phylum Echinodermata; class Asteroidea; order Forcipulatida; family Asteriidae; genus Leptasterias; species Leptasterias polaris. The sequence continues at coordinate 3,600,651 of JAZGTN010000093.1, read as the reverse complement.
TTCTTACTTGCTTTTTCCTATCGTGGAACATTATCTTCTTGCAGAAAGCAATCCCACAACAAATTCCGAAAGAAAAAAAATCTTACAGATGTGATAATAAAATTTATGTTTAATATTATTATCTATACATAACATTATATACAACATGGACAATTATTATTAGACATTCTGCTTTTCCCTTTATATTAATACTTAATATTCATACTTAATATTCATTATAAAAAAGAGAAGAATCCTTTGGGCGTTTGAGATTGAAAGGAACAAAGACAGAAAACAATTATATTTCAAAAATAAAACTTGACATACAACTTCAAGAATGATGAATAATACTTTTGAGAATAAATTAAAATATACTGTATGAATAGGCCATGGAAACAAATTATTTGAAAAGTTTGATTATGCTTTCCATTGGAACAAGTTTTGCTCATTTTGCCACCCCCCTCCCAACAATGAAACACCCTGCAAAATTTCAATGAGCTGCTTAAACACAAAAAGCACATCGAAATCATGCACACCAGCCAAAGTTCACAAGATGTCACATGCACCATTTTTGACTGGCACCCTGCTTATTTTTCGCTAAGCAGAAATTGTTATGCAACATTTTCTGCTAAGCAGCTCTATGAAATTGTCATCCCATCCAAAAAGGCAACC